>JAULAV010000067.1:20284-125594 GCA_030789695.1 Scilla litardierei | reverse complement strand
TGAAGGAGCGGTTGAGCTGCGTTGTGTAGTTCTGGCGGATGCGCTCGGACTCTCCGACGAGCTTGTCCATAAAGAGGAAGCGTCGGAGGCCGTAGTAGCGGACAAAGTTGGAGAGGCAGACGTAGGAGATGGAGGCGGGCGGCCGTGAGGGAGAGCTGGACCATGACGTCGTAGGAGCGGCGGCTGCGGTCGGAGTAGGCCATGAAGTGGTGGGAGGCGATGGGGACGAGGATGGAGAGCAATATGAAGAGGGACCATGATAAGGCCATCCTCCATGTGTCCGAGTGGTCGACGCACATCCACCGGATGCACGACCAGAAGCTCTTGAGCTCATCGTGGGCATTGGAGAGGCACCGGGTGTATGATGCTTTTCTCGGCAGTGGAGACGACGACGACGACGACGGCCTCAGCAGGCCCCCTCCTCCTCCGTCTCCCTTTGCCATTATTAATTGGTTGATCTCTTAATATTCTGTCGCAAATTGTTTAAAAGCTAGTTTCTCTCTCCTTTTCCACCCTGTCCCCAAAATCTCATTTGATGAATTCATTCCGACTTCCTGAACCACAACAATGAATGAGTCGGAATGATGGGAGGGGAACGTCCGGCCTTACGTAGAGAGGGAACAGAAAGTGTATATATTTAGCATATGCTAGAAAATTACACATTTCCTTTTTCAGATTAACCCAGCTTGGAGTTGGATGCACATGCGATTGACAAAATCGTTGGAAAACACTGGTACTTAGCAACCTAGACATTATACGTTATTCTATGGGAAAATGAGATGTATAATTGTAGTGTCCATGTCAATCTCCTAAGAGTACAAGTATTTGTGAATGGAAACTGCAGTACCTTTACGCGAATGTTGCCAATCTTTCTTTGGTTGATTGCTTTACCTATGGATGCACACCTTCCTCCTTGAATCTGTGCCCCATGGCCGAACAATAATTATGAGAAGATCGGGATGAGTTCTGACCTAAACCCGGCCCCCTTAATGCTCAAGTCAGATCGAAGCGCGCTACTGATACGGTCCTCCCGAGGTGGGACAAGGCCGAAAGGCTCAAACCCGTGTCGCGAGCCCACGGGCCTCGCGAGAACAAGGCCCCCACAAGGATTCGGAGTCGGGCCGGCCTCGGACCGAAGCGGGCGCAACCGCTGACCCACGCCGGCAGGCGTTAACCCCTCCCCGTAAAGCACACCCCCTTAATCGCCATTAAGGGGCCCCATCACGCCCACCTTCATGACCCATGAAGACGCCAATAAAGTGGCGGATCGTGGGGGCGAAAGTGGGGGGACGTCGAGGAGACGTGGCTGGGGAAGACTCCTATAAAGCAACTCGAGGAACAACGTGCAAAGAGGACACTTCCTGGATACCCAAAACACTAAGGTATTCCTCTTACACGACCTTGTCTTCCACCTTATAATTCTCCTCCACAGCTCGGCCCAAGGACTCGTGTATCGGCCTCCCCGTGAGCCATACCGATCCCACCGAGCATCCTTCAGATCCATTCTGACTTAGGAATCGGAGGGGACTTAGTCAAAACCAAGGTCCGACCTCCCTGATGAGCTTTCTCGTCTGTTCAGGTCAAGTAAGATCCAGCCGCGCCGGTGCTACCCTTCAGCGCCCAAGAAGTCCGGAGCCGAACGCTCTCGTCCTGAGCCCGTTCATCTCCACCCCCTACGGTGGCTGTCGCCCTGCCGAGGATCCCCTTCGACACGCCGACGCTCGGACCCGCACGCTCTTCGTCGAAGCCGAACGAGCTGCGCCCATCTCCTGGAGGCCACGTGCGACCCGCTTGATTGCATTGACCACTGCCCCCCAGTCAACCAATCCGTGGTGAGAAAACACCCAGAAACATCTGGCACCGTCTGTGGGAACACGAGAAGCACCCACGTCAAACAACCACACCTGAGATGACACGGCCACGCGCCTCTAGACGCAGTAGTGCGGCGGCGGTAGCGTCAGCACCAGGGCCAACCGACGATCGTCCGGGCAAAACTGTGGCTACCTAGCGCCCGCCCCGAGCCGAGGGGCCGGGCGTGCCTCGTGCAGAACCAATGGAGATAGATCACGAAGGAGCCAAGGGCTCCCCCAGCCCATCTATTTCTTCGAAGAGGACCTCAAGGAGGAAAAGCCACTGCACGATGAAGCACTAGTCGTCTCGGCCGTCATCGACACTGCCCTAGTCCGACGACTACTCGTCGACACCGGCAGCTCATGCGACATCCTACTCATGTCAACTTTGGAGAGATGGGGATGCGAGCCGAAGACCTGGAAACTTGCTCTGGGCCTGTGATAGGCTTCACGGGCCACTCCATGCCATCATGGGGATGGTCCGCCTCCCCGTCACACTCGGGGAGCCGCCCAACTCGACCACTCTGACAATAGAGTTTGTGGCACTGAGGATTACGTCGGCGTATAACGGGATCATCGGTCGCCCGCTCCTTAATGCGGCTGGGGCCGTGGTCTCAACCCTCCACCAGACGATCAAGTTTCGGACCCCGAAAGGGATCGAAAAGATTAGAGGTGACCCGACGAAGCCAAAGATCTGCTACCGGCTAGCGGGTGCGGGACGTGACGAGGAGCACAGCAACCAGATGGTCCTCCTCGACCATAGGTACGGCTCGAGACCCGCTTACGTGGAAGAGCCGAAACTCGTTCCCGTCACGGACATTGACGGTAGGTTCATCTCCATCGGGTCAGAACTCGACCCGATCTTGAGGGGCGAGTTGATCGGATGCTTGGAAGCCAACTAGGACATCTTCGCCTGGTCACCTGACGATATGCTTTGCGTGGACCCCTAAGTGATCACCCACCATTTAAACACCAACCCCAATTTCATGCCGGTCAGGCAGAAGAAGAGAAACCTGGGCGGCGAGAAGATAAGGGCCGCATCCGAGGAAGTAGAGCACCTGCTCGACGCAGGCTTCATCCGAGAAGTCTGGTACCCGAAGTGGCTGGCCAACGTCGTGATGGTGAAAAAGTCCAGTGGCAAATTGCGAATGTGAGTGGACTTCACTCAACAAGGCTTGCCCCAAAGACAGCTACCCGCTACCCCGCATCAACCATCTCGTAGACAATGCCTCTGGCTACGAGATGCTTAGCTTCATGGACACCTACTCTGGGTACAATCAGGTTCAAATGGACCCGGAGGAAGAAGAGAAGATGTCAATCATCACCGACAGGGGGACCTTCTGCTACATGAAGATGCCTTTCAGCCTGAAGAATGCGGGGGCGACCTACCAAAAGATGGTCGACAAGGTGTTCGATTCCCATATAGGAAGGAACCTCAAGATCTACATGGACGACATGCTGGTCAAGTCCAGGGACCCCGTCGACCACATTGTCGATCTTCAAGAGACTTTCAAGCGGCTACGAAGACACAACATCAGACTCAACTCCACTAAATGCACATTCGGGATGACGTCCGAAAAATTCCTGGGCTCCATGATCACCAACTGTGGCATTGAAGCCAACCCCGACAAGATCGAGGCTCTGGTCAACATGAGGGAACTGACGATGATCAAGGAGATTCAGATGCTGCATGGGCAGATCGCCGTCCTAGGGCGCTTCCTGTCCAAATCTGTGGAGAGATCCCTTCCCTTCTTCAGGACACTGAAAAAGGCTCTAGCCGAACCCGCCGAGAAGGGGAAGGCTGTGCAATGGGACAAGAGTTGTGCTCGAGCATTTGTCCAGCTAAAGGAGTACCTCCGCAATGCCCCACTCCTCTCCAAACCCAGGGAGGGGGAACCACTGAGCCTTTACTTAGCCAGTACCGGAGAAGCAGTGAGCTCGGTGCTAATCAGGGAAGATGACTTGGTGCAAAAACCAGTGTATTACACTAGCCGAATCCTGAGGGATGCGGTGGGGTGGTATAGCCCTATGGAGAAACTGGCATATGCCCTCTTGCTCTCGGCGGAACGACTCTGCCCCTACTTCCAAGCCCACACGATCCTAGTCCTAACCGACTTCCAGCTCGAACAGAACCTTAAGAGGTTCAATAGGATGTGGAGGATGTTGAATTGGGGTATAGAGCTGAGCGAGTTCAACCTTCGATACAAGCAGCGGACAGCCATCAAGGGGCAGGCACTGGCAGACTTCATCGCCACCGTTAATGGAGGAATGACCCCAAAGAGACGAGCCCGAATATGGTAATGCCCTAACCTTTGTCCTTCCTTTTGGCTGACTCTGTACGCCTCCTTAGCGATTCCAAGCTCATCATCAACCAGTTGCAAGGAGATGATGTGCCCTGAGAAGAGGCGATGCAACATTATCTAGCCTTGGCCAAGACCGAGTTGTTTAGGTTCAAACACGTCGAGGCCCTCCACCTGTCGCGATCGGAGAACACCTGCTCAGACGCCCTGTCAAAGCTGGCCTCCTCTCTCTTAAGGAATTGGGTCGTGCCATCTACATCGAGAGTCTCTGCACCCCCAGCACAGAGATAAAAGAGCGGATGGTCATCGATGCAGAGCCCACCTGGATGGACCCAATCGTGCGGAACCTGACCGCTGGAGAAGTCCCAACGGACCAAGACGAGCATCAGACGCTGGAACGAAAATCCCTCCGGTACGTGCTCAACGTGGAAGTTCTATACAGAAGGTGCGGGACGAAGACCTACGTCCTCCCCTACCTCAAGTGCCTCAGGTGCAAGAGGCCGACTACGTCATCCGGGAGATCCACGAAGGGATCTGTGAAAATCACCACAGGGGCAAGACGGTCGCCATGAAGATCTTAAGGCAGGGATACTACTGGCCGACCTTAGTCAACGACTCGACTGAGTACGTCCAGAAATGTCCGGAGTGCCAGCAATTCGCCAAGCTCGATTCGTCCCCCCGGTGGAACTTGACCCGATAATCAGCCCAGTCCCCTTTGCCAAGTGGAGGCTGGGCATCCTCGGTCACTTCACCACTGGGAAAGGGCAGAGGAAATTCCTAATTGTGGCGGTGGATTACTTCACCAAATTGATCGAGGCCGAGCCATTGGCCACCATCACCTGGAAGAAGGCGAAAAGCTTCATATGGAACTCCATCATCTCCAGGTTCGGGATACACCGGTCCATCGTCACTGACAATGGGAAGCAGTTCGATTCCGTGGGAGTCAAAGATTTCTATGTGGATTGGAAGTCAAGCTTTTTTTGCCTCCGTGGCACACCCCCAAACTAATGGGATGGTCGAAGCCACTGACAAATGCATCATCGAACCACTTCGCAAGAAAGTGATGGAAGCACATGGAAAGTGGCTAAAGGAACTGCCTGGGATACTCTGGTCATACATGACAACCCATAAGGAGGCCACAAAAGAGACCCCCTTCATGCTTGCATACGGTGCCGAAGCAGTTGTGCCCATGGAGGTGGACGAGGAGTCCCTCCACATCAGACATTTTGACGAAGAGAAAACCTCCGAGGGCTTGGAGCTCAACTTAGAGCTCATGGACGAACGGCGAGACCAAGCCATAGCCTCGGTAGTTCAATAAAAACAACGGGTGACCTGCTACTACAACTCCCGGGTCAAAGGAAGAAGTTCCCACCAAGGAAATTTGGTTATCAGGAAAGCGATCTTTAACACGGAGGTCGCCCGCAAGGGGAAGCTTGCTGCTAAATAGGAAGGGCCATATAAGGTCACCGAGGTCCTCGGCCTTGCCACATACCGGCTCTCTACCCTATAAGGGAAGGCGTTGACTCACACCTGGAGCACAGAGTACCTCCACAAGTACTACCAGTGAGTGTGTACAACTCTACCCCCACCCCCAATCTTAGTAAATGTACCGAAAACGACCATGAATGAAGATCTCTTGTTGCATCTAGTCCTTCCTCAGGCCTAGCTGGGGACAACCTCCCAGCACACATATCACCGGATCGACCGTAAGGCTGGGGCAACTCCCCCAGCAGGTTGATCATCGGCTCGACCGTGAGACTAGGGGCAACTCTCCCAGCGGGCCAATCCGCCGATCAACCATAAGGCTGGAGGCAACTCCCCCAGCAGGTCGATCGTCGGCTTAACTGTAAGGCTCGGGGTAACTCCCTCAACGGGTCGATCCGCCGAACGACCGTAAGGCTGGGGGCAACTCTCCCAGCAGGCCGATCACCGTCTCGACCGTAAGGCCGGGGGAAACTCCCCCAGCGGGCCGATCCGTCGATTGACTGTAAGGCTAGAGGCAACTCCCCAAGCAAGCCGATCCGTCGATCGACTGTAAGGCTGGGGGTAACCCCCCAGCAGACCGATCCATCGATCGACCTTAAGCTTGGGGGTAGCTTCTTCAGCTGGCTGACCAACCCAATCGACCATAAGGCTGGGGGCAGCTCCCCCAGCAGGCCGGTCAATCGATCGACCGTAAGGCTGGGGGCAACTCCCTCAGTAGGCTGATCAATCGATCGACTGTAAGCCTTGGTAGCTTCCCCAGCTAGCCGACTGACCCGATCGACCATAAGGCTGGGGCAACTCCCCCAGCAGGCCGATCACCCAATCGACCATAAGGCTGGAGGCAAGTCCTCCAGCAGGACGATCACCCGTTCGACCTTAAGGCCGAGGACAACCTTTCGACGGGCCGAACTTCCGTTCGGCCATGAACTGGGGAACATTCCCTTGGCACCGGCCCACTGGACCGATCATCATGCAAGTCGATGTGATTTCCCCAAGCCTGTCTGTTCAAACATCCCGACCGGGATTGTGAAAGGGGGCATACCATCACAATGCAAAAGAAGAAAGCTTTTTCAGAAAAAAATATGGTCAACATAAAACTGTATATTATAGAAACCGACAAAATGTCAAAAAGGCCATGTACAAAGCGACAAAAAAGGGAAAAGCTAATGGCTAAGCCCATCCTCCTTCCTGGGCAGCCGGAGCATCTGTGGGAGCGTCATTTGGCTGATCAGCACCCTCAAGACGGATGACGTCAACCTCCTCCTCGCCCTTGGAGTCCATCCGTTGCTCCTCAAACGAGATCCCTGAATGAGGGAATCTCCACTGGATCTCGCTCCGACAACGGGCGAACCCCCTCTCAAATGCCTCGTGCATTCTCGCGGCGACGAAGGTCACGGTATACTCGTCCACGGCCTCCTTGGCGATTTGTACGGGATCCACAGCTTCCAGCTCCTTAATCCGGGCCTTGAGGGCGGTGACTTGACATAGATGCCCCGTCCCTCTTTCTCGCTCTCCCGGGAAGTGTTGAGCCTAGCCAGGAGAACTCGCTCCTCTCCTCCACTGCCTCCAGGAGCCCTTCGAGACCTTGACCTTGGTCTCCTCTGCCGAACCGACGAACTCTCTTACCTCGGCGTCCTTCTCCAACTTGGCAACTCTATCCTCGGCCTTCGACTTCTCGACAAGTGCCAAAGCCCTCTCCACATCCGACCTCTCCAGGTCGGCCGATAGCTCAGTAATTCGGGTCTCCAACGACCTGACGTGTACCTCGGCCTCCTGAACCACCTCGTCAATGCTCTCCTCCGCTGACGACTTCTGGACGAGACCTGCCTTTGCATCCGAAAGTGCCACGAATTGGTGCCTCATCGAAAGGCCGACCGAGGACAACTGCGTCGAAGGGAAGAGACAAGTTATAGGCCCCTACAAAAGGTGAAGCGCACTGTCACGTAAGGCCTTACCTGCTGGCCGACCTGTATCACGAAGGCCGCGCGTCGGTCGCCTCTCACCCCATCCAATACAGATTGGTCCTGGAGCAGGCAACAGTTCTCAGCCAACCGAGCCGCGACGCCGCATTCGAAGAAAATAGACTCCTTCAGTGTAACGGCCGCTTTCCGACTGTTCATATTTTCTACGCGTATGACTCTTTTTGTGTGCGTATTTATTTTTTTGCCTCTTCTTGGATCCAGAAAATGCGATGTGTTATGTCGTTGTGACCATATAGAAGAGTAGAATTTTGTGGAAATTTTTATGAACGTCATTTCACGTGTCGTTCTTCCACAAACTAGCTTTGTATGCATGTATGTTTTGAACCTATAAACAGACCCGCTTAGTTTAATTTATTTAGTGTCTTCCCTCAACCCAATACTTATTCGAACCCTGTTATCTCGACCCTCTCATCGTCACGATCTCTACGATATTGTATCGCAATTTTCTGACGTCGTTTGACTGACCCGCCATCCCCATTAATTTTAATATTATTCCTAACCCTAAGTTTTAAAATTCAAATTCAACTTGTTGCGCTTCAAATCAAATCAAATCCCTTAAGGAAACAAATCAAATATTTTTATAATGTTAATCCTAATAATAACCCTACCAAAACCGAATCCCTCTACCCCACGTTTCCCCCTCACTCTCTCCCACGTGTTGCCTCTCTCTCGCCCTCTCAATTTAAAACTAATACTAGGGCAAGCAAAAGACTCAGCCGCCGCCTACATTATTTTTGGAAACCCAGTTCGTATTTCTTTCGTTCCCCTCTCACCTTCGCTCGCACAACTCCGACGGCATCACCTCGCTCGATCAGCCTCCTCTCTGTCCGATTCTCACCCAGCGCTGCCGCTCTCTCTCTCCCTCGTACTGCCTTCTACCGACCGCCGGCACCACCAGCTGCGACTCGTCGCTGCAAACCACCACCAGTCATCGTCCAATGTCCCGACGGCCCCCTGCTACCCACGGCCGTCCATGCTACCGGAGCCGACGGCAACCGTCCTCAGATCTACAGCTCAGTTCTCTCCGGTGCCGCCTACAGAGGTCCCAAGCTCCAGCGATCCCCTCTCAGGGATCGTCACCGCCCAACAGCGCCCGACTCCGCCGTCGCAGCTCTCTCAACATCCTGCCGTTCCTCCCGGCATCTCGCCCCACGTGTCACGCCACAGTCACCCAAATACTCAAGGGAAGACATGGGATTCTCCATTCCCCGAGTCAGAGGGGATGGGGTGCCCGACAGGCCGCGGTATTGCACCAAGCGTATGAGAATAGGTATAGTATCGCAGGCCACTGCTCACACTGGAACAACACAGAACATACTCAGAATATAAATACTAAGCATAAAGGAACTCTAAAAGCAACACCATCAACAGAGAGTGGTACTAAGTACTACTGAAGTAAAAACAACAAAAGACTACATCATCATTTTCACATCAATCGCAGAGAGAAGCACAATCCAAAAAGTACACTAATTAACACTACTACTATACATCAGTGAGAAGTACATCATATAAAAGTCTGTCACTACTGCATAGCCACCAAGTCTACAGAGTACAACTGAAAGCGTCCGGTGGTACAACAAAACAAAACTACTACAGTGGCCACAGGAGTGGCTACAACAACTACCACCTTATCTCTCGCCAACACCGCATACACCCACATCATCCCTAAAGCACTCTCTCGACAGCTAAGAGGACTACAGACGTCTGACAGTGTCCAGCTCCAGTCACTGCTCTTGGGTACCTGCTCCCAAAACCACGGGGAGGGGACACGTCAAAGCGTGTCTAGCAGAGAAACTCAACACACACAAGGTACCAAGCACACCAACAATCATGACAAAGTCCAATTATAGAGTCAAACGTTTATGATTAGAAGTTCATTATATTTTAGATGTTAATGAATTTGGAGACTCCGTGACCGGGACTAGTGTACGAGGACTAAACCTCATCCCTAAAGTAGGGTTGGAAAACGGCACCCGCCAGCTGGTCGGGGCTCCCCACTCCTCGGTAAACCTCAAGCCAGTGGGGTCACACTCCACGACAAACATCGTGCGAGTGGTAATCTACTAAAGCTCAGTGCACGGTCCGTGTGCCACTGCCGCCACTCCTAAAAAAGTCTCGTCCTCATACACCAACCCGACACGGTACCTCCCCCGAACCCGCCTAGAGGGTCGACCCGCTCTGTGCAAGTGGACACCCCTAGTATTATGATCTACCCTTGGACTTAGTTGCTCCATCAATTTCAGTTTTCATGGCAAGCTAACACATAGTTTCACCATACCAAACGTGCATCATTTTCCAGCAACAATGATACCAACAACACATACATCACTTTCATTATGAGCAAAGGAACAACTAAAGCATAGGGTTGAACATTTTATCTTTAACACAACTGAGGGTTATAAAGTGTTCACATTCATCAACACCAAGAACATACTTTCAAGCATTTTTCAAATTGAACATCCATATTTCAGTTCAGAATTTCAGCTTTAGCACCAGGACAGAGCATTGCAGTAAGGATATCTCAAAATAATTGAACTGAACTTGAAAAAAGAATTCAAAGGGGGTTGTAGCCCCATATGCCAACATGTCAGATGTCAAATTTCATAGCAATTTACCATTTGGTTGATTTGTTATGAATTTATTACTGAACAGTGTTTTTTGCTGAATTCAAACAGATTCTGAAGGCTGTAAAGATTGCCATTTTATGTCCTGTTTCAGTCAGAATTTCGACATATATGAAGAGAGTTGAAATTGTAGATAAACTTGTTAACTTTCCAACAAGACCAAGAACACCAAATTCCAGTGTGTGTGCAGGTAATTAGCTCCATTTTTCTAAACTGTATCCAGTGTGATAGAATTTCAGACAGATTGCAAACATCGAATTTTTAACCTAACTTCCAGTTTGATTTGGAAAAACTTGTGAACATGAAAGTTATTAAGGACATCAATATGAACAACATATATTTTTTTCAAGCAATTTCATGTAGCCAATTAGTACCAGAATTTAAATTAAGCCTCGGCTATTCTGGTTGTGTTTTCCAGCAAGAACAAAAGAGATGAATCGATGGATATGCAAGTAAATCAGGCAACTTGCATCATTACTTCAGTTATAATGAAGAAGAACCCTAACCCTAGTGTGTGAGGATCTCTACATGAGGGTTCAATTGGGGTTGAAGTCCTAGCTCAATCCACCAAGTTCTTCTTCAAGATCCAAGCTTTAAGTCACTTCTAGCTCCATAGCTTCAACATGCAAGCTTTTCCCTTCAACTCCTCCTTCAACCTCTGAAATTTTTCTTCTTATTATTTTTTTTTTCAAACTCTCCAGCAAGTGCTAGCCCTCAAAAGGATGGTTATAATCAGGTTTGAAGAATAAAGTACATGTGGAAGTTGATTAGTGGAGCTTAGAGTGTGTAGAACCCTCTATGGGTATTTTAGGGATTTCACCCACCCCACTAACTCTTGTAGCCAATGCATGGCAGCCAACCTCTCCACTAATACCCACTAACCTAATCAAAATGACCATCATAGCCTCTCTTGCACTTTCTACAAAAAAAACCCACACCTGTAGCAGGTCCTTAGATGTCTGTGTTCAGCTATGTATATATGTGTGTTCAGCCATGTATATATGTGTGTTCAGCCAAGTATATATGTGTGTTCAGTCATGTATATATGTGTGTTCAGCAAAGTATAAATGTGTGTTCAGCCATGTATATATGTGTGTTCAGCAAAGTATAAATGTATGTTCAGTCCCTTAAATATGTGTGTCCAGTTATGCATATATCCATGTTCAGCTATGCATAAATCTGTGTTTAGTGCATTGTATATGTGTATATGCAGTGCAGTGCATATGTGTGTTTAGCATATGAGAAAACTGTGTACAGAAGGTGCTACAAGTGTGTTCAGCTTATAGGGCAACTGTGTACATGATATTCTACAAGTGTGTGCAACTTATAAGACAACTGTGTACAGGATATGCTACAAGTGTGTCCAGCTTATAAGACAACTGTGTACATGATATGCTACAAGTGTGTTCAGCTTATAAGACAAATGTGTACAGATTGTTATCTATGTTCACACAGATACATAGAATACCAAGATTGTGTCAAAATGAAAATGTGAGGGGTATTATTGCAAAACTCTCCAACCTCCCAATGGCACCTTGTAAAGTTGTCACTAGGGTCCCATGTCCTCATGATACTGTACACTCACTTCCTCGATTCCCTACTTGACCATGACACGTAACCCTACGCCGTATAACTAACTACGAAGGGTTACATCCTACCCTCCTTAGAATAAATTCCGTCCTCGGAATTACAAAAATATCCACAAAGAGGGTAGAACAATCATGCACACACACATATATATTTACACTAGTTATATACAATTCACAAGTCCACTATGATACACGGGTACGAGAGTCATTACACAAGCAGATATGGGTATTTCTCTCGTATCTCATCTTCACGTTCCCAAGTTGACTCTCCAGGTGATTCCCGGGACCACATGACCCTTACAAGGTCCAATGTCTTGTTCCGTAGGGTCTTTTGCCTTCGATCTAGGATCGCCACAGGTTGCTGCTCGTATGTCAAATCTGGATGCACTTCGATCTCAGAGTGATCCACAATTTGATTAGGGTCCCCCACAAACTTCCGGAGCTGCGATACATGAAATACGTCATGGATTCCCTCAAAGGAAGGTGGTAGCACTACTCGATATGCTACATCTCCAACATGAGCAGATATCTCAAATGTGCCTACATATCTGGGACATAACTTTCCCTGACGTCCAAAACGGATCGTTCCTCGCATAGGAGATACCTTCAAAAAGACATAGTCTCCTGGCTGGAATTCAAGTGGTCGTCTCTTCGTGTCATCCCAGTGCTTGTATCTATCCTGTGCAATCCGGAGGTTCTCACGAACTGTCCTTACCACTTCAACTGCTTCAACAACCATATCTGGGCCTAGTTCTTCTCGACCCCCAATGTCATTCCAACTGAGTGGCGATCGACACTTCCTTACTTATAATGCTGCAAATGGTGCCATTCCAATGCTGGCTTGATAACTGTTGTTATATGCATATTCTACAAGATGCAACCGATCTTCCCAGGATCCTTGAAATTCCAACATACAAGCTCGCAACATATCTTCCAAAATCTGAATGACACGCTCAGATTGTCCATCGGTCTGTGGATGATAAGCGGTGCTAAAATTCAAGTTTGTGCCCAAACTTGTTTGCAGGCTCTTCCAAAAATGTGATGTAAACCTCGAGTCTCTATCTGACACAATACATACAGGGACACCATGGAGTCTCACGACCTCCTCCATATATCTCTTAGCCAAGGTCTCTGTGGACTGGCCAACTTGAAAAGGAATGAAATGCGCTGACTTTGTCAAACGATCTACAATCACCCATATCGCATCATGACCTTTCGGTGTCCGAGGTAAGCCGGTCACAAAATCCATCGTCACATGCTGCCATTTTCATTCAGGAATATGGAGAGGCTGAAGTAGACCTGCAGTCCTCTGATGTTCAACCTTCACCTGTTGACAGACGATGCATGATGCCACACTCTCAGCCACCGAACGCTTCATCCCATGCCACCAGAAGTGTTGGCGCAAATCACGGTACATCTTAGTTCCTCCCGGATGAATAGAATAGGGAGAACTATGAGCTTCCTTCAATAACTCTTCTTTGATGGCACCTGCTGGCACACAGACTCGAGTTCCAAATCTCAAGGATCTGTCGTCATGAATGTTGAAATCTGCCCGAAGACTAGCTTCTACTTGCTCACGAATCCTTCGCAATGTATCATCCTCAGACTGGGCTGCCTTTACTCTATCCACTAAGTCTGATCGAACTTGTAATCCCATATCAATCGCTTGCTCTCCTGGAAGCACAACTTCAACTTCCATCTACTTCAAAGCCCATCTAAGCTGCGGTTGAAAAGTCAGCCTCATGATCGCTGGCATTCAACTGAGAGCATCGGGAACTACATTGACTTTTCCAGGATGATACTGAAGGTCGATATCGTATTCGGCCATCAATTCCAGCCATCGGTGCTGTCTCATATTAAGTTCCCTTTGCGTGAAGACATATTTCAAACTCTTGTGGTCTATATAAATCTTCACATATTCGCCCAATAAGAAAATGTCTCCATAACTTTAATGCAAAGATCACCGCTGCAAGCTCTAAATCATGTGTGGGATAATTCTGCTCATGGACCTTCAATAGCCATGATGCATATGCTACCACACGACCATGTTGATGCATCACACAACCTAATCCTCTGCCTGAAGCATCACAGAAAATTTCAAACACACCCGATCGGTCAGGAATCGTCAACACTGGGACAGTCGTCAAGCGTCGCTTCAATTCATCCATCGCCCACTAACATTCTTCGGACCAGACATAAGATACATCCTTCTTGGTCAAATTGGTCAGAGGTGATGCGATCTTCGAAAAATCTTTAATAAACTTCCGATAGTATCCGGCGAAACCCAAGAAACTTCTAACCTCAGTGACTGATCGAGGAATCGGCCAGTCTATGACAACATCGATCTTTTCAGGATCTACTGATATTCCTTCACCAGAAATCACATGACCGAGAAACGTAATTTTAGTCAACCAAAACTGACATTTACTGACCTTAGCATACAATTGATGCAGTCTCAGGGTTTCCAAAACAGTCCTCAGGTGCTCAGTGTGCTCTGCATCACTCTTCGAGTATACCAAGATATCATCGATGAAAACCACCACAAACGTATCCAAATAGTCAAAGAATACTTGATTCATCAATCTCATAAATGTAGCTGGTGCATTCGTAACTCCAAAAGGCATCAGCAAGAACTCATACTGACCATAACGAGTCCGAAACGCAGTCTTCGGAATATCTGACTCACAGACTTTCACCTGATGGTAGCCAGTCCTCAAATCCAATTTCGAGTAAACTCTGGATCCAGCTAACTGATCGAATATGTCATCTATACGAGGAAGTGGGTACTTGTCTTTCACTGTCGCCTTATTCAGCTCCCGATAATCAATACAAAACCTCCTGGAACCATCCTTCATGTTTACCAAAAGAACAGGTGCTCCCCAAGGAGACACACTGGGTCGTACAATCCTCGACCGACAAGTCAGTCAACTGATTTCGAAGTTCATCTAACTCAGGAGGAGCCATACGATAAGGTGCCTTTGATATAGGTTGGGTTCCGGGTATCAAATCAATAGTGAACTCCAATGATCTGTATGGAGGCAGTCCATAGATATCGTCGGGAAATACATCCAGAAAATCTCTAACAACTTCTGGAAGTTCCGAATCTGCCTCCATAGCCATCACTTGCGACTCTATCGGGGTCGCTCTAAACTTTACTGGTTCACATGTGTTCATTCCATTGTAATACACAAACTCAGTATGCCCTGGAACACGGAACAGAAATTCTCCTTCTTCCACAATCAATCTTAGCATAGAACTTTGCTAACCAATCCATCCCAAACACAACCTCATAGTTAGACAATTCTATTATCAGAAAATCTGCATATAACTGTAATCCAGCCAACTCCACCGGGCAATTCCTCATACCCGCTGAACTAAGTATCACTCCATTTCCGGTGTGAATATTCCAATTATAAGTAAAGGCATCCACTACGATCTGGTTCTTAGTCACAAATTCCTTAGACAAGAAACAGTGGAATGCTCCGGTATCAAATAAGGATACAAATGGAAAAGATGCAATTCTAACCACACCTAGTGCCATAGAAACAAGAACATACTAACTATCTACTCACAGAGAACTAACATAGAGATTGCACATAAATGTCTTAAAGGCATTCGAAACTCACCAGTAATGACCCCACCGAGAGTCTCCTCTGCTACTGCAGTCAACTGGAGAGTCTGGCGTGGCTGAGGAGCTGGAGCTGGAGCTGCTCTAGCTGCCGTCGGTCTCTGAGGTGGTCGAGGTGGTCTACCCTGACCACCCAGCCCTGGCCTCGGTGGTGCCGGGAGCGTAAGCCGTTGAGGAGCCGTAGGAAGCGCACTCTGCTGCTGCTGCTGCTGTGTCGGCCTCACTGTCCCCGATCCTCCCGGTCCCATCTGGCGACCTCTCGAGAAATCTCTCCGAAGATGCCCATGTCATCCACAAGCAAAACATTGCCTCTGATGCCATAGTCTCCAACTCTGAGCCTCATGTCCCGGCTTGGCCGCAGTGGAAACATGCTAGCTGCCGCTGAACCACTGGTGCTGAAGGTGCAGATCCCGATCTCTTAAATTGAGTCGACTGGACCGGTCTAGTACCAGGCCTCTGAGCTGGCCTCTGAGTAACTGCCGGCCGACTGCTAGCTGCTGGTATTTTCCCAATACTCCACAAATGGAACTTATACATCCTGGCTGCCTCAAGCACGACCTCATAGGTAGGTAGAATGACGGTAGACATAGCCCCTCTATATTCCGAAGACAGTCCCAAACGGAAGCGTATCGCTCTGTCGGCCTCTGAGGCTACTAACTCTGGGGAAAACTTGCTGAGCTGAGAGAATTATGCATCATACTGATCCACGGTCCTCTGCCCCTGAGTCAACTGCTCAAACCTCTGTCTCAACTCCTCCTTTCCCGTGGCAGGCAGGTAAGTCGCCTCAAAGTACTTCTTGAACTCCTCCCATGAGAGATGTGCTCCCTTGAGGCGCAACTGAAGAGCTTTCCACCAATCCCTAGCCATATACGTAAAGCATCTACGAGCAGCATCAACCCACTTATCCCGAGGGGCACCAACTAAAGTCAAACTGTCCTCGATGTGGCTGAGCCACTCGTCCACCTCCAGCCATGTCTCTTCTCCACTAAAGGGCCTCGGAGTGAAGTCCTTGAAAAGCCTATATGTTGAAGAAATAGTATGTGGGAGCGTCGGAGACCCCTCCTTGAGTTCTGAAATGCGTTCAAGGATCCCAGACAGCACCTGAACCATAAGCTCCTCTCTGGTCGATGCTGCACTAGACCCAGGACTCTCACCCATCAGTTGCTCGCCTACAGACTGTCTTCCCGTACCACCATTGGACTGACCCTCTCCACTCGCCATTCTGCATTAGATGGAAAAGATACAATTTAGTACCACATGCTAGTATCAGAGCATAATCTATGTCGTTCTTACATGCGTCGCAGTGTTGTTCGGACCTGCATAGGCCACCACAAAACCTGTCACGCCCCAGTCACCCAAATACTCAAGGGAAGAGATGGAATTCTCCATTCCCCGAGTCAGAGAGGATGGGGTGCCCGACACGCCGTGGTATTGCACCAAGCGTATGAGAATAGGTATAGTATCGCAGGCCACTACTCGCACTGGAACAACACAGAACATACTCAGAATATAAATACTAAGCATAAAGGAACTCTAAAAAGCAACAGCATCAACAGAGAGTGGTACTAAGTACTACTGAAGTAAAAACAACAAAAGACAACATCATCATTTTCACATCATTCACAGAGAGAAGCACAATCCAAAAAGTACACTAATCAACACTACTACTATACATCAGTGAGAAGTACATCATATCAAAGTCCGTTACTACTGCATAGCCACCAAGTCTACAGAGTACAACTGAAAGCGTACGGTGGTACAATAAAACAAAACTACTCTAGTGGCCACAGGAGTGGCTACAACAACTACCACCGCATCTCTCGCCAACACCGCATACACCCACATCATCCCTAAATCACTCTCTCGACAGCTAAGAGGACTACAGACGTCTGGCAGTGTCCAGCTCTAGTCGTTGCTCCTGGGTACCTGCTCCCAAAACCACGGGGAGGGGACACGTCAAAGCGTGTCTAGCAGAGAAACTCAACACACACAAGGTACCAAGCACACCAACAATCATGACACAGTCCAATTATAGAGTCAAACGTTTATGATTAGAAGTTCATTATATTTTAGATGTTAATGAATTTGGAGACTCCGTGACCGAGACTAGTGTACGAGGACTAAACCTCATCCCTAAAGTAGGGATGGAAAACGGCACCCGCCAGCTGGTCGGGGCTCCCTACACCTCGGCAAACCTCGAGCAAGTGGGGTCACCTCCACGGCAAACATCGTGCGAGTGGTAATCTACTGAAGCTCAGTGCACGGTCCGTGTGCCATGGCCGCCACTCCTAAACAAGTCTCGTGCTCATACACCAACCTGACACGGTACCTCCCCCGAACCCGCCTAGAGGGTCGACCCGCTCTGTGCAAGTGGAAACCCCTAGTATTATGATCTACCCTAGGACTTAGTTGCTCCATCAATTTCAGTTTTCATGGCAAGCTAACACATAGTTTCACCATACCAAACGTGCATCATTTTCCACCAACAATGATACCAACAACACATACATCACTTCATTATGAGCAAAGGAACAACTAAAGCATAGGGTTGAACATTTTATCTTTAACACAACTGAGGGTTATAAAGTGTTCACATTCATCAACACCAAGAACATACTTTCAAGCATTTTTCAAATTGAACATCCATATTTCAGTTCAGAATTTCAGCTTCAGCACCATGACAGAGCATTGCAGTAAGGATATCTCAAAATAATTGAACTGAACTTGAAAAAAGAATTCAAAGGGGGTTGTAGCCCCATATGCCAACATGTCAGATTTCAAATTTCATAGCAATTTACCATTTGGTTGATTTGTTATGAATTTATTACTGAACAGTGTTTTTTGCTGAATTCAGACAGATTCTGAAGGCTGTAAAGATTGCCATTTTATGGCCTGTTTCAGTCAGAATTTCGACATATATGGAGAGAGTTGAAATTGTAGATAAACTTGTTAACTTTCCAACAAGACCAAGAACACCAAATTCCAGTGTGTGTGTGCAGGTAATTAGCTCCATTTTTCTAAACTGTATCCAGTGTGACAGAATTTCAGACAGATTGCAAAAATCGAATTTTTAACCTAACTTCCAGTTTGATTTGGAAAAATTTGTGAACATGAAAGTTATTAAGGACATCAGTATGAACAACATATATTTTTTTCAAGCAATTTCATGTAGCCAATTAGTACCAGAATTTAAATTAAGCCTCGGCTATTCTGGTTGTGTTTTCCAGCAAGAACACAAGAGATGATTCGATGGATATGCAAGTAAATCAAGTAACATGCATCATTACTTCAGTTATAATGAAGAAGAACCCTATCCATAGTGTGTGAGGATCTCTACATGAGGGTTCAATTGGGGTTGAAGTCCTCCTAGCTCAATCCACCAAGTTCTTCTTCAAGATCCAAGCTTTAAGTCACTTCTAGATCCATAGCTTCAACATGCAAGCTTTTCCCTTCAACTCCTCCTTCAACCTCTGAAATTTTTCTTCTTCTTCTTTTTTTTCCAAACTCTCCAGCAAGTGCTAGCCCTCAAAAGGATGGTTATAATCAGGTTTGAAGAATAAAGTACAGGTGGAAGTTGATTAGTGGAGCTTAGAGTGTGTAGAACCCTCTAGGAGTATTTTAGGGATTTCACCCACCCCACTAACTCTTGTAGCCAATGCATGGCAGCCAACCTCTCCACTAATACCCACTAACCTAATCAAAATGACCATCATAGCCTCTCTTGCACTTTTTACAAACAAAAAAAACCCACACCTGTAGCAGGTCATTAGATGTCTGTGTTCAGCTATGTATATATGTGTGTTCAGCCATGTATATATGTGTGTTCAGCCAAGTATAAATGTGTGTTCAGCCATGTATATATGAGTGTTCAGCAAAGTATAAATGTGTGTTCAGCCATGTATATATGTGTGTTCATCAAAGTATAAATGGATTTTAGTCCCTTAAATATGTGTGTCCAGTTATGCATATATCCATGTTTAGCTATGCATAAATCTGTGTTTAGTGCATTGTATATGTGTATATGCAGAGCAGTGCATATGTGTGTTCAGCATATGAGAAAACTGTGTACAGAAGGTGCTACAAGTGTGTTCAGCTTATAGGACAACTGTGTACATGATATGCTACAAGTGTGTTCAGCTTATAAGACAACTATGTACAGGATATGCTACAAGTGTGTCCAGCTTATAAGACAACTGTGTACAGAATATGCTACAAGTGTGTTCAGCTTATAAGACAACTGTGTACAGATTGTTATCTATGTTCACACAGATACAAAGAATACGAAGATTGTGTCAAAATGAAAATGTGAGGGGTATTATTGCAAAACTCTCCAACCTCCCAATGGCACCTTGCAAAGTTGTCACTAGGGTCCCATGTCCTCAGGATACTGTACACTCACTTCCTCGATTCCCTACTTGACCATGACACGTAACCCTACACCGTATAACTAACTACGGAGGGTTACACCACGCCCTGAAGCTACAAACCCCCGGACCTTCCCTTCTCTCCTCGGTTTCCACCTTCAAGCAGCGAATCAACTCGAGGGCATAGGGTTAGTAGTTGCTTATGCATGTGGTGCAAGCATGTGTACAACTTTCCACTTCATTTACAAAGTTAGGTTATTATCACATGTATGTTATTAACGCGTAAGGTGCAAGCATTGTAAGGATCGTCTTACCCTTGCAATACTAACAACACACACTAGAGGGGTGTGAATAGTGTAATGGCAATAAATTTGTCCAATTAAAATTTTAACTTGCAAATGCGAAATTATAAATGCAAGAGGAATTAAAAGGCACAATCAATCCAAACGCAAACACAAAGTTTTACCCTGGTTCCCCAAACTTGGGTACATCGAGCCACACCAATATTCACTATATTCCCACACTGAGAAGTGAATACAAATCTCACAAGGAGATACCCCACAAAGAGGATTTATGCCCTACATAAGGACCCAACCAATCCTACACGAGGATCAAGACTCCCACAAAGAGAATTACTAACTCCCACACATAGAATTAGGGTTAGCCCTACACTAGGACACTAAACTCACACAAAGAGAGTTACTCCCACAAAGAGAGTTATTCCCACAAAGAGAATATCCTGAGTCCCACAAAGAGACAACCACCCACAAAGAGAGAAAGATCTAATTCCCACAAAGAGAATTAGAAACACAAATACACCAAGTAAAGCAAATACTCTTACCTATGCCTTGAGATGCTTACTCATGAATGGATGCAAGGCATAGAAGAGGATCTCCAAGTGTTGAGATATGCTTGAAAGCACTTGGATGAATTCCCTTGAGCTGGACTTCAATGCTTGAAGATGAATGAGAGCTCTTAAGAGGGAATTGAGGGAGTTTGTGAGTTGCATATGGATCTCTTGAGATATTCAATAGGATCAAGAAGTATAAGAGATGGCAGCACACTCATATATATAGGAACCCTATATCAAACCCCAAAAACCAAGAAAACAGCTAAAGAATCAATTCTGCAACGGCTAGAAACTGGGCAAAAATGACAGGAACAGTCGACTGATGATCAAAAGACAGTCGACTGGTCAACGGCTAGAAAATATCCAACGGCTATAATCTAAGCCAGGACAGTCGACTGAAGAAGACAGTACAGTCGACTGAGAACAGGACATGCGCCTGTAAATCCTTCAGCAGGCGACTGCTGCAGGGAATGGAATAAAACAGAGAGCTGCACTCTTTCTCCAGTTAAGCACACATGACTGATGTCAATAATACAGTCGACTGTCTATTAGTCATGCGACTGTAGAACTTTAATCAGTCGTCTGCAGTATAAGATGGAGAAACAACAGAGAGATGCAGAGATTGCACTTACGCTACATAGGCGACTGATGACCAATCTACAGGCGACTGTAAATATACAGGCGACTGTAAACTGACCAGTAGTCGATTGTGTGTAAAGCTCAAGTATGAGTCAATTGAAATGTTGACTTGAGCTATGCATATCAGGCAACTGTAGAAGGATCTACAGGCGACTGGAAATCACCCAGTCGACTGTGTTTCCTTCAGCAGGCGCCTGATGGAAAGCCAGAGACTCCAAATGAGCCTTTGGACAAAGTGAAACTATTGGGTTGGATTCTATGATAATCCTAAGGCTCACTAAGATGGTTAAATGCATATGCATGAATGAGTAAACCATCTAACAAGGCATTACATTAATCCTAGACTCAAAAGAGAGAGAAAGCAATAAAGTAAATTACATGGATTACAATGCTTTCCTTAGAGTCTAAGTCTTCAATCTTGATGCCTTGATTTCTCTCCATCATCTCCAAGCTTTGGCACTCCTTGAGTCCAAGCTTTGGCTCTTCTTCCCTTGATGTACATCCTTTCACCAAGTGATTAGTCTCCAAGAAAGATATTCTTGAAATAAAACTGAGAGACTAAAACATAAGAGTCATTAGAAACAACATAATGTTGTGATCATCATCAAAATAAGATTGGTAAGAAACACCAATACTCAACAATCTCCCCCTTTTTGATGGTGCCACACATTATGTAAAATACAAAGTATTAAAGCACAATGCTAATGAGCTCCCTCTACGTATATGCACCAATTAAACAATGAGCTACACAATAGTAAATACTCATTTTACCAAATAAGATCATGGTGACATATAATAGGCATGGATTACATAAACCAATTGAAATAGACAATATCATGCAAACATGAAAGGTTTATCTAATCCCATATATCTCTCCACATAGATATATATCTCCCCATATGCATATGAATATATATCCCCATATGTATTTACATAATGCATATATCTCTCCCCCTTGACATCGTTAAAGGACATCAAATATATCCCCCTTTGTCATCTTAACCAAGATGTGACAATATGCAAGAAAAGAAAGATATGTATGATACTAAATTCAAAAATTTAGTTGGTATCAATTCACTATCCTATGCTCCCCCTAGATCATAGAAATGGTCAACTTTTGACTTCTAGGATCTAATACCAATTATACAAATAATGGAGCCATGGGCCAAACATGTATCAAAGAAATAGATAAGAGAAAATCTAGCTTCAATGAAACACAAAGAATATTGCCAAAACAAATATAACATGAAACAAGTTGGCAATAAACAAGAGGTTTGGTTTGAGATCAAAAATAACCAAATGTAAATAATGATCTCAAATAACCTCCGAAATGAGAGTTAAAACATGTTTTAAAATACTTTAAACATATAACATATTAACTCCCCATTGACATACACATGGATCAAAAATGCATGCATGTCAATAAGCCCCAAAGGTCCCCATTTTCATGAAAAATAAGTTTGAAAATATTTTCAAAATCATGAAACACAAAAAACAATGGGTATGCTAAAAATAAACATTCAAGCACAATACTCATACAATATGCATATGTGTGAGGAACCTAAACATTAGGCAACCAAACCCAAGAGGAGTTTGATTTCCTAATGTAATCACATGAGGTGATCACATCCCTAACTAGAGAGTTGATGTAGCTATTCCTCTCTTGCACACTAACCTTAGTGGGAATCCATAATCTCAAGGATTTCATAGGCAATGGTTTTGCCTTTGCAAGAGGGGTGGATGTGGCATGCTTAGGTGTAGAAACAAGTTTCATGGCATGCATAGAATGAGGATTTTGCCTCTTAGCAAAAAATGAAAAATTTTCATTCTTCCTCATTACCTCGTGATCTACATGCTTCTTGTTAATGTTATTATTGTACAAGAAAGCATGGTGATTCTTCTTAGGTGCTTTCACAATATTTCTTGGAGTTGCACCATAAGAGGAATTAGAGGTGGGTTTGGGTACCACATTTTGAATATAACCCAAACCTCCTCTATGATTTGCTGGATGTTATTTTTCCAATAAATTGTGGAGTGAATCCCTAGAATACATAAAGCTTATGAGCTTACAGAATTCCTCTTCACATTTCAACGTAAGTTATTGAATGTGAGACCCTAAGCTAAGGTTTTGAGCAACAAGTTTTTCATTTGTAAGGCTCAATTCCTTAACTTGAGAGAGAAGTGTGTCTCTCTCACTAGTGTCATAAGCATGCATTTCATCATGAATTACACTAGCAATATCTAGTTCATGCAATCTACTCTTAGCAATCTTATATTTTGCTTTTAATTTATTATAAGAGTTGATGCACTTACTAGACTTTTCGGAGACCAAGTCGAAGTTGTTCTTGAGCTCCTCGTATGAGATCTTTTCTTCCTCGATCTCAACCTCATCATCATCCTTGCTAGAGCTTGATGATGACTTCTCCTCCATAGCCATAAGGCACGAATCATCATAGGTGTCGTAGGCATCGAGCCAAGCATCCAACTCTTCTTCATTTAATCCGAAGGGGATTGGAGTAGGACCATCAATGGCTACAAAGCATGCGTGAGCATCCTCTTTTGTATCCTATTCTTCGTTACTCAAAGTGTCCTCACTCGAATCATCAAAAGTCCCGACAAGTCCCTTCTTGTGATTTTTGGACTTGGACTTTCCTTTCCAATGCTTCTTCCATTTATCCTTTTAAGTTTCTTTGTTGGGTTTGGAAGGGCATTCGGTGGACAAGTGACCTTTTCTACTGCAAGTGTAACAAGCAGAAATCTTGTTAGAATTGGAGGCAAAATTTGACAAAGACTTACATTGCTTGCATTTGAGGAATGCTTTGAATTGCTCGGCAAGCTCCTCAATTTCTTCTCCACTTGCATCTTCTTGCTCATCTTCTTCACCAGGAGCTTCTCGATGGAATTTCCTCCTCCACTTGATTGGCTCCTCCTTGGCATGGAATGCAACCCTATTTTGCTTCTCTGGCTTCTCGGTCTTCAATGGTTGAATCTCCTTCTTGTGTTGAAGCTTCACTTCATACGCCATGAGATTACCAATGCACTCCTCAACGGTGTCTTTGGACGTGTCATATGACTCCAAAATTCCGTTGGCCTTTGACTCCCAACGGGGTGTGAGAGAGTCAAGGATCTTCTCTACATGATCCTCTTGGAAAATCATATTCCCGAGTCCCTCCAAAGCGTTCACGATATCAGTGAACCTTGTGAACATCTCTGAAATGCTTTCGCCTTCCTGCATCTTAAACATTTAAATTTAGATCTAAACATAGTTTGTTTAGATTTCTTTACCATCGTAGTCCCTTCATGACAAATCCCCAAGGTATGCCAAATATCGTTGGCCGTTTTTCACATGGAAATGCGGTTGAACTCATTTTCTGAGAGAGCGCAATGTAATGCGTTCATAGCCCTCACATTGAACTTGATCGAGTCCTTCTCCGCCTTTGTCCTAGAAGCTGCAGGAGTAGTGGGCTTCTCAAATGGCACATCCGTAATGTCCCATAGGTCTTGACCCTCCATGTAGATCATCATTCTGATCTTCCAACTAGGGTAGTTGGTTCCGTTGAAGAGGGGGGGGGGTCGAACGGTTGAATGACCTTCTTCATGAGACGTGGGTGAGGCATTGAATGCCATTGTTGCAACATGATATAACCTCGCTCTGATACCAATTGTAAGGATCGCCTTACCCTTGCAATACTAACAACACACACTAGGGGGGATAGTGTAATGGTAATAAAATTGTCCAATTAAAATTTAACTTGCAAATGCGGAATTATAAATGCAAGAGGAATTAAAAGGCACAATCAATCCAAACGCAAATACAAAGTTTTAGCCTGGTTTCCCAAACTTGGGTACATCCAGCCACACCAATATTCACTATATTCCCACACAGAGAAGTGAATACAAATCTCACAAGGAGATACCCCACAAAGAGGATTTATGCCCTACACAAGGACCCAACCAATCCTACATGAGGATCAAGACTCCCATAGAGAGAATCACTAACTCCCACACAGAGAATTAGGGTTAATCCTACACTAGGACACTAAACTCCCACAAAGAGAGTTACTCCCACAAAGAGAGTTATTCCCACAAAGAGAATATCCTAAGTCCCACAAAGAGACAACCTCCCACAAAGAGAGAAAGATCTAATTCCCACAAAGAGAATTATAAACACAAATACACCAAGTAAAGTAAATACTCTTACCTATGCCTTGAGATGCTTACTCATGAATGGATGCAAAGCATGGAAGAGGATCTCCAAGTGTTGAGATATGCTTGAGAGCACTTGGATGAATTCCCTTGAGCTGGACTTCAATGCAAGAATATGAATGAGAGCTCTTGAGAGGGAATTGAGGGAGTTTGTGAGTTGCTTATGGATCTCTTGAGATATTCAATAGCATCAAGAAGTATAAGAGATGGTAGCACACTCATATATATATAGGAACCCTATATCAAACCCCAAAACCGAAGAAAACAGCCAAAGAAACTCCAATACTCAACAAGCATGTGAGTAATATGAAATTATATAATTTATATATATGTATGTTGGAGTTTATACAAGTTTGATTTTATAAGTATGAACATGATTAGTATATGATAGTTAGTATCAAAATTTTAGTATTTTAAAACAGTTGTAGCATATATAGTGTTATATATATTGTTAGTTAAGAATTTCTGGCTTGACCTTAGATCTTGTGACGCAGATATATACGTGCTACCGCAGTCGAGGAACCGAAATGAAGGCAGTGCGAACCATTGCCGTTTCCTGATCCGACACCGATTCCCACATAATCGTCAAACTAGGTTGGTCCCTCTCACTCGTAGGAACCCACACCATAACAAATTGAAACCTAATCTAAAAGTCATCAACGATAATAAAATTTCATTTCTGCTCTTTTAAAATGTTGATCAATATTAGATATCGACGAATGGACTGAATTTCTGTGCACATAGGATAGTCGTCGATCTAGACTGAACGAATCATCAAAAGACATGACTTTCTGACTATTAGGGTAGTCCCGTCAAATTTAGAAACAAACCATAGTAGGATTGATGAAAAACGTGTCCTGACACCGCCGTTGACCCGTTTCAGACGGACCCTCGCTGACGCACCACTTCGACGGGACGCTCCGGACAGACGACGCTCTCACCACCGCAGGCAAGTTTTTTCACTTGTACTCTTACGGCCACGTTTAGGCCATTTACTTCTTAGAAAGTTAAATTACATTTAAAGAGAACTTTACGTGAAATGATAGCGCCCGGAAACCCCCTTGACAGCTTAGACTTGACGACGAAGTCTAAGCACAACAAACAACAACAACTGACACATTAGGGTTTTCCTGTATGTGCGTGCGTGTGGACCCCCTAGAAGAAATATCCCTAAACCTGTCATGTTGTGTCCTATCACACAAAATGCCTCCGGGCATTTCAGATGCTCTCCCTACGAGAGTGATCTCCGTGTTACCAAAAGGCCTGCGGGCATTTCAGATGCTCTCCATGCAAGAGTGATCTCTGTGTTACCAAAAAGCCTGCGGGCATTTCAGATGCTCTCCATGCAGGAGTGATCTCTGTGTAACAAAAAGCCTCTGTGCGTTTCAGGTGCTCTCCCTGCGAGCGTGATCTCTGTGTTACAAAAAGCTTATGGGCGTTTCAGGTGCCCTCCATGCGAGGGTGATCTCTGGTTGTCTTGTTATGAGCACTTGGGTTTGGGGTAGGGTTGAGCGGTCGCACGCGAAGAGGGTCTGGCCGCCCTCGAACCGTAAGGCGTGCACCCTTCGAGTCACACATGTCTTGTCTTGTCTTGTCTTGTCCCATCTAGCTTAGTCCCGTAGCCGGTAGCACATGCTACGGCTACTGTCTGTTCTCGTTTACTTTCAAGCACCGATTTACTTTTTGTATACTATAACTGCCATGTCATAACCCCAGCATGTTAAACAACCAGTAAAATGTTGATTTTATTTACATTGCACTTGGAGTAAAGTCTAACCCTTCTTTGTAGACTTTACCTGACGTACAGTTCCTTTCTCTTGGGTGCTATACGTCAGGTGTTGAGCCAGAGTACGTGGACGAGCCAAACGTACCTGAGTACTTGGAGCCAGAAGACGACGACCCGGAGTACGTTCCCGACGAGGACCAGACTTGGAGGTCTCTTCAGTTGTTGTCTTACCGAGGTTACTACTCTTTAGTTGGGTGTCTAGCACCACTTTACTTTCTGCTTAGGCTAGATGCTTCGCACCATTAGTTTCCTTTTCTGCAGTTTGTTGCCATGGTTAGGCTTCTCTTTTTAGACTTTTGTACTCGCTGGATATCTCTTTATATTAATGAATACAACTTCCTTTATGTACTTCATGTTGTCCCGAATTTTATAAATGCAAGAACCTGAAATCTTTAAAATGGTACCCTACATACGCTTATTGGGTCCGAGCCTCACAGCTCCGACCCAAGCGGACCTTAGTCATGTTTCGCTTCTGTCGTTTTGGGAAGCGGGGCGTGACATGCTTTAGTGGTGGCCTATGCAGGCCATGTAAAAGTTCGGAACAATAAGAGTACCGCATTGATTTAATATCCATGTACAAGTCTAAATTAGGTTTTCCTAGTCTTAGATGGTAGGAAGACTTAGATAGACAACCAGGTTTGATAGTCAGGCACCTTGGTTACGATTTAGTCATACTCGTCTTAGGATACTCTAGCAGCCCCTCACCCGGCTCTGACCATGTTAGATTTCTAGAGTACTTCTTTTAGTCGTTCGTTTGGGTCCATCAACTTCGGGCTCAGCAGAATGAAATCTTGACTCGCTTAGGACTCTTCCCTGAGATCTCTCTATTACAGTCTAGCTCATTAGAAAGTCATAGTGCTGAGGTTTTCCTGATCTTTAGACGGCCCGATAATTAGGATCTCTGATTTCTAGCATCTTCTTAAGCTTTACACTTCTGTGTTATCGGCAGTAGAATTCCATCGTAGCCTTTCATGAATCATATCTTAGGCGTATTCATCATGCGATCATATTCTTTGCCCTCGATTCACGTGATCGCTTCATTCCAATTATCGATAATTCTTCGAATCTCTCCATTGCAAATCCTGCTACCTTTAAAAATTATTTTCGAAATTCATTATTAAATTCTTCGCTCAGTTTAACTTTTTGAAAACTTTTATTAAATATTTAAATTTCTTAATTTCGGTTGAGTTAAAATTCTTTCACTGATTTTGAAACCTTCTTGGTCGTAATTTTTTGTTAGTTACTATCTCGTACTTATTTTCAAATCGGTACCTTTTGTATTTCAGTTTTAAAACTTTCTTACCATTTTGAAAATTCAATATATCACTTTTTCTAAACTACGAAATTTATTTTAACCACTTACCGTACGTACTTTTAGAATACTTTCTAAACTAAAGAGAACTTCAAATTTTTATATATATCAGTTCTATGTTCATCGTGCCCACATTTCAAAAAAAATCTTTGTATAAACCTATTTTCATTTGCAAAACAATCGCTACCTCACCTACTCTTTATTCCTTCATCTAACTCTTTTTCTGAGTTGTAATTTTCTACCATCTGCTCACTTTTCTACATATTTTTATAAGTATAAAAGTATATGATACCATATTGTACACGTAATTACTCTTTCATCTATTTTATTATTTTGAGCAATATTTTTGCCCCACCCAACCAGCTATCTCTTTCTCTCGCCTTATTTGAACTCATTCCTTCCGCTCTTATTTCGGTACCCTTTTGGTTTAGGCTTCTTTTCTGTTGTGTAGACATTAGTGTTTGTAGTTGCCTGTGTCAACTCTACTTTTGTAGTGGGCCCTTGGTTTTGCGATGTTGTCGTGGTGTATGTTTATAGGTAGAGTGTGTGGACCTGTATGAGTGTGCTATCCTTAGGATATTAATGATTGTCTCTTGTGTCTTGTATGTATACTCAGTGTGGTTCGTATTATATATATGAGGTTGTCTGAATGACGGTATTCATATATGGTGGATAGCATCATTACAGGAAATTCCTTAGACTTAGTCTTACGTATTATAGTATAGCTTATCTTTGGCTACATGTGATTGTATCAAAACTTTTGTTTTCTTTTAAACCAAATCTTTAAAGTTTTGAAACTAGCTCACAAGATCACAACCCCAATCTTCCCTCATCCAATACCACAACTCCACACGTTTTTTTCCGAATGTTTTAAAATATGTCATTGGCCTTAAGTTTCATTTCCTTCCCTCTTCGGGAGTGTTATGTTTGATTGTTATGATATTGTTAGCAATAGTTATTATTGTTATAGGGTTATGTTTGCGGGTAGGCTTAGAGTGAGATGAGATATGTTGTACTGGTGGATAGTTGATTTTGGAACACAAGGATATTAGATTAGATTTCTTTGGATGAAAAGAATGAGGTGTCCAAGACTTATTTATATGTGTGACGGACTCAATGGAGAATTCTGGTTGGACGAAATTATATACAGAGGGATGAGAACTTATCAGACCTGAAACTTGGATGAGTGGTAGATAGGAGTAGTTATGAGGTATGGTATGTTATAGGATGATCATGAGAATGAGTAGAGCATTTAAGGCATCAAGACCTGATTGTTAGGTTGGTGTGAGAAGACGTTGGAAGTAACACAACGTGTTGAGATGAATGGATGGTTAGGTAGACGGATTTGGTATGGTTAGGAGATTAGGTGATATGGGTAAGGATAGATGTAGTTCGATGGTTCATTGATTATGGAGGAAATTTATGAGTCGATGTGATGGATGATGTATTGGGGGCGAGATGATTGATGACTGGTAGGCGATAATGTGGATCTATAGTCAGATGCTAGGATATGATTTTAGTTGTAGCATTAGCCCGTGGAGAGACGAGTTATGATGGAGTTTTAAGAAACGTTGTTTGAAGTTATAGGATCAGCAATCTTTATGTGTGGATATGGGAGTTGTAGGCATAGTGCTTATAGATATTATTACTATTAGTATAAGTGATTCTGAGGGCGGAATCATTTCTAAGGTGGGTAGAATGTAACGGCCGCTTTCCGACCATTTGTATTTTCTATGCGTACGACTCTTTTCGTGTGCGTATTTATTTTTTTCCTATTCTTGGATCCGGACCATGCGATGTGTTATGTCTTTGTGACCGTATGGAAGAGTAGAATTTTATGGAAATTTTTATGAATGTCATTTCACGTGTCGTTCTTCCACAAACTAGCTTTGTATGCATGTATGTTTTGAACCTATAGACAGCCCCGCTTAGTTTAATTTATTTAATGTCTTCCCTCAACCCAATGCTTATTCGAACCCTGTTATCTCGACCCTCTCGTCGTCATGATCGCTACGATATTGTATCGTAATTTTCTGACGTCGTTTGACTGACCCGCCATCCCCATTAATTTTAATATTATTCCTAACCCTAAGTTTTAAAATTCAAATTCAAACTTGTTGCACTTCAAATCAAATCAAATCAAATCCCTTAAGGAAACAAATCAGATATTTTTATAATGTTAATCCTAATAATAACCCTACCAAAACCGTATCCCTCTACCCCACGTTTCACCCTCCCTCTCTCCCACGTGCTGCCTCCCTCTCCCCCTCTCAATTTAAAACTAATACTAGGGCAAGAAAAAGACTCAGCCGCCGCCTACATTATTTTTGGAAACCCATTTCGTATTTCTTTCGTTCCCCTCTCACCTTCGCTCGCACAACTCCGATGACAGCACCTCGCTCGATCGGCCTCTTCTCTGTCCGACTCTCACCTCGCGCTACCGCTCTCTCTCCCTCGTACTGCCTTCTACCGACCGCCGGCACCACCAGCTGCGACCTTGCCGCTGCAAACTGCCGCCAGTCATCGCCCAATGCCCCGACGACTGCCTGCCACCCGCGGTTGTCCACGCTGCTGGAGCCGATGACAACCATCCTCAGATCTGCCGCTCAGTTCTCTCTGGCGCTACCTACAGAGGCCCCAAGCTCCGGCGATCCCCTCTCAGGGCTCGTCACCGCCCCACGGTGCCCGACTCCGCCGTCGCAGCTCTCTCAACGGCCTGCTGTTCCTCCCGGCGTCTTGCCCCCACGCCCTGAAGCTGCAAACCCCAGGACCTTCCCTTCTCTCCTCGGCTTCCACCTTCAAGCAGCGAATCAACTCGAGGGCATATGGTGAGTAGTTGCTTATGCATGTGGTGCAAGCATGTGTTCAGCTTGCTACTTCATTTACAAAGGCAGCTTATTATCACCTGTATGTTATTAACATGTAAGGTGCAAGCATGTGAGTAATAGGACATTATATAATGTATATATATGTATGTAGGAGTTTATACAAGTTTGATTTTATAAGTATGAACATGATTAGTATATGATAGTTAGTATCAAAATTTTAGTATTTTAAAACAGTTGTAGCATATATAGTGTTATATATATTGTTAGTTAAGAATTTCTGACTAGACATTAGATCTTTTGACGCAGATATATACGCGCTACCGTAGTCGAGGAACCGGAGCGAAGGCAACGCGAACCATTGCTGTTTCCAGATCTGACACCGATTCCCACGTAACCGTCGAACTAGGTTGGTCCCTCTCACTCATAGGAACCCACACCATAGCAAACTGTAACCTAATCTAAAAGTCGTTAACGATAATTAAATTTCATTTCTGCTCCTTTAAAATGTTGATCAACATTGGACATCGACGAATAGACTGAATTTCTATGCACATAGGATAGTCGTCGATCTAGACTGAACGAATCATCAAAAGACATGACTTTCTGACTGTTAGGGTAATCCCATCAAATTTAGAAACAAACCATAATAGGATTGATGAAAAACGTGTCCTGACACCGCCGTTGACCCGTTTCAGACGGACCCTCGCTGACGCACCACTTCGACGGGACGCTCCAGACAGATGACGCTCTCACCACCGCAAGCAAGTTTTTACACTTGTACTCTTACGGCCACGTTTAGGCCATCTGCCTCTTAGAAATTTAAAGTACATTTAAAGAGAACCGGACGTGAAATAATATCGCCTGGAAACCCCTTGACAGCTTAGACTTGACGACAAAGTCTAAGCACAACAAACAATAACAACTGACACCTTAGGATTTTCCTGTGTGTGCGTGCATGTGGACCTCCTGGAAGAACAATCCCTACACCTGTCATGTTGTGTCCTATCACACAAAAAGCTTCCGGGCTTTTCAGATGCTCTCCCTGCGAGAGTGATCTCCATGTTACCAAAAAGCCTGCGGGCGTTTCAGATGCTCTCCATGCGAGAGTGATCTCTATGTTACCAAAAAGCCTGTGTGCATTTCAGATGCTCTCCATGCGGGAGTGATCTCTGTGTTACAAAAAGCCTCCAGGCATTTCAGGTGCTCTCCCTGCGATAGTGATCTTTGTGTTACAAAAATCCTACGGGCGTTTAAGGTGCCATCCATGCGAGGGTGATCTCTGGTTGTCTTGTCTTGAGCACTTGGGTTTGAGGTAGGGTTGAGTGTTCGCACGGGGAGAGGGTCTGGTCACCCTCGAACTATAAGGCGTGAACCCTTTGCGTCACACGTGTCTTATCTTGTCTTGTCCTGTTCCGTCTAGCTTATCCTGTAGCCGGTAGCACACGCTATGGCTATTGTCTGTCTCGTTTACTTTCCAGCACCGATTTACTTTCTGTATACTATAACTACCATGTCATAACCCCAGCATGTTAATCAACCAGTAAAATGTTGCTCTTAATTACATTGCACTTGCAGTAAAGTCTAACCCTTCTTTGTAGACTTTACCTGACGTACAGTTTGGGTGTTGTACGTCAGGTGTTGAGTCAGAGTACATGGAAGAGCCGAACGTATCTGAGTACTTGGAGCCATAAGACGACCACCCGGAGTACCTTCCTGACGAGGACCAGACTTGGAGGTCTCTTCAGTCGCTGTCTTACTGAGGTTACTACTTTTTAGTTGGGTGTCTAGCACCACTTTACTTTCTGCTTAGGCTGGGTGCTTCGCACCATTAGTTTCCTTTTCTGCAGTTTGTTGCCATGATTAGGCTTCTCTTTTTAGACTTTTGTACTCGCTGAATATTATCTCTTTATATTAATGAATGCAACTTCCTTTATGTACTTCATGTTGTTCTGAATTTTATAAATACAAGAACCTGAAATCATTAAAATGGTACCCTACAGACGCTTATTGGGTCCGAGCGTCACAGCTCCGGCCCAAGCGAACCTTAGTCACGTTTTTCTTCCGTCGTTTTGGGAAGCGGGGCGTGACATTCAGTCCTACAGGAAAGCAAGGACTGTGTAACCCCTCCCCGAACCACGGTAGATCGGCCTCGAACGACATGAACATGCCCAAGGACTGCCGTAGTCCTCCGGGAGCGACCCCGAGCGTGAAGGCGAGGGGCCGCCCTAAGGCCACATATCCTTCGTCTGGCAAGACTGGACGGGAGCCTCAAGGAGGGAGCGCCCCCAACCACAACTTGGACCTGGACTTTCTTCCGCTCGGCCCCTCCCTGAGCCAGTGGCACCTGCTCCCTCGTCCACCTCGAACCCACTCCGGAGGACTAGGCGTGCGGATTCCTCCGGACCTCTGAAACGTGATCCCCCCGCCGCTGGCTAGGATTCAGCATGGAGGTCGGAATAGAGTGCTGAGAAGGGCCCTGGCCGAACCCGCCTGCAAAAAAGGACAAGATAAGGAGAAGATCTTACTTGAGCAGGATCCAATCGATAAACTCTACGAACCCAGGATTTCGAGAAGACTCACCGATATGCCACACGATCTTCCTTAGGACATGGTCCGAGAAGAGGACGTCGATCTTCCAATCGATAACAGGGAGGGCTAACAAAGTGTCGACCGCCTTGGCCTCAGCATCGGTGAGAGACCCCAACTCGAGGCTCAGCGAGCTCGTTTCAACCCATCGGACCAGAAAATCCACCTCTGTGGGGAAGCCCACGAAGACTTACTCCCCTTTCCAATGCTTTACGGAAGTTGGAAACCCCAACACCAAGCTCTTCTTCGGACATGCACTGATGTACAACCAAGCACCCGATTTGTGAAGGCTCATACAGAAAACTTGGGCGAAAAGGCGGAGGGTCGGCTCTATCTTTTTGAGCAAGCAGAGCACGATGAACCCCACCGAAGACCTAATGGCCTCAGGGCAGAACTGGCATAGGGCAAGCCCATATGACCTCAGGAGCATGGTGATGAAGGGGTGGAGAGGGAATCACATCCCGAACTGAAAACTCTGTTCATACACCCTGACTTCGCAACGGCCCGGGAAGCCGACCCTTTCATCCTTCTCAGGGGCTCGGGCGAAACACGCGGGAAGAAGGTATCTGGAATGCAGCGGCCTGATCTAGGTAGCACAAACCACCGACAGCCACCCTATCACCTCAGAGGGCACCCCGGAGAGGTTACCACCATGGCGGTGGATCTCCGAGACCGATCATCGGGGCTGAACGGGTGTGGCAGTAGTAACCGACCGACCTACGTAAGAAGAAGAAGACGATGACGGGGGACTCATAATATGGCATAGAAAAGTTGGCGGAGGCGTAGGGGATGAAGGAGAAGAAGACAACGTTGAAAGAAAAAAACTTCATCCGCAAGGCAACCACTTCCCTATAGCGCTCCGCTCCATCGCGAGCCATCCACCTGTGCACACACGTTGACATCCTACGAGGCACGACGCTTCGAATTCCGCTCCCAGTAGCAGGAGAAATTCAAAATGGCAGCGATATGATGACCTTCATTCAATGCCATTGCATCGACTGACGTACATGTCAACACTGCAAAGATCACATCCCTCGGACCGAACCGTCAGAATCCGAACGGCCCGAGCGATGAGGGCAATTGATACGGCCCTCCCAGGGTGGGCAAAGGCCGAACGGCCCAACCCGTATCGCGAGCCCACGGGCCTGGTGAGAACAAGGCCCCCACAAGGATTCGGAGTCGGGCCGCCTCGAACCGAAGCAGGAGCAACCGCTGACCCATGTCGGTAGGAGTTAACCGCTCCTCGTAAAGCCAACCCCCTTAATCACCATTAAGGGGCCCCATCACGCCCACCTTCAAGATCAATGAAGACGCCATTAAAGTGGCAGATCATGTGGGCAAAAGTGGAGGGACGTTGAGGAGACGTGGCTGGGAAAGACTCCTATAAAGCGACTCGAGGAACAACGTGAAAAGAGGACACTTCCTGGATACCCAAAACACTGAGGTATTCCTCTTACACGACCCTGTCTTTCACCTTATAATTCTCCTCCACAGCTCAGCCCGAGGACTCGTGTATCAGACTTCCCATGAGCCATACTGATCCAACCGAGCATCCTTTAGATCCATTCTGATTTAGGCATCGGAGGGGACTTGGTCAGAACCACGGTCCGACCCCCCTGACAAGCTTTCTCGTCTGTTCAGTTCAGGTAATATCCAGCCGTACAGTGGCTACCCTTTGGCACCCAACCAGTCTGAAGCCGAACGCTCTTGCCTCGAGCCCATTCATCTCCACCCATATACGGTGGTCGTCGCCCTACCGAAGATCCCCTTCGACACACCGATGCTCGGACCTGCATGCTCTTTGTCGAAGCCAAACGAGCTGCACCCATCTCCTAGAGGCCACGTGCGACCCGCGTGATCGCGTTGACCTCCGGCCCCCAGTCAACCAATCAATGGTGAGAAAACACCCTGAAACAGCTACAACTCACCAACATACTATACTAAAGGCATAAAAATCAAAACAGCATACCAAATCCATTAATATGATTACATATATTTCCAAACTATTAAAATTCAAACATTTTAGTTTGGTACCATCCTAAAGGGTCCAAGCTTGCTTCAACATAATCAACCCCGAATCTTCCTGTCATAAACTCATAGGTCGATGCCCCATGTGCATATTCTGCATGAGCCTTCACCCACCATTTCAGCCCACTACTTTCCTATCTTAGGCCTAAGAAAATCCATTGGGCCAAAGCATCCTTCATTCTGTCCAAACTGGTTTCCAATGTTTTAGGTTTGTTCAAATATTTATGAATAACAATTACCATTCACTTTTCCGCTGCGTACACATGAGTATCAAAGTAAAGATATGTAATTGTTACAATCTTAATATCGGCCCAGTTGATCAAGGCCAGTATGATCAAAGCCCAAGTAAATAACCCACCGAATCTCCTTAATAAGAACTAGCTCAGAGAAGAATCTCGTCGATGCTCATAGAAGCTCGCAGAGGCTTAGAGCAGCCAGTGCCTGCAGAGCGACAAACTTGTCAACCGAACCAAAGAGAAGAGCCCTTCGGCTGTCGCACATGGTCTACGCCAGCTCGTCCCAAAGGTAGCTCGCCTAACTCTCCGCCCATAAGAATCACGCCCAAGGAAGCACTTGAGACCTGATCACTCCATATTTTACACCTTTTTTCTGCATGTTTTCATGCCATTTTGATCGCTCGAATCACACTTTTCACGATTTTTCGGCAATATTGCGATGCTTTTCACGATTTCTTGTTTTTGTCGAATTTCAGGAGATTTCGAGCGATTTGGAGTGATTCTGAGATACACCCACTCCGGAGTGTCACCCGTGACTCCTTCGAGGGGAATTTTGCTATTGGAGAGGAGTGGGAGAATAAAGAACATCGTAGGAGCGACGATGGAGCAAAAATACGAAGATTAGGCATTTTGAGCATGTCACTCGGCCGAGTGAAGGAGTCACTCGGCCGACCATCGAGAGCCCGCTTGGCCAGCCAGATTGGACACGCGACAGACTGAGTATCAGCGTGCACTCGATCGAGCATCGCCAGCCCACTCGGCCGAACCACGGAGACACCACTCGCCCGAGTGGCATTAAGACGACGGCAACAAAAAGTCCAGACTTACTGTAATTTTTCAGTCGACTCCCGAGTTCCGACTCGGCCGAGTGAAGAAGTCCCCTCGGCCGAAGCAAAGAAAGTCACTCAGCCGAGTGACTCCCGAGGAGCTGACCCCCAAAAGTCCGAAGTTACTGGAATTTGTCAGGGTTTGTCACTCGGCCGAATGACATTTGTCACTCGACCGAGTGAGCCGCGCTGCCTGTAGCGTAAATTGCGATTTTGAGGCTGCGAAGGGGCATTTTCGTCACAGTTTTTTGGGCGATTTTGGGGGGGTATTTAACCCCAGTTTTTAACCTAGTTTAAGGGGCTTTTTCAGAACTTTTTGCAGCCTTTTTTAGATTACTTTTAGGAGATTAGATTGAGCTTTTAGAGGGGAGAGAAAATTGTTATTTTGTTGGATGCTATTGATTCTTCATTGGTTTGTCTCTCTCTCTCTCTCTATCAAAAACTCCATTTTTATTGATATATTGAATATTGCCAAGAATTCTACTGATTTTATTTGTGAATTTCTACTGAATTTCATTATGAATTGTGAGTAGTTTTATCGTCTTAGGGCGTAGGGATGAACCCTACGAACCCTATTTCTAATTTGTGATGAATTGGTGAAATTATTGTTAGAATTGATTAGGGTTAGTTTGGGATTGATTTAATACGAATAGCTAGGGATTCATACCGATTGGGATTTGCAAGAGATTGGATCCCAACTCGATAGGAAGCCCTAGAAATTTGAATTGGGTTACAATTGGATTTCTCTGGAATCGGTTTGCAAGAGATTGGACCAAAACTATTGTTTTCGATTGCAATTCTATACCAATACCCGTTTGCAAGAGATTGGACGGGTAGGAACTATCCCAACCTAGGTCGTAGCTCGAGTTTGCATGAGAGTGGGCTCGAGATACGATTGAACGTTGATGTTGTTCTTCATGCTAGCTTGCCTAGGTTAGGGTTTGCAAGAGATTGGACCCTACCCTAGGTTTGCTATAGACCTGCAATAGCACGAGAGCGTGAGCTTGGTTCTACATTTAGTTGCAACTAGTTCACCTGAATTTCAAGTCTAGCAATTGTGAAACCTACGAATCACAATGACGAGATACGGTTTGTAGCGGGGATTCCCTATCCCCTAGGCGTCTTTATTAATTTGATATTCCTTTTATACAATTGAACGACTGTGACTGCTTTATTGTGAACATATCTCGACTGTTCTTATAGCCAGGTGAGTTGAAGAAGACACTGTCATTTGACCTCCTCGTGTTCGATACCCGCTCGTCGCTACACCGTGCGCTTGCGGTAAGACTAGCGAGTCGCGTGCCTCGGTTGCGTGTTCGCACCTTCGGGGCTCCGATCATGTTTTTGGCGCCGTTGCCTGGGAGGCAATAGTGTTTGATTCTACCAACCTAGCAATTTTTCTTTTTTATTCTATTGTTTCTATTTTTATTTTACCCCTCCTTTGTGCTAACTATTTCTTTGAAACTCTGTTCTCCCTTGCATGTACACGAGATCCTCGGTAAACCCCGAAGAAATACTATACGATCTGGAGATCGAGCGTACATTGAGGAGGATCCGAGCAGAGAAGAGACTCGATACGGAAGGGAATTTTATGACCCATCCTGAGACACCTGAAGAATTGGCGGAGCTAATGGCGAGGATCATTTCCATTAGAGATAGGCTTCGGCCTAAGACTTCTTCCACGACCTCGTCCATATCTATATCAGAGTTGGCGGCCGACAAAAATTTTGAATTGAAGACCGGATTGGTAGTTCTGATGCAACAAGATCCTTTTCATGGGAATTCCCATGAAAACCCCCATTACCACATCCAGCTCTTCCTATCAAAATGCGCCACCTTCCAAATGCCGGGCGTCTCCATAGATGCTATCAGACTGCACCTCTTCCCCTACACACTCAAGGACAAGGCCTTATATTGGTTGAGGACACAAGCTGAAGGAATCTTCACCACTTGGGATGAATTGGCAAGTGCCTTCGTCGACAAATTTTACCCGCCCTCCAAGACGGTGAAAATAAAAAGTGCTCTCATGTCCTTCAACTAAGGACCACAGGAGACCCTCTATGAGGCGTGGGAGCGCTTCAAGGACTTGCAACATCAATGCCCCCATCACAGCATTGAAGATTGGGAGCTTGTCCACAGTTTCTACAATGGACTCCAACCGGGCACAAAGCAGATTATTGATGCTACTGCAAATGGAGCCATTTTGTCAAAGACTCCCGATGAAGCTACGGCCTTGCTAAAGGAGATGGCCTCCAACAACCAACAATGGGGGAACGAGCGAGGACACTCTTCATCCTCCTTGAAGCCCACGAGTGTTTATGTGGCCAAGGCCGTGGCGGAGCTTGCTACCAAGTTTGACTCTCTCCACAAGGTAGTGGAGAGGTTGGAAAAATACATTACCGAGCCGCAAGGAGCTCCTACTACATCCGCACCGACAAACCATATGAGTGATTGGCAAGACCAATCCCAATCCATGTATGTAGGAGGAGAGCAAGGAGAAGGAGCTTTGGAGAAAATTCAGTATGTTGCGGAGAATTCCGGATATTGGGCCAACCCGGCCGCTAGAAACCATCCGGGGTTTTCCTATGCTAATAATGATGGTGCCTTGAACCCCCACCTCAACAACCTCCTCAAGCTCGGGCTCCACCACAACAACCGAATTATCTACCAAGGAGGCCACCGCTTCCCACAAAGGCAACAAGTGGGACCTTATAGGCCACCCGGGTATAATCAAGGATGGAGAAATCCTAACCCTCCGTAAGCTCAACCGCGTTCGGATTTTGAAGCTAAGGTGGAGGAGTTTATGGCGGAGCAAAGAAAGATTAATGCCACGTTGAAAGCGGGACAAGATTCTCTCACCACCGTCGTCGCTCAAATTGGGGAGCAACTTGCGTTGCTCAATAGAAATAACCAACAATTGCCGGCTCAACCTGAGCCAAATCCACGGGGCAACACCGGCCATATCAACGCGATTGTTGCGGTTACGACAAGGGGTAGGAAGGATACCACTCCCCCCATGACTCAAATCAAGGAACCAGTGGTGGAGATTCTAGAAGAAAGCGAGCCGGTAATTGAGGTGGAAAAGGAGAAGGAGCCACAAGAAAGAGCAAAATCTAGAGTGGAGGAACCTATTGATGAGCGCCGATTCATGCCACCGGTGCCTTTTCCACAACGGCTAGCTAGAGCCAAGATCGAGAAGAGGCTAGACAAGTTCCTCGAATACTTGAGAGGGGTGAGCCTCAATATCCTTTTTCTTGATGCCTTAGTGGAAATCCCGTCCTATGCGAAGTTCTTAAAGGACTTGATTACGGGAAGGAAAAGGAAGGAGAAGATCATGCTCGCGGAACAAGGAACGTGGTTCACTAGGAAGGAAAAGGAGCCCGCCAAATTTAAAGATCCCGGGAGTTTCCGGATTCCTTGCACACTCGGAGGCGTCCCCTTACAAAAAGCATTGGTTGATTTGGGCGCTAGTGTGAGCCTCATGACTCTCACCATGTTCCAGAAGTTGAATATCGGCACTGATTTAAAGCCAACCGACATGAGGATTCAACTCGCGGATGGTCGGATTACAAGGCTGGTTGGGATCGCGGAGAATATCCCACTCCAAGTTCCAGGAGGCATATGCTTGCCTTGTGATTTTGTGATCATGGACATCAAGGAAGAGGGTGACACATCGCTCATACTTGGACGCCCATTCCTCGCCACCGCCGGTGTAATCATCGACGTGCGGGAAGGGACTCTTACCTTGAATGTAGGCAACATTGAAGTCGAGCTCCATATACCAAAGGCTATGAAGCACATGTCGTATCATGAGGAGCTAGATTATTTGGACCTCCTTGACGAGGTCATTGAAGAGGCTATCCCCTACTCCCTCGGTGCGCTCCATGATGACGGCTTTGAAGAAGGCCAAGATTTGGTCGAAGAAGAGAAGATGGAGGACTCTCCCGATAGCTCCACGGCAAATGATGATGGCGACGCTGATGTCGCGAGAATACGGGAGCTTTGCAAGCTCTCGACATTGAAGAATCCGAAGAAAGCTCCACCGACTCGAAGATCGGTGTCACCGACGAAGCCAAGGACCTGAACAAGCTCAAGCTTGGGGGAGCCATCCTCCAACATTGCTCATGATGAAGGGGCGTTGAGGAAGGCCACACACCACGACGATCCAAATCCGAGCGGTCTTTCCGGCAAGTTCGACGGGTGCATCTCATATGCACCCAACATCAAGCGTTAATTGAAAATCCAAAGGGGTCGAGCTCAAGACCTTAAACGAGCGCTTGCCGGGAGGCAACCTGACGGTTTTTGCATTCTTTTTATTTTGGTGTTCATTTTTATTTTAGACTTCATTAGTGTTTTGAGTCTTTTTGCCCATAAAAATCGTGACGACGGGTCTTAATTTCTATGACAGGAGAGGAGAAAAGGAGATCTCTCATGTGGAGGAAGATAGAGGCAAGGAAGAGCGCTCCAGAAATGCGCTCAGGCTTTGGGAGGAGGAAGAAACCAACTGGAGGAAAAAAACAGAGAGTAGAGCGAAAACGGAGCCCCGAAGCAGAAAACAGCACGTCACTCGGCCGAGTATCATATGCGACTCGGCCGAGCAAAGGACCCCATTCGGCCGAGTGGGGTACCAACAAGGGAAGTCTGCTGAACCCAACTCTCTGTCTTTTTTGTGCATTTCATATTAACTGTCACTCGGCCGAGTACTTTAGTCACTCGGCCGAGGGAAACAGATACCCTCCTAGCCTGAATATTGCCGAGTAGCCTGTGCCACTCGGCCGAAGGAGTTTTCTCCCTTCGGCCGAGTGAACAGAAGCCACTCAGCTGAGTCGTAAGTGGCGGGGAGAAATTTAAATTTTTTTATCGATACGTCACTCGGCCGAGCAACATAGTCAGTCGGCCGAGTCGTATCTACACCTATATAAGCCGCTGCGGGCTCGGCGCAAATTTCAACGCGACCAACCCCCAATTTCACTCGAGCCCTGAGCCTTTTCATCTCCCCTCGCCTGCGACCGTACCCTCCTTCACCCGAATCGCCTCGCCGCCGGCCCGATCACCCGACCACCGCCGGCGATCGTCCGACCGTCGACGCCCCCGACCTCCGACGACACCCCCCACCACCGACCGATCGCCGACGATCCCCTGTTTAGCACAAACCTCCTTTTTCTCCCCATTTTTGACGATCCGTATGCCCATTGAGCCCCTAACCCAAATTAATTTGTTTATCTATCTATTATACACCATCTCCCCCATGTGTTTTGAATATTATCTGCTGATATCATTGTTTGATTTGTAGGCTATCTTGGGGGAGCTTAGGGGAGCTTCAGGATGCACTTTTAGCTTCGCGGAGGCGGCGCTCTTCGCACGCACTTGCTTATTTGCTCTCGCGGTGTATTCAGGTACACTCGTTCATTTTATTGAGCACGCCGCACTATATTTTTATTGGGTGAGCACTCACGGCACACATGCCGCCCCGCACTAGTCCACGCACGTGGGGAGCCTCTTCCAAGCGGAAGAGGACCGATGATGCCGGTCCTTCTCATGCTAGGGAGGACTCCCCTCCACCTAGTCCACCACCACCCACACAGCCGCTTCCCGCTGATCCCATCCACGCACAGCCCATCCCCACCGATCCTGTCCTACCACCGGCTCCCGTTGTCGGGCCTATGGGGAACACGTTCAGAGACGACGCACAGCACGTCCGATTTGAGCGTATCGCCCAGCGATCTATAGTGCCCTCTAGGTTTGCACACTTAGCAGACCTTGACCGCCTAGGGGTGCTAGAGGGGATGCTCACGTTGTACGACAACGTGGGTTGGCGCGATTTTTTGTCTGTGTCGGCGGACACCTACGTCCGTCCGACACTTGAGGTACTTAGCTCGATCGCCTGGACTCCTGGAGGATGCACATTTCCCCTTATGGATCGATAGTGCGAGGTCACTCTCTCCATGCTTCGTGCGTTCTTCCAGTGGCCCGATGTCCCCGTCCCCGACCGAGCCTACGCACCCACTCACATCCCACCGCCATTGTTTGACACTTCCACGTTCTAGACACGTATCACGGGCTCCCACCATGGCTTTAACCCTAGTAGGGCCAAGGCCTCAGCCATCCTGCACCCCTGCCTCCACATAGCCCAGCGCCTCATGGCGACCACTTTCTTGGCGAGGTACGAGCCTGGGACGATGTCTACGCCTGAGCTCTATATGCTCTACGCGATGACTCGCCCCAGAGTTCTCGATAGGGATAGCGATGACCTGGTCCCCGTCGTTGAGATTGATATTGCTAGCTGGTTTTTAGACCGCATCATCATTTCGGTGGGCGCTCGCTCACCTATTTGCTGCGGCGATCTGATTACTCTGCTAGCCCTGATGACTAGCGTGGACCTACCTGCTGACCTTAGACGAGCCCTGGGCCCCACTGCACTCTCGATAGACGTTATGGCCCGGATGAAGATGCTTCGTCCCCACGGCCAGCGGCACTGTATGTGGTTGCACGGTCCTTACAGTGCTGATTACTTGATCCTCCCGAGCCTCTCTCGGACACATATAGGATCGGCCCACGAGGATTGGATCCCAGCGATGGATCTCCTCATCCCAGCTGCCTACGTACTTGAGGCCGAGGGCACTGAGCAGGCACCCCCTGCTGACCCCGTGATCCCTTAGCCCGAGCCTGCACTTTCTGCACCTCCCGGCACTTCTGTCCCCACTTCTGCCAGTGTCGGGAGTACCCTTACTGAGCCGTCCACCACCACCACCCCCCCCCCCCACTGTTGTGCCTATCTCGGTTGAGCCTATTTCCTCACTTCTTCCCGAGTGTCCACCCACCATACTAGAGTGCGGCGAGCCTTCCTTCGCTGTCGTCGTGGGGAGCATGTCCGGTTTGATGTCCGCTGGGGTGTCACCTTTTGGTCCTTACACTTCCTCCCAAGCGGTCGACCCTTCTGTCTCCACCGCAGCTGTCCTATCCGAGAGTGTCGTGACGTCTGTCCTCACACCCGTGTCACTGACCTCTCTTGCTGCCTCGTCGCTGATTTTGTCTTCCACCACTACTTCTGCTGCCTCCTCGTCCTAGCCTGCGTCCCAGCCTCGCACTGAGACTGGGCATCCACTAGTGAGCACAGCACCTTTTCCACACCTACCTACTGGCCCGATTACTTACACCGCCCGTATCAGACAGCCCCGACCTTCATAGCCTAGACCTGTTCGTCCCTCCGCTCCACCACCCCCTGACACTCTACTTCAGAGCCTTTGTGCTCTTGAGGGGGCGGTGAGTGGACTCAAGGGCGATTTTAGGGCTCTCTCTGCCACGGTCAGTTCCATGGAGTCCCGCGTCGCCATGCTTCCCGATATTCAGGCTTGCCTGAATCAGATAGTGGCGCAACTCCCTCCACTACACCCACCCACCCAGCCGACACCTCGACCACCACCTCCACCACCACCTCCGCCACAGAACAGAGATGGTGCAGCACCACCAGCTTAGGCACACCCTTGATGCCATTGATCTTTTTGTCGTTATGCTGCCCATTCTCTGTTGGTCTTGTCGATATATTTTTTGCCCCCCTCCTCCCCGCACTATTTTTGTCCCTACTTTGATCACATCATTATATATCTTTTTTGGGAGAGAGGGAGAGTATTTTTGGTGACACATTATCTGCATCACTCTGATCTTCGCATGCATCACATCCGCATCACATTTTCAGTTTATTTTTTTTCTTTCTTTTGATCATGCACGCATCCTCACCGACCCCACCCATTTCACGTCTCTCGGTGTGCCACACTTTGCACATTGAGGACACTGTGCACTTTAGCTTGGGGGAGTGAGTTCTCACACTTTTTGCTTTTATCACCTTTATTTTTAGTTTTTTCACGTTTTTCCGCTTTTGCACCCATTTTTCATCACTTTTTCATTTTTTTACCATGCATCACATTTTTCTTATTTTCTTTGTGTGCTGCATTGTACATAGTCTTGTTTTTCTTTATCTTTACCTCTTTCATCTTTTGCTAGAGATGATTTTTCTGTGATGACGATGACGTGGTGTTAGCTTTTCTCTATATGCATGCTAATTTTGTCATGTCATAGCTTTTGTTTCTGATATCATATGTTATGTCCTGTTTTACATTTAGAAATAGTAACCCACTTCTTTTTTCCGTATGAAAATGGATGAAATTCTATTATTAGCTGATGTCTGATGATTCATATGTATGCTATCATAGAAAACACACCAAGATTCACGCATTGATTGCTTATATCTAGAGTACTGCTTTCTTTTCTCATATCACTTCTTATTGCATGATTTGTATGCTTCACTTCAGGTTAATTGAATGTTTGCTAGCATTGACAAATCTGGATTAGTTCACTTTTTGAGATCAAACTGAGTAGATTAAATTACCCTGCTGAAGTTGTCCTGCACGTCCTATAGAGTGAACCGAGAGATACATTCATTTCTTTCTCCACATATCTTGAACATTATTTCTCTATTTTAAAATTCATTGGTGAATCTCCCCTTAGCGATTCTATTATTGGCATTCCCCCCCGTCATTATATCCCATGCTCCAAATCCCCCAAAACCAAAAGAAAAAAAATACTTGTATATCCTTCTCTTTTGATTTGGAATCATTTGTGTATATATGTTATTGCATGAAAAAAAGGAGAAAAAGAAAAAGAAAAAGAAAAAGGTTTGAGAATAATAAAAGAAAAGAGAAAAGAAGTTCGAAAACAATCCCATCTCATACCCTTTCTCTCTTTCTTACCTCTTTTGCTTTTTTTTATTTCTTTGACTTTTGGAGCTTCATAAGAAACGGGGAATGTAAATATTATTTTGTATATGCCACCACGCTTATGGATAGGCTTGGGGGAGAGGATCCTATGATGTGTGAGAGAGTGAGTACTTGACGGTGCATGACAACCTAGGCTAAGTAATATTTTATACTCGGTGAGATCGCTAAAGTTTCATGAAATCCAGAAATCTACGCTTAGCAATCATTTCATGAAAACCACACGTTTCTATTCTTACTACTCTTTTGTGTGATATCTCTTATACTCCTTATAGAAAGCATTCAATTGAAAAGTGTGTGATCTACGATATTGTATACCGCTTTAGATGCTTCAGACGATGCTAATTCTAGAATTATTCCATTTTTCATGCTATATTAATATTCTTGGGTTTTCTATTTCAAATGCACCATTATACTATGATATCGAAATAAAAGTCTTTGACATGTGTTTTACATTCGATGCGTGCTATATGAGTAAGCAAAACCCACGTCCTGAGAAAAATGATCTAGCAGCTTCCTTCTTCGTTTTCTATTTTGTTTTTTTCTTTTTATTTTCATTTTTCACTTTTCCATCGTTTCTATTTTCTTTATCCACCGGGTTCGCTTTTTACTCATCTTCCTCGAGGACGAGTAAGAGGTAAGCTTGGGGGATTTTGATCACTCCATATTTTACACCTTTTTTCTGCATGTTTGCATGCCATTTTGATCACTCGAATCGCACTTTTCACGATTTTTCGGCAATATTGCGTTGTTTATCATGATTTCTTGTTTTTATCGAATTTCAGGAGATTTCGAGCAATTTGGAGTGATTCTGAGATACACCCACTCCGGAGTGTCACCCGTGACTCCTTCGAGGGGAATTTTGCTATTGGAGAGGAGTGGAAGAAGAAAGAACGTCGTAGGAGCGACGAGGGAGCAAAAATACGAAGATTGGGCATTTTGAGCATGTTACTCGGCCGAGTGAAGGAGTCACTCAGCCGACCATCGAGAGCCCGCTCGGCCGGCCAGATCGGACACGCGACAGACTGAGTATCAGCGTGCACTCTGCCGAGCATCGCCAGCCCACTCAGCCGAACCACGGAGACACCACTCGCCTGAGTGGCATCAAGACGACGGTAACAAAAAGTCCAGACTTACTGTAATTTGTCAGTCGACTCCCGAGTTCCGACTCGACCGAGTGAAGAAGTCCCCTCGGCCGAAGCAAAGAAAGTCACTCGGCCGAGTGACTCCCGAGGAGCTGACCCCCAAAAGTCCGAAGTTACTGGAATTTGTCAGGGTTTGTCACTCGGCCGAATGACATTTGTCACTCGGCTGAGTGAGCCGCGCTGCCTGTAGCATAAATTGCGATTTTGAGGCTGCGCAGGGGCATTTTCGTCACAGTTTTTTGGGCGATTTTGGGGTGTATTTAACCCCAGTTTTTAACCTAGTTTAAGGGGCTTTTTCAGAACTTTTTGCAGCCTTTTTTAGATTACTTTTAGGAGATTAGATTGAGCTTTTAGGGGGGAGAGAAAAGTGTTATTTTGTTGGATGCTATTTATTCTTCATTGGTTTGTCTCTCTCTCTCTCTCTATCAAAAACTCCATTTTTATTGATATATTGAATATTGCCATGAATTCTATTGATTTTATTTGTGAATTTCTATTGAATTTCATTATGAACAGTGAGTAGTTTTATCGTCTTAGGGCATAGGGATTAACCCTACGAACCCTATTTCTAATTTGTGATGAATTGGTGAAATTATTGTTAGAATTGATTAGGGTTAGTTTAGGATTGATTTAATACAAATATCTAGGGATTCATACCAATTGGGATTTGCAAGAGATTGGATCACAACTCGATAGGAAGCCCTAGAAATTCGAATTGGGTTACAATTGGATTTCTCCGGAATCGGTTTGCAAGAGATTGGACCGAAACTAGGGTTTTCGATTGCAATTCTATACCAATACCCATTTGCAAGAGATTTGACGGGTAGTAACTATCCCAACCTAGGTCGTAGCTCGAGTTTGCACGAGAGTGGGCTCAAGAACGATTGAACGATGATGTTGTTCTTCACGCTAGCTTGCCTAGGTTAGGGTTTGCAAGAGATTGGACCCTACCCTAGATTTGATATAGACCGAAAATAGCGCGAGAGCGTGAGCTTGGTTCTACATTTAGTTGCAACTAGTTCACCTGAATTTCAAGTCTAGCAATTGTGAAACCTACGAATCACAATGACGAGATACAGTTTGTAGCGGGGATTCCCTATCCCCTAGGCGTCTTTATTAATTTGATATTCCTTTTATACAATTGAACGACTGTGACCGCTTTATTGCGAACATTTCTCGAATTTTCTTATAGCCAGGTGAGTTGAAGAAGACACTGTCATTTGACCTCCCCGTGTTCGATACCCGCTCGCCGCTACACCGTGCGCTTGCGGTAAGACTAGCGAGTCGCGTGCCCCAGTTGCGTGTTCGCACCTTCGGGGCTCCAATCAAGACTTCAAGATGGAGGCGACCCACCATAAATATCTCTGACAGTCTCACGCCTGACAGCCTGACAATTGCACGCCTGACAGTTTCACGCCTGACAGCCTGACAATTGCGTGCCGGATAGTTTCGGCTCTGACATACTCGGTCAAACTTTTGACACCCTGACACCAACTGCTCAGCTAAAGCAACCGACTCCAACAGCCCATAAATACCCTCTCTCCTCCATCGACAAAGGAGTTGGCTAATTAGTAAGAAATCCTAACACTTCTATTTACATTCAAGGTCGAATATCCTCCATATATTCAGGCCTTCCACAAAGTCTGCCACGTGGATGCCGATCTACCTCTGAGATCATCCAGCGTGTTCGACGTTCTCCAAATTGTCATCAATTGACTTAAGCATCGAAAAGGCTCTCGGTTGACAGCCAACCGAGCCTTACTAACGAGTTTTTCTTCTTGCAGGAAGGTCGCCTCAGTTATCAGCGGTCGAAGCGACCCACGACAACCTTCATCAATTGACGTCCGACCTTCACCAAACAAAGGGTGACCTTGAGATCATCCTCCTCAAAGTGCTCTCGAATGCGTGATTAGCCTCGTCTACACCCCAAACAGTTGTAATCATTGTAACCGTGATTCCCAATTTAATACAAATTCATTGTTAGCGGATTTTACCCTGCAACAGTAATGTTTCCTATACAGTTGATGTTGATATCCAGAAAAAGCTTCTTTCTGGGTAAAATTCATACACGTACGATATTGAACTTGCATTAATTGGTTAGCCATGTATGAGAAATCTATTCTAATACACACATATCCAAACTTGATCGTCCTAGCAAATTAAAAACAACAACAATATCTACTCATCTGATTGAACTAATAATGTTGAATATTGGATCCCCCAATTTGGTTTTGATGATAAGCAAACATAAATTATTGTAATTAACTCCTTCATTTGCAACTAATTAAAGCGTCGCCAAATCTACAATCAAGATTATCAAAAAGAAACAATTGATGGAATTTATGGCATGAAAAGAATTTAAGGAATTAAACGAAGAACTCAAGAGAGAGAGGGGATTAAAATGTAATTTTCTTTATTCTTTACTTTTTTGAGTTATTGGAATGTTAGGTTTTGAGTTAAGTGATTAGAGACACATACACATCATGCATATAGCAATATTAGATAAGCCCCTAAATGACTCCATATGGTTACAAGACACTAAATCTCAAATATGAGATGCTTACCAGGATCAGCCATCTTAAGGCAACCCCTTAGATGTCTGATGTGCATGTTTTTCCTTAGATTGGCACCCACTGATACCTTAGCCATCTAACTGCTTATGTCCAAACATTTAACCCATTTCCAACAGTCTCAAAACTCTTCTCTAGTCGGTGAAGCCAATCGGTTTAGATTTCCCAATAGTTGGATAGTCTCTGGCCTCCTTGTTAAGATGTCTAATGACTTGTTATCAGACGCTCTACAGTGACTTAGGCGTCTAAAAACACATCTCCAGTCGACTAGAATACAACCATTACAGTGCATTTAATGCACTTCAACAGTGACCCAGGCATCTGAAACCCTTCTACAGCCGTCTAATTTTTTCAAGACCCAGTCAATATAGATCCGTTGCAGCATTTAATTCTACTTCATTTTCTTGGTTTTAGGCTATTCATTGAGCTGCATTTTAGATATAAGTTGTTGGGTTTTGAGCAAGCTTCCATAAGGGATTTCCATCGACTAGCCCAAGGATTAGCAGCCGGGGAAGCATCGGAAGAAGGAAAAACAAATCAAAAATGATTTTATGAAACACACCCTACGAAATAATGCTCCTTTTTGCATGATCTTTTACTATATAGGAAAAAGGAAAAAATCGATCTCGTCTAGACAGATCTAATATATTGTCTGCATAATTAAAAACATACCATATGCTTTGCCATTGCAAACCAATCCCTTAGGAAGACACCCCAAAGCGATTCAGTGCCACTATCAAGAGGCGACCGCTTGCTCTAGAAAGTTTGACCTTTAGCTGAATCCTCGTACCAAGCTTCAAATCTAATCAAAACATCATTCGAGTCTTGCTAGAACCTGAAAGGAAGCAAAAAGGAATGAGGGAAAAAAAATTAGTCGCCTTTAGATCTAGGTTTGCTCACTCTAATTTGTAAGGACCCTGGCCATGAGGAAAACACTAGAAGGGGGTTGAACAATGTTTATAAAAGTTAAAAGATAGTTATACCAATTTAAATTCCAAACCAACAATAAATGTGGGATTATAAATTAACCAGAAATGAAACAAGCTAACACAAAGGATGTTTCAAGAGTTCGAATTACCCAAGTCAAATCCTGACTTGTTCCCGGTTATCCTACGTCCTTTCCACCTGGATACCTCCGGACACTCAAGTTAGAACCCTAACATGAGGTTTCCTTTAAACCCACTTGTAGCAACCCTACAAGTGAAATCAAAACAAAATCGATGTCATTGCCTCCTACAACTTAGGATCAAGTAAACCACTCTCAAAAACCGAGAGTAAAACTAATATCGAAAGATACAAAATAATGAAATAGCAACACTTACAATCACCTATGCCTTGAAGTAGAATTAGAAGGAGCAAGTGTGTTGTATGTTGATGTCTCTTCCAAGAAGAGGGAAAGCCCTTTCTTTTGGCACCACCAAATGCCTATATGATACCATTTTGATTCTAGGTTGGAGAGCAAGAGAGAATGAGATTGGAAATCTTGGGCTTTTTGATTTGAGAGCTTAGGGGTTTCAAGAATTGATCAAGGGTATCTAAGAGAGTCTCAATGGAATAGTAGAAGCCTCTTTTATAGGTTCTCCAAAACTCTCAAACAGAATTCCTAAAAACCCGTTTGAAATCCGTGTGGAAACAATCAACAGATAGAATTTACACAATAAACAATCTACTGATGAAGAACTCACAGTCGCCTGCTACACTGTGTCAAAGGGTAGGTGAGAATTCAAATGGTAACTTACGACGTAGGACAATCGACTGATGAAGGTCTGACAGGCGCCTGAAAACCATCAGGCGACTGAGAAACCTTCTACAGGCGACTTAGCCAAACATGAGTAAGTTATAATAACTCAGGAAGTTTTGGGAAGACAGGACATGCGACTGATGTGGTATCCACAGGCTCCTGTGCCATGTGCAGGTGCCTGTGAAACCAACATCAGTCGTCTGGCCGAAACTTGCATAACATACCAAACACAAAGTGTTAGGACAAGGATTGACACGTGACTGAAGTAGCATTCACAGGCGCCTGTGCCATGTGCCGGTGACTATGAAACCAACATCAGTCGTCTGACTGAAAGATGACTAGTTAGAAATCTTTGGGCAAGAGAGAGACATGCGTCTGACTAACAAGTCACATGAGCCTGTAACTAGACGGGCGTATGTACTTTGTACATCATCGTCTGATGAAATTTATAGCAGAAAGCCCAAAAACCAAATAACAAAGTATGTGCAAAATAGACGACTATAGAACAAATCATAGGCGACTGTTAGGGAACAGGCACCTGTAAAACATTCAGCATTCGCCTGTTGAAAGTCCAAAATGCACATGTTAGAGAATAATGAATTAGAGGCCAAGGAAATGAGTACTAATGATTTCCTAAGACAAAAATAAAGATGTGTGTGTGCTCCAACATAATTCTACTTCTAAGCTACATACTAGAAGAGAGTAAAAAGATTACATTATGTTTTTTCCTCTCTTTTTTCTATTGAATGAGCTTGAAGTCTTCTAGGAGCTTCAATCATCATCTACGATCATCCATCCACTTTACATACTTTGATTGATCCTTGAGTGACATCCATTGCTGATTGATCTTCAAGATATGCTTAGGAAATGGATTAACTACAAGTAGGTAATTAGTCACAAGTATTTATGTTTGATCATCATCAAAACCAAGTAGGGAGAAGTCCAATACTTAACATTCTCCCTCTTTTTGGTGATGACAAACAAACATAAACAAAAAGAAAAATTATTGTGCTTAAAGAATACTTACTCCCCCTACATAGATGCTAATCAAGTTAGTCAATTTAAGCAAGGGGATTTAAAAATCAATTGAAGAAAACATGTAAGATATTCATGAATGAAATGATTTCAATGCTAGAAATTTAGGATTTTAGAATCCAAATTCATTATATCTTACTCCCCCTGAATCTAAGGAAACTAATATTATATTCAAGTTTAGATTATACTTAGAACACAATTATGAATTGTTAATTTCTTTCCCCCTATGGCATTATCCAAAAAGAGGGAGTTGAAAACAACAATAGTGCTAAATAAGTACTAAAATAATCATGAGACTCTAACGAATGTGTTATATATTCAATGTGATACCAGTATAAAATCGAGAAAACACGAAGATGCATCACAATGATATATTCAAATACTCATCAACAAAAGAAATTTTAGTTGACTAAAGGAATAATAATCCAATATCAACATTACATAGGAAAGAAAATGTCTCACATCATATCATGTATATAATAGAACACAGAGAGAGACACAATTGCACAACGTATACACATGGATCACATCAGAGAGTATAACGACAAAAAAGGTGATATCATATATATATACACACACACATATAAATATATACATATATACATATATATACATATACACACACACACACATATATATATACATATATGCACATACGCGCGCGCGCGCACACACACACACATACACACACACAACAAATACTTGGAGTTCAAAAGTAATGACATGCCACTCCATATAAAAATGGAAATTTGTGCTGGGATGCTTTGGAGCTGGGTAGCCACATCATACACGGAAGACTTTTCCGCCTTTTCAGACTTTGCTTCCGGGAGGCCGGGCCTGATCTTTCTTAAGACATCGTGCATTTGGCTGCATGTGTCCAATTTCAACGCATTGACTAGTTATTTTTTTGAATGGGATATTTACAGAATCCCTATGAATAGGATTAACCCTTAATTCCATGATATTTACATAAGATTCCTCTTTCTTATTCTTAAGCAAGCCCTCAAGAGGGTTTAATTGATCCATGATTTATGTTTCATCTTTCTTTTCCTTTTTGTTTGTTTTGAGAAAGATATCGATCAATTCCAATTCTTTCTTTTTCTATTTTTTCCGGGGGAATTTTTCTTAGTATTTCGATTTTTAGATTCAAAATAAAAAGCGGCTCAATTCAATTAGAAACTTGAAAAGCGAGGATTGGGTTGCGCTATATATATCAAAAAGTATACAATAATGATGTATTTGGTGAATCAAATGCATGGTCTAATAACGAACTTAATTTGTTAATAATATTAGTTGAATATTTTTTTGAAAGATTTTTGTCAAAGGTTTCATTCACGCCTAATCCATATCGAGTAGACCTTGTTGTTGTGAGAATTCTTAATTCAAAACTATGATTATCATCATACACCATCTAAACGAAAAGTGCCAATACATCAATACAACCAAAAATACAAACACACTTACACTCTCAACCCTAACAAAAAAAATCTAGGACCAAGGGTGAGCGATCTCTACGACACATCAATCCAGATCAACTGCAGACGAGTCCACAGGAGTAGCCAACTCAATACGGAAATCCTGGTGCCCTGGGTCAACAGAAACATCATTGGGATGAGGAGCAGTAGCATCAGCAAAGAAGACGTCCTAATGAGCTTAAGAAGCAACCGGCTCAGAAGCAGCATCAACTGTAGTATAAGGAATCTCAGAGATGATCGGAGGAGGATGCTGAGTAGGCTGAGCAGTTGAAACAAATGACTGGAGGTGGGCATGGAATGGTATGCCCTGATGCTAGGTAGAACAAGTCATAAAGATCAGATAGCTTCTCATCCAACTGGAAAAGAGAGGCTGCATCAAATGATGAAGGCTGATTAATAGGTGGAGCAATGGATGAAGACAGACCAGAATTAGACTGCCTCTCCTTTGATGCCGTCTGCAGAGCCGAAGAGGACTATGACTTTGCAGCTGAATCAAGAAGAGGGCCAAGAGTCATGGGCTGATACGTGGTCAGATCAATACCGAAGTGGTGAAAGACAAGAGTAAGAATTTCTCCATACGGAATATGAGAGGAAGAAGAAGTGAACTCTACCCTGTCCAAACGATCAAGTAAGGGGCCGTCCCAGTCCACAGACATGCCAGAAAAGATCGCATACATTCATATGAGAATATCCTGCGATGGCTGATCAGAGGAGCCATATTTCGGCAAGATGTTGGACTTCACCACTAGGTGAACAGCCCAACCTCGAGAAAAAAACATGGAAGCTTTGATGCCAGAGGATAGATATGAAGGGATCACAGAGAACATGTCCTAGAAAACAGCCTGATCAAGGTCAGCAACATTGAATAGGGAGATATCAACAGCCAAAGAACCAAAGGAAGGAATCCTGAGAATGTTCCCGAAGAGAATAGTGTCAAGCTTGATATGAGTCCCCTATACTATGGTGTCAATGACACCCGTGTCAGTATATTCACTGCAAATGAGGTTTGCATAGAATAGCTTGACAAGAAATGGATAGGCACGAGGGGAGTCCACATGTGAGTAGCGAAACAGATCGACCATATGAGTCGTCGTGAGGATCTCGGAAAGTCTCTCAGCAGTGAAAGCCTGATAAACAATGAAACGCTCACGAAGGATTTTGATCCCAATCATAGAGCGAAATTTTGCCAAACAAGACTCATCCCGGCAAATGGGGATAGGAGGAGTAGCTGGAGAAGGCTGAGGAGGCCAGGGTTCTTTTTGGCCTTTGGGTTTAGCGAGAAGAGGCTTGATGTGGGTGTCTACATCCACACGAGTAGAATCCATCACAGCAGTAGGCTCATTGATCTGAACACCAATGGATCTATGCTGAGGTTTCTGGAGGGGCTCAATGAACTCTTCTTTTTCGTAGGAAGAACGAGTAGAATCAAAATCATTCGAAACATTAGAGATGGGTTCATCGAATTTAGTGCATGCTTTACAGGGAACTTTCTTGAGTGGGGCAGCCTTAGGTTTAGGATTCCTAGGCTTCCAAACAGCAATAGCTTTCTCTTTGGAAGATGAATTGATCTTGGGTGGAGCCATAGCATGAAATCGATATACAACGAAGAAAAAGTATATCACGGTCGAAAAACTGAGAGAGATATAGCAATCAAATGACGACCGATAGAGGAGGAGAGATCCAAAGCTCGATCGAGTGAATGCAGAGGGGAATCGACAGCTAGGGGCTTAGAATCGACGGAGAAGACGAAAGAACGGCTGTCGTTTGACGGAGGAAGTTGAGGGAATTCTATCGGATGAGAGAGAAAAAGAGAATGGCATCGATTACTTAAGAGGAGGGAAAACAGATCTGGGCCATTGGATCGAAATATGGACGGCTCAGATTAAGGCAACGAACTGCCTCAAGTATAGACAGTCGACTGATTTACAATCGTCAGTCGGCTGGCCAAAAAGATAGAAATTGTCTAAATTGATAGACAGGTGCTTGTAATGTAATTCATAGTCACCTGGCAAAGTGACAGGTGCCTGTAAAATACACAACAGTCACCTGACCAAAAGTCAATAATTTTGATGAATTAAAAGAACAATATCAAGATCAAGGGATGCGCTTGATGAACAAACTTCAGTCCCCTATCGGAAAGACAGGTGCCTAACAATTATACATCAGTCGCCTAAGCAAAAAACATAAATTATAGTCAGAGAATTTAGAGTTTGGTAGGTGACTGTCGAAGGATTGACAGTCGTCTATCCTGGTCCAAAAATGTAGGATAAGGATGAAATCAAGAGAATTGAGACAATTCACCCTAAGACCCATACTCTATCTATTCTCTAATCATAAAATCATTATAAAAATAATATAAATTAACATACAAATCACGTATACTAACCCAAACATATAAAATCATCCAAATCTCAAACAAATCTCATTGAAAAGTATATGTAAAAATATGACTAATAAAAAACAAGAGATGTGAAATGATAACATGAGTTAAAAAACATGATTTAACATATAAATATGAACTTCTATAATTTAGATTCACCCATAATCCGTAATTCTCTATGAACCTCACAAATGAATCTTCTTTGAGAGGTTTAGTGAAGATATCGGCGATTTGTTTTTGGGTTTCAATGTACTCTAAGATGATGTCCTTTTTAGCTACATGATTATTAATGAAATGGTTTCTCACATCTATGTGTGTGGTACTTTAGTGATGTATCTGATTTTTGGAAAGACAAATTACACTTTGGTTATCAACCATGATAATACAAGTATCACAATTGACACCATAGTCTTTGAGCGTGTGTCTCATCCAAAGAACTTGTGCACATGCAAGACCCGTGACAATATATTCTGCTTCAGTCGTGGACAGTGATGCCGAGTTCTGTTTCTTGAAAAACCAAGAAACAAGATAATTTCCTAGAAAATGTCAAGTGCCACTAGTACTCTTCCTATCGGATTTGCATCCAGTAAAATCGGCATCACTATATGAGATTAACTCATATGTGCTAGACTTTGGGTAAAGTACCCAGAATCTAGTAAATGATTGAGATAACGAAAAATTCATTTAACTGCAATCAAGTGTGACTCTTTAGGTCTAGCTTGATATCTAGCACAAAGACTTACAGAGAGCATAATATCGAGCATACTAGCAGTTAAGTAAAGTAAGCTACCGATCATATCTCGATATAGATGAACATCTACATCTTTTCCATTCTCTTCCTTGTGTAGATGGGTTATCGTACTCATGGGAGTCCGTTTGCTTAAAGACGATTCCATCCCGAATCGCTTGATAAGCTCCACAGTGTACTTTGTTTGATGTATGAAAGTCCCATCCTTTATTTGCCAAATTTACAGTCCAAGGAAGTAGTTAAGATCCCCATATGGCTCATTTCGAATTCATCCTTCATTGACTTATAAAATTCTTGGCAAAGGTTAAAGTTAGTAAAACAAAATATTATATCGTCTATATAAACTTGAATTAAAAGGATGTCATTTTCATAATCTTTAATGAAAAGAGTTGAATCAACTTTACCCATTTTAAAACCTAAATCCAAAAGAAAGGTTTTAAGTCGATCATACCAAGCTCTAGGAGCTTGTCTCAACTAATATAGCGCGTTCTTCAGTTTGAAAACATGGTTTGGAAATTTTTCTTGAATGAAACCGGGTGTTGAGAAACATAAACTTCTTCATTAATGATACCATTTAAAAATGCACTTTTAACATCCATTTGAAATAATTTAAAATTTTTATGTGATGCAAAAGATAAAAGCAACCTAATAGCTTCTAATCTAGCTACGGGGGGCAAAGGATTCTTCGAAATCAATACCTTCCTCTTGTCGGTAGCCTTGAGCTACTAACCTTGCTTTATTCCTTGTGATGACCTCGTTCTCATCGGTCTTGTTCTTAAAAATCCATTTGGTCCCAATCAATTGGTGACCATTTGGAAGAGGAATGAGCTCCCAAACTTCATTTCTTTCAAATTGTATGAGCTCCTCTTCCATTGCAACTATCCAAGAGCTATCTTCACATGCTTCTTGGATGTTCTTTAGTTCAATGGTAGAGTCCAATGCACAATGAGAGAATTCATCAATCATTGACCTTGTTCGGACACCCACACCAATATCTCCAATTATTTGGTCATGGAGGTGATTACGAACTGTCGGATAAGCTTTGGAAATACCTGGATCACTTGGAACATCCTCAACAATTTCTTTAGTATTGTTAATCTCAATAATAGAATCATCGATTTTAACATTATTAATGGAATCACATAAAACATCTAAACTTTCATCGACAACAAAAGGAACATCAAAATCCTCATAAAATGAAACATGTAGTGATTCATCGATCGTTGAAGAGGTTTTGTTGTATATCCGGTATGCTTTGCGACATGTGGAATATCCAACAAAGATTCCTTATCAGATCTTGGGTCAAATTTATCTAAGTTACCATAGGTGTTTTTTATAAAACATTTTGAACCAAAAGCACGAAAATATTTAACTTGCGACTTTTTATCATAAAATAATTCAAAATAAGTTTTGTTCGTTCGGAGCCTCACTAGGATCCTATTTAGTACATAACATGTCGTGTGCACCGCCTCTACCCAAAATTGTAGTCCAAGATGACTATCATGGAGCATGGTGCGAGCACACTCAATTAGGGTCCTATTCTTTCTCTCAACAACACCATTTTGTGGTGGTGCACGAGGAAAAGAAAAGTTGTGAGTGATCTCGTTGACATCACAAAACTTAGTGAAAAATTCATTCTCGAATTCTCTTCCATGATCACTACGAAAAGTTATAATGGTGGTTCCTAAGAAATTTCCAATTTTCTTTGCAAATATAGTAAACCCTTCAAAAGCTTCATTTTTATTGGTTAAAAATGAAACCTAAGTAAATATAGAGAAGTCATCTTTGATGACTAATCCATAATGAGCATTAGCTAAAGATGTGGTTATAGTTGGCCCAAATAAATCTAAATGAAATAATTCTAGGGTCTTCTTAGAAGTTATGCCACCTTTAAGTTTAAAAGACGATTTACTTAGTTTACCTCTTTGGCATGAGTCACAAAAGTTTTACTTACCAAAAGCAATTTTCGAAAAACCTTTAATAAGATCATGCTTAGCTAACTTATATAAGTGCTTAAAATGAACATGACCAAAACGGCGATGCCATAATAGTTGTTCATTTGTATTAGAAACTAAGCAATGTTTTATGGTTTTAGGCAAGCTCAAATAATAAATATTTTTACGCCTAATACCGGTAAATAAAACATGCGAATCAATATCAACAATATTATAAATATCCTCTCCAAAGTTAACCTTGTAACCCTTGTCACAAAGTTGACTAATGGAGATAAGATTATGACATAAACCGCTAACTAAATAAACATTGGTAATACGCGGTTTGGAAGGATTACCGACTTTGCCTACTCCAATGATGGTTCTATTTTGATTTCCACCAAAAGTGACCGTTGCACCATCATTGATGCAAACCACTTCGGAGAGCAATGTGGAATCTCCTGTCATGTGTTTGGAGCATCCGCTATCGAGTATCCATCCTTTTCTTTTAGATCCAATATGTCTATTATTGCTCTCTTTCTTGTTCTTGGGTACCTATATAGTATACCATAAGGTCATGGTACCCAAGCTTTGTTGGGTCCAAGGGGAATAGCCCTTTGAAAACCAAGTCCAAGTGGACTTTGGCTTCCCAACATAGTTACAATTATTTATCACATTGCTAAAATAAGAATTAATATAATCATTCCTATCATTTGTGCTAGTGTTCTTAGGACCCCAACTTGTGTATGTTTTGGGTGTCCTTTTCCTAGTTGGTTGCACATTTGGTTGAGTTCTATGTGGTGCATGATTCCTAGGAGCATGAGATCTAGCATATGAAGATGGAGGTGGATAAGCAAGAGATATATATGGGTTATATGTAAATTGAAGAGTATGCATATTATATAAAACATATGGAGCATGCATGTGATGTGGTGGATGTGCATGCGCATACATGTGAGAATTATGTGTATGAACAAATGAATGTGTGGGAGCACGTGCATGAGTATTTCTCAAGTGTGAGTTTGCACGTGCCCGTGGGTGTGCAGCATAAAATGTGTCATAAGTGTCCACATGTGAAGTAGGAGTTTTCCTACGTGTATTAGTGTTAGAGTACATATATGCATGTCCTTTCTTTTGGTTTCCACCCTTAGTGGGTTTCTTGCTAAAAGAAGTAGAATGTGAAGTGGTGGCCTTCTTGGTAGGTTTGCTATAAATAATATTTTTGACACCACTAGTGGATGCACTGGATGATGGCCTCACAAAATCAATAGTTACACCACTATAGGAGGTGCGAGATTTGGATGCATTTGCTTCCACATAACCAAGTCCAACACGATGTGTGGCCGAAAATTGGTTTGAAAGCAATTCATTAGATTGCCATTCCCCTTTGTTAAATCTCTTAACTTGGGAGGACATGAGCTCATATTTCTCCATAAGGGAAGAAATATTGATATCCAAAGTGGACACATGTGTTTTGAGCTCGTGCACTTGTGTTTTAAGAGAATCATTCTCAATACACAATTGTGTGTTTTGTGAAGCTAGATCAATAATATCTTTAGAATAATCTTGATCTAGTTGAGATTTGAGGGAATTCACCTCATTTCTCAAGGTGCCATTTTGAGAAACCAAATTAGCTTTCTCAAGTGTAAGTGTGTCAACAATAGTGTTATTGTTGTTGATGCATGGTATGGATAATTTGCTAACATTAGATTTCTTCAAATTAGTATGTCTAAGCATAAGAGTTTGATACTTAGAAAATAATTCTTCGTTAGCAATATGAAGTTCATCTATGGTTACCTCGGGTTGATCACTCTCACTATCACTCTCATCGAAGAATGAATCTTCTCGGGCCATGAAGAACATGTGTGCACTCTTACCCTTCTCATCCTCGGATTCACTCGAGGAATCTTCACTTGAATCATCGAATGTCCTAACAAGTCCTTTCTTCTTGTCCTTCTTGAATTTGTCGGACTTGTGGTACTTTAGTGCTTTCAACTTTTCTTTGTTTTTTAGCATTAGGCAATCCTTCTTGATGTGCCCTGGCTTGTTACACTTAAAGAAAAGAGACGATGAAATGTTAGTGGAATCAAATTTAGATTTGGAAGGAAATTTACCTTTGCGAAAGAAGCGTTGGAACTTCTTCGTCATTTGTGCCATTTCTTTCAAATCCACTTCGTCCTCGGATTCATCACTATCGAAAGATGAAGAAGTAGCCTTGAAGGCTACCGCTTTCTTCTTTGCCTCCGTTGGTTTCATCATCACTCTAATCTTCATTTGGTTCTCGTTTCTTACTTCGTAAGACATGAGAGTACCGATGATATTTACCACGGTGTAGTTTTTCAAGCCGTTGACCTCCTCAATGGTAATTGCTCTTCTTTTCCATTTTGAGGTCATTCCCATGATTATCTTTCTCACCTTTTCTTGCTGGGTGTAGACTTGACCGAGGGCTTCAAGCTCATTGGTGATGTCGGTGAAACGACCATACATCGTTGCAAAGTTCTCATTATCCTGCATATGAAACATGTCGAAATTTTGTATAGCAACATATAATTTAGACAATTTTACCTTGTCCGTTCCCTCATGGGAAACTACTAGATGGTTCCATATTTGGTATGCACTCTTTCATGTGCATATCTTATTAAACTCATCTGGATCCAATGCACAATGAAGTGCATTCATTGCCTTGGCATTATTCACCTCGGCAGACTTCTCGGCGGGAGCCCATTTGTCAAAATCTTCTTCGGTGGGTTCAACGTACTCCTTATGGAGGGCTCTCCAAAGAGAAGCACTCTTTAGGAATGTCTCCATCCGATACTTCCAATAGCCGAAATTCGTGCCAATGAAATGCAGAGGACGGACCGTTGATTGTCCTTCTGTCATGACCCGGTCCTAAGGATACCCAATAAGTACGAATCTGCATCAGGTATTTCCGAAACTACGGGTATGAAGAAGAAAAACGAGTAGAGAGAAGAGAAGCACTGATCGGAGAAGAAAACTCTGCAGGCCACTACGCACGTGCTGGGAAGTGTAGACAATGCTCCAACCAAACAGACAACACAGGAAGACCATAGAAATTAACAAAAGACAATAATGGAAACTGATTGATTTTATTTATGCATCATAAATATTACATCATATCTTTCTTTACAATATCCTCAAGTACAAAACCTCATATACATCACCTTACCACTCTCACTAAATAAAACCCAAAAGGTACAACACACTCTCACTCTCATCTCACTTACCAACCCCATTCTCAAGATACATAACCCTCACATAAGCTCTACTTCTCCAGCCCACTGACACAGCTCCTACTATCAAACTGACCTGAAAACACAAGGTGGGACATGTTACAGCATGACCCAGTAGGAAATCTAACATCGCTAGTAGGATCCAGTTTCAGAGTTGACCAACACTACAAGGGTACTACCTATCTAAGAAGGGTGATCTACAAACAGTAAGGTCACAGAGCTTATGAAAGTATTTATACCCTAACATGCACGTACTGAAAAGAGAAATTGAAGAATACGCATAAGTAGCCATAACATGACATGCAAGTGCAGAAAGGAAGCATATGAACATGTTAACTTAGGGTAGTTGCATTAAAATGAACAGAAGTGCAGATCAACATGAGATAACAACATTAAAGTAAACAGAAGAACAAATAGACATAAGATAACAACATTTATAATTTATAAGACAATCACTTTAAGTTTTCAATTCACATGTTTGGGAACCCGTGTAAATAATAGGACACTTAAGAAGCAGGACTTCATCCAGGGCGGGTGAAAAATGGTACCTCAACCAGCGACGCGAGCATTGGAGGGTCTTCTCATAACTCCCTACCTGAACGGGGAAAGGTACGGGAGTGAGACAATCTATCATCTCGGTTTTTACTGGGATAAACAGAGAAAACCATCAATTATCGCATGGTGCATCACGAGTACACCACAGGCCTCTCTAACACTAGTCAACTCACCCTCATGGGAGTGACAAGCGAGTGAGAAATCTATCATATGTCTGCTTATTAAGACCTACTCTTTACACGTGTCCCCCCCCCCAAAAACCCACATTTAAAGCTTCACCCATTTTAGAATGGACTGAAGACTCCAGATTCTTATCACCTTCCTCACTCTAAATTTATGAATCAATTTCTCATTACTTTCAGTGTGGCAGTCTCCATTACCCTATTCACAATTTCTCATTTCTTTCATAATTATGCTAATGTCGGGATTAACCACGAACATCGCATCAATAATTCATTATAGCCTCACATGTGTCCAAATAACACATATAACATATGATTGCATCCTTCCTAACTTGAAGGTTAGCATTATTGCCATTAAAGCTTGAGACATGAACATGGTGTTGGATACAATGTATGTTGGATACAACAATCATTAACTTCGTGTTTGATGATAACAAACGTGTGTGAACGTTCTAAAGTATGTGCTAAGTGTTTTCAGGAATGGCACGCTTGTAAATAATCAAAGTGATGACTAAGTTAATTGATGGCGGAATTTCTATTCACATAGCAAATTGGAAGATGGAGTAATTGATATTCTTATAGCAACTTGGACTTGGTCAAAGATGGATGGATAAGGAGTATCTCATTCAAATCTCCTTTTGATTGATTCAAATCAATTAGAGATTTATGCAAATCCTAATCCTATTTGCATTGCAAATCAAATCCCTCTCAAATCTCCTATCCTATTTGAATCCAAATTCAAATCACATTATCATTGCCATAAGATCAAATAGAATCCCAATGAAATCTCCATTCATATCTCTAATTCTACCTCCATTAGGATCCCCCCTCGGCCGCACTATACCCTAGCCTCTCTTATAAATACCAAGCATCAAAGCAAAGGGAATAGAGGGCAAACCAAAGGAAACTTGTGGCCATGACAAAGAAGAGAGGGGAGAGATTGCGGCTATACCAAGAGAGAGGAGAATTGCGGCCAACCTATAAACTCCAAGCATCCAATGCAAAACCCCTAATTTCCTAGCACCTCTATTGTCGCAACATGCTAAGCTAAAAGCCCCATAGCCACAATCTCCTTGCCAAAGCCCCTAAGCCAAAAGCCCTAGCCACAGCTCCATTGCCCAAAAGGTTATTGCCGCAAGCTAGGGACCCTTCATCTCCAATTTGCGCAAGTTTCTAGGGGAGTCTTCCTTTTAAAGAGCCAAGCTTCATCATCCTCCCCTCCAAGCTCCAATACCTCATCACCTCCTTGCCATTGCCACAACCTAGCATCACCAAGCAAGCATCATCAAGGGGAGGCCGCAACAAGGAGATAGTAGCATAGTTGCGCATGCATTGCAGCACTAGCCTCACCCATTGCGCACGCACTGCTCAGGCAACCAAAGACCCTGGCCACGCACTGCAGCTGCACCCACAAGAAGAGGTTGTACACTGCTCCTAGCCGCAAGTTTCCATCACCCCAAGAGCTCCCTACATCATCAAGCAAGTCATCATCAAAGGGGGTGCACAACTTTCAAGCACAATGAGGCCGAAATTTTCAGAGAGTTTGTTGATGCATCATTGAGTTACTGGGGAGACGAGAGACATGACGACTACATCTTTCCAGACGAGAGCTGGCCTGTGCTGATTGACGGAGATGATGACGGCTACACAAAACTGAGCTTTCTGAACTTTTATTATTATTGTTGTGTAGTATTGTTTGATCTCCGTATGGGAAACTTTACCTTTTACTTGTGACTATTTGGGATCTTGTCTAGTGGTGATCTAGACAAGAGGAACTTGGCGGGTGTCGTCAGGTGAGAGCACATATTAGGATTGATAGTGTTGAACACGCTAAGTAGGGTACTGGGCCTGGTGAGTGTAGAGATGTTGGTTCTCTAGCTATTACGGTTGTGCCTGTACACTATTGATTGTGCTAGTAGGGTATTGATTGTGGTTTTTTTGAAGGTCGGTCCATATCACGACCCCCAAAATTTAATGAAGTAGATTATGCCTATTGGAAATCTAGGATGAAATCTACTTGATATCTGTTAATTATAAAGTTTGGCACATTGTCGAAAATGGTTATAAGCTACCTGCTATTAAGATTGAAAATATTGATATGCTTAAACCTGAAGACAAGTGGGATGACAAAGATTGGAGATTATATTCTTTAAATTGAAAAGCTATAAATGCTCTTATATGCTCTCTTGATAAATCTGAATTTAATCATATCTCACATTGTCAAACTGTGCAAGAAATATGGCATACACTGGAGGTGACGCACAAGGAAACGTCACAGGTGAATGAGTCTAGACTTGTACTTCTGAGCACAGAGTACGAGAGCTTTCGCATGCTACCGTCAGAGTCCATATCAGAGATGTTTGCGAGGGTCACCAACATCGTCTACAAGTCTAGCTCCCTCGGTAAGCCATATTCTAGCCTTGAACAGGTAAGGAAAATCTTAAGGGCGCTGCCAAGCTCTTTCAGGCCTAAAGTCACAGCCATCCAAGAAGCGAAAGATCTATCGTAGATGAGAGTAGAGGATTGGATTGGCAACTTAATGGCTCACGAGCTTGAGCTACAGAATATAGAGGCTAGAGAGAAACCAGAGGAGAAGGAAAAAGCTTCAAAGCCACTAGCTCTTCAAGCTAGTGAAGATGACGATGAGGAGGAGGAGATAGCGTTGATGGTCAGAGGCTTCAGAAAATACATCATGAATCCTCAAGAAAGAGCTGACATGGAACAAAGGATTAATTGTTCTAACCATTATATCCTTCTAGAAATTCATCTGAACTGACTGCTATTAATAAAGTTACATGTTTTAAATGTAAAAAGCAGGGTCACGTTATAAAGGATTGCCCACAAGACACAACGAATATTGCAGAGAAGAAAGAAAAGGCTGTGGTGCGAACATGTGACATGATAGCGAGGATGAGAACGAGGATTATGCACACTCCTCCCTCTGCCTTATGGCAAAAGATGATAATGTAAAATCTGGTAGTAAAGCTGAACTTCTAATTATTTGTAAAGGCATGCAAGAGGAAATTGAGGAGCTAGAATCCACATTAGAAGATGATAAAAATTCCAACGATGAAATGCAACAAGACACTTATAACATGATATTAGAAATTAAAGAACTAAAAGGAAAAATTGTTGCATGTGATTCTACTATTGCTTTGTTGGAAAAAGAGAACTTCTTTATTGAATGACATAGCATGCTTAAGCTTGATTTAATTAAGCATGAAACTAAAAAAAGGTTATGTGATTAGAGAGCTTAATGATAAAAGTGTGTATGCTAAATAACAAGCTTAAAAGAAAAATGGTTGAATTTGACAAGAAGGAAGAGGAAAACAAGAAAGCATATATAAGTAAATGCACTTTGATTGGGAATGAAAATGCGTTATTGAAATCTAAAGTAACTAGTCTAGAATTGTCATTAAGGAAGTTTTCAATTGGTAAACATTCATTGGATACTATACTTGAAAATCAATTAATGGCAATAATAGACGAGGACTTGGATTTGGTTTGAAAAATGTTGAAAAGCCAAAATTTAAAAAAATTCACAATGTGCCTACTATTGTCAAAAATATGCGTGTAAAGTGCTTTACTTGTGATAGTGTTGGTCATACATCTTATTATTGCAAGTTTAGGAACACGAATATGAAATTTAAACAAGTGTGTGTTCCTAAACCATTAATGGCTAACATGAGTGGACCTTGTTGGCTTCCAAGGTCATGCATAGCATCTACCGTGTAGGTACAATGGAGATTTGGCTAGGAGTTTTGGATTGAACGTTTTCATTATATAGCTCCTTAGCCAAACGAGGACGCGAAGGTATATCTTTTTCTATGAAATCAATGCATACCTTCATAAATTTTGCATGTTTGAACTATTTTTTATTTGTGTGCTAGTATGCTTGATTCTAGTGTGCTTAGTCATTATATATAAAAATTAAAAAAATTGAAAAAGAAAAAAAGAAAAAAATGTGCTTAATGAATATCTTTTCCCTTTGAATCATTCAAGTAGCATTATTGAATGTCATTCATTTCCTTGTAGAAATTATTGTATTATTGTTATAGCTACATGTACATGTTAAAATTCCTAAGTAGCCATGTCATGTATAATGAATTGAATAACTTGATTTCTACACCTACAATCTAACTTTCACATTTATTGAATATTGGTGCACAATTGGAGATTCTTTTATGAAATGTTGGAAAGTGAATGTAAGTTGAAAATAATTGATAAATCTAAGGGATATGATTCGTATTTGCCATGGATAAAAATTGAGCACAAAAGAATTGAATATGCAACAAGAAAAATGAAAAAGAATGAATATTGCTCTGTATGTAAAATGGATACAATTCATGGCAGTTATACTATCCACGAGTATCCATCATATGCTATATAGGTAATCTTTAGCGTTGGTGTATTTTACTCGTCAAACAATGCCACCCCCATATCTAAGAGTCCTTATAGGCAATGCTTTTAAGGTGTGGTATCTTGAACTCATTTCTAATGAGGTATGGAAAATCAATCCTAGTGATATCATGTTTATTGGAAAATGTGGATTGGTTTTGGTTGATTTCTATGAGAGTTTCTCCATTTGTGCTTCAATTATTCAATCATCACACTTACATGATGGTGTAGAAGTCTACGTTACTCTTCTCAATGAATTTGAAGTGCTTATTCTAAGAAAATTGACATGCAAGTGCTAGTTTTAACTTAAAATACTTTATTTGTGCATGTGACATGAGCTAAACCTCTTTTATACACTTTTGATGATAACAAAAGGGGGAGAAAATATTAAATATTTGAAAATATTAAAGATTTGAAAATATTAAAGATTTGGTGCATTAATGCTTATTTGTGCATATCTGAATATTGGTTTAAGGGGGAGCATTAATGATTTATTGAATAAGTGAATATATGTTCAAGGGGGAGTGGGGGAGCTTACCATGCTTATTTGTATCACATATCATTGCATCATTGCATGATTGTATGCTTGTACATCAAGTGTTTTATTGTTGCATACATCCTCCCATTATCACACTTCACACACACATGTTACAATGTATTATTCGGAACGTTAGTGCAAATCTTATAATCGTTTGTTATCATCAAAAGGGAGAGATTGTTGGATACAACATATGTTGGATCAACAATCGTTAACTTCGTGTTTGATGATAACAATCGTGTGTGAACGTTCTAATGTGTGTGCTAAGTGTTTTCAGGAATGGCACACTTGTAAATCTTCAAAGTGATGACTAAGTCAATTGATGGAGGAATTTCTATTCACATAGCAAATTGGAAGATGGAGTAATTGCTATTCATATAGCAACTTGGACTTGGTCAAAGATGGATGGATATGGAGTATCTCCTTCAAATCTCCTTTTGATTGATTCAAATCAATTTGATATTTATGCAAATCCCAATCCTTTTAGCATTGCAAATCAAATCCCTATCAAATATCCTATCCTATTTGAATCCAAATTCAAATCCCATTAATATTGCAATAAGATCAAATAGAATCCCAATGAAAAATCTCCATTCATATCTCTAATCCTACCTCCATTAGGATCACCCCCTTGGCCGCACTATACCCTAGCCTCTCCTATAAATACCAAGCATCAGAGCAAAGGGAAAAGAGGGCAAACCAAAGGAAACTTGCGGCCATAACAAAGAAGAGAGGGGAGAGATTGCGGCTATACCAAGAGAGAGGAGAATTGCAGCCAACCTACAGACTCCAAGCATCCAATGCAAAAACCCTAATTTCCTAGCACCTCTATTGTCGAAACATGCTAAGCTAAAAAGCCTCATAGCCGTAATATCCTTGCTAAAGCCCCTAAGCCAAAAGCCCTAGCCACAAAATCCATTGTCCAAAAGGCCATTGCCGCAAGCTAGGGACCCTTCATCTCCAATTTCCGCAAGTTTCTAGGGGAGTCTTCCTTTCAAAGAGCCAAGCTTCATGATCCTCCTTCCCAGGCTCCAAGACATCTTCATCTCCTTGCCATTGCCATAATCTAGCATCACCAAGCAAGCATCATCAAGGGGAGGCTGCAACAAGGAGAGAGGAGCATAACTGCGTTCACAATGCAGCACCAGCCTCACCCATTACGTGTGCACTGCTCAAGCAACCAAAGACCTAGGCTGTGCACTGCAGCTGCACCCACAAGAAGAAGCCGCACACTGCTTCCTATATATAGGAGATGGTTTGGTTCTATTAGAACTCTTGGAACATTTGATCATTATTGAAAATCATAGAGAATCAATAAACCACTCCTAATTCTCTCATTTCCTGCATATGAGCACATTCCTCCTCATGCATTGAAGCTAGCTCAAGAAAAATCCTCCAAGTGCATCAAAGCTCATATCAACACTTGGAGATCCTCTTTCATGCCTTGCATACATCATTGAGTAAGTTCATCTCATCAAGGCATAGGTAAGAGTATAGTTGTGTCATATTTTACTTGAAACCCAAACTATTTTTGTATGAGTTAGTTATTCTCTTTGTGGGAGTTTTTCGTCCTAGTGTAGGACTAACCCTACTTCTCTGTATGGAAGTTAGGTTCTCTCTATATGGGAGATTAACCATTGTGTAGGGTTGGTTGAGTTCTTGTGTAGGACAAATCCCTTGTATAGGTTATCCCTTGTATATGAATTGTATTCACTACCTTCTGTAGGATCATAGTGAATATTGGTGTGGATGGATGAACCCAAGTTGGGGAACGAGGGTAAAATTCTCTGTGTTTGCGTATGCTTAATTGTGTGAATTAATTTTAAGAGCAAAAATAAAATTTCAAAGCTTTCTCAAAAACCCTCAATCTCTCTTTTATTTGGCTCATGTTTTAAAGAATTCCAAATTTCGTTATCCAAATTTTTCTTGATATCAAAGTCTTCATTTTCAACATCTTTGGAGATCAACACTATAGCCATCACACACTCAATAAGCTTCAAAGAAAGGCTATATTAAAAGTGTAAGTTTCATTCAAAATAGTAAGTAAAACCCTCAAGTGTTAAGGTGCTGAGTGTTCTTATTTTCTTAAGAAGAAATTTGCAAGAAAGACCTCTTGGAAAGAGGCAATTGTAACTATTTGGGAAATAGTGGGTTGAGCTGAGTGGGACTCAGGTGGCTGGAGTAGGATGTGGGAACCAAGTAGGACTTGGGTATCCAAACCAGTATATATCTCGTGTTTACATTTGCTATCTATTTTCTGTATTGCTATTGCTTTATCACTTAGTTGATTCCACTGCATACAAATTTCTTGAGATATTTGTTGATTAAGTTAAATTTGGGTAACACCATTTGTTAACTTAGGTAGATTTATTAGAGGAAATTTTGTACACTAATCACCAGCCTCTAGTGTCTACTTGCCATCATAATCAGGTAATGGAGGAGATCCCAACACACTCTTCTTTAATGCCATTGCTTGATTGTAGACTTCTACAAACTTGGAAACGTGCCCATTCAAATAGTGCGGTCGATTTTGCAAGACTTGTAATCTCGAATAACCCCACCAGTTTGTAACTTAACGACGTACTTTGTTATATTATTCCAGAATGTTGTACCGGATTGATCGGTACAAATAATGGAGTCTTTAATGATATTTAGATAAGCACTACCAGGACCTTGTCTTCCTCGATTGTCTAGCTTATATTTTTTTGTTGGCCGTGACTACCGTAGGTGGAAAATCCTTCTTTTTTTGCAGGTGGCTTGTCTTGTGTTGGCCGTGTCCTCCTACATGTTCTTCTATTCCACACTACCTGGAAAATTGTGGATACATTGAGTTATATAGGAAATGTGGATTGTATGGGAAACATGGATTTTTTTGAAAATTTGGATTGTATGGAAATGTTGGATTCCGATGAATAGATGTGTTATATTGGTATCATGTATTGAAATTTTTGGAGAATTTGGGTTTCTAGACGAACTTGAATAATTTAACAAATGTTGGAAGTAATTGGGGTGATGTGGACCCATGTAAAATGAGTATTGTTATGAATAGGCCCATGAGGCCCATTGGGTATCCGACCCATCATTGAAAGCTATAAATAAGAGGGTAGGGGGGCTCTTAACCCCCTACACCTATTTTCCTACTTTTCCCTTCACAACACGTTATAAGCACGATCACGCTCGTTGGAAAAGGCGGCGACGTGCGAGGAAGGAGATCCATCAACCGCTCAGTCTAAGAAGATCGTAATCTTCTCAACGGGGAGCTAAAAGGGCATCCTTCACCAACCGTCGTCTAGATTCCTTCGTCGAATCTAGAGGTAAATATCAAAACTTTTTAGATCTAAACTTGTGTTTCACGTAGATCTGCATGTTTTAGGATCAAAAGGTTTAAAAACACGGTAAAAATCAAATTTTTTATTTAGATCCGCATGTCTAAAAACAATAAAAATCAGTTTTTTAGAGTCTAAATGCTTGAAAAATCTGTTTTTACCCCCCAAACTTGATCCATACATCGCACGCCCGAAGGGCGATATAGCGACGCTCCACAAGCGCCACCGACGGATAAATCGCCGCGGCCCTGTGCCGCAGCCCGCCGCCGCCACGGCGGCACGCCGCGGGCCCCCCAGGGTTTTTTCGGAAACCCTAGACCTTAACGGGCCAAATTTTTAGGGGAGGCCCAATTAACCCTAATGGGTTGTTTTCATGGCCCAAAAAGTCTGAAAATTAGCCTATTTACACAATAATTTTTCTTTTTATTTTTTGCCCCAAAAGCACAAAATACTTAAAGAAATCTTAAACTTTATAAAAAGGGTTAAAGCGGAAAATAAAACATTACAAATATGGATCAAAGGTAAAAAGTTTTTCAAAAATAATTTTTAGCACGTCACACACTATTTAGATTATTTAATTAATTTTACATGCCTATGATATGATTATCTGCGTGGTTGTATATTTTCCATATATTATCTGCGTGAGTGTGTGATTAGGCTATGTTTTAGGGATCATCCAGGTTTCCGACATCTTTTCTTTTCTGCAATTTTTTCTTTTTGAGAGAAATTTGTAAGTGAGGAAATAAATGTAAAAAGAAGACCGGAGGACACCAAAAAGGAGCTGAAGGCGTATGCACAAAGAAGGAAGGGGATTCTCTCTGAAGTTTCCGAGTTGTATTTATTCTTTCATGCAATTTTTGATGTAATTTCAGACTGTCTTTCTCGTTTCGGTGTCGGCTGGCTGATCCACATAGTCCTAAGTTATTTTCATTGCTTATACATTAAATGCGTGGATGTTAACTATTTTCATGATATGTTAATGTTACAATGAAACTGTTAAAAAGCATGCGTGGATGTTAATCTCTTTTAATTATTCATGTTATGAAACTGTTAAAAAGCATGCGTGGATGTTAATCTCTTTTAATTATTCACGTTATGAAACTGTTAAAAAGCATGCGTGGATGTTAAGTTTTTTCTTTATTAATTCACGATATGAAAATGATAAAAAGCATGCATGAATGTTAATTTTCTTTATGAAAATGGTAAAAATACATGCGTGGATGTCTAATTGTTTTTACAGTTTAATACTCCATGATGTTTTTATATTGCTAGATTGTTCAATGGCCAGACTTGCGAATGTCGACTTTTCGGTCCTGAAGGCCGATGGGTCGAACTACTTGAGTTGGCACTTGGACCTGAAGTTCCATCTGCGATCTCATGGGTTCAGACTCACACCAACTGAGAACGCAACAACAAGTACTGCCCCAGTCGACAAGGATGCTTCTAAAGAAGCACCTCATATAGAGGAAGTTTCCGATATACTAAAGGTGAAAGCCATTATCTATATCAGGAAACATTTAGACTCGACCCTGAAGGACGAGTATCTCACTGTAGAGGATCCTTACGAGCTGTGGGACGCACTTGAGGAGAGGTACATGCATCAGAGAGATGTCATACTCCCCCATGTGCAGTACGAGTGGACTCACCTCCGCATACAGGATTACAAATCCGTAGTGGAGTACAACTCAGCACTCTTCCGTATCACCTCACGCCTGAAGTCGTGTGGTGAAACGGTGAAGGAGAAAATGTTGCTGGAAAAGACGTTCACGTCTTTCAACGAGAAGGACATGATCCTTATGCAACAATACCGTGAGAGGAAGTTCACGAAGTACTCTGATCTGCTTTCATGTCTGCTAATGACTGAACATAACTAAGATTTGTTGGTTGCTACTCACAACCTGCGCCCTCCTGGCTCCGCTCCACTGCCACCTCCTGCAGAGACACACTTTCAGTCTTCCCAGAAGAAGAAGATGGACAAGAAGGCAAAATTCCAGAAATGGAAAGAACAGAAGAAGCGGAAGAAGGCCACTCCCCAAGATCCTCCTCAGAACCAGAAGTTCGTGAAAAAGAAGCAGAAGTGGACGTCAAAAGGTGGTACTCCCAAGAAAGACTGGGAGGATAAGTGCTCCAAATGCAGAATGACGGGCCACTGGTCCAGAATCTGACGCACCCAGAAACACCTCCAGGACCTCTACCAGGCAAGCCTCAAGCCTCGAGCTGAGACAAACCTGATTGAGAGCACAGCGTTGCCAGAGACCTCATGGACTCCTGAAGACTTCATGGGAGATGACACTCTCTAGTTATGGACCATTTTTATCTACTAGCAATGTATCTTCTTTTCATGTATCGTATCTAGTTTTTATTCCATGCCAAACAATCTTTTGAGCATCTTAAATGAAAGTAAATCTTTTCTTTTTCATATTATTGACTGCTTAAATGTCTTTCTTTATATAGATATGGAATCAATTTGCCTAGTGGACAGTGCATCGACGCACTCGATCCTTCAAAACATAGACTACTTCACAAGCATAAGTAGCTACTCTGGTCCACTGAGAACAATCTCAGGACCCAGCTAATATAATCGAAGGATCAGGGGAATCAATCATATTGCTCCCCGGTAACACACAAATCACACTTAGGAATGCGGTATACTCCCCTAAATCCATCCGAAACCTCCTAAGCTTTAAAGATACCTGTTTAAATGGATATCACTTAGAGACGGTCGAGGAAAATGAAAGGGAATACTTTCTTGTAACGTCTCTTACAAATGGTTCAAAAACCATTGTGGAACGTTTCAAGGGACTCCCCTCGGGACTCTACCAAACAAGTATACAAACTCCAGAAACATCAACGGCGGAGCACCTGTATTGCCCCCAAACACCAGAATTCCAACTCTGGCATAGTAGACTGGGACACTCTGGATCTGTTATGATGTACGGCATCATAAAGAGCTCAAGGGGTATAGACTTGAAGAACCTGAAGATTCTTCAAAAAGGCAAATTCCCATATCCACCCTGTTACAAGGGTAAACTGGTTATGAGACCCTCTCCACTGAAAGTGGACCTGGAATCTCCAAGTTTTCTGGAAAGAATCCATAAAGACATTTGTGGGCCTATACACCCATCAAGTGGTCCGTTCAGGTACTTTATGGTCCCGATTGACGCATCTACTAAGTGGTCGCATGTGTGTCTACTGTCCACCTGTAACCTAGCACTGTCTAATCTTTTAGCTTAGATAATCAGGTTACGGGCCCACTTCCCCGACTACTAGATAAAAAAACTTCGTCTGGACAATGCGGGGGAGTTTACGTCACAAGTCTTTCTAGACTATTGCCAAGCACATGGAATTGAAGTCGAACATCCTGTAGCGCATGTTCACACTCAAACGAGTTAGCAGAATCTCTAATTAAGAGACTGAAATGGATTGCTCGTCCATTATTACTTTAATCCCAGCTGCCAGTGAATGCATGGGGTTATGCAATTTTGCATGCTGCATCTTTAATAAAATTAAGACCTTCTGGAGGTCAGTCATCTTCTCCAATGCAACTTGCACTTGGAGTCCCACCAATTGTCTCACACTTGAGAATATTTGGTTGTGCAGTATACGTCCCCATAGCACCACCACAAAGGACAAAGATGGGTCCACAACGTCGCCATGGCATTTATGTTGGGTTTGACACCCCCTCCATAATTAGATTCCTAGAACCCCTTACGGGAGACATTTTCAAGGCACGTCTAGAAGACTGTGAATTTGATGAAACATCATTTCCAAGACTAGGCTCATAGACAAAGAAGCCCGAAGCTTCAGACTGTATCACTTGGGATACAAAGACATTATGTCACTTTGATCCGCCCACAAGCCAGTATGAGGAGGAGGTCCTGAAGATTCTCCACATCCAAAACACTGTCCATCTCTTGCCGAACAAATTTACTGACAACCAGAAGATTGTCAGATCACACGTCCCTGCTGCTAACACTCCAGCTAGGATTGACATACCACAAAATGGATGCAATCCGACTGCAGCAGAAATGGTTGGACCTCTCAAAAAGAGAGGGCGACCACCGGGATACAAGGACCAAGTCCCTCGAAAGAGTAGGACCCTTGGCAATGGTAAACAAATACCACCACAGGATGCTACTGTAAGCCCTGCTACCCATCTCTTCCAAACTCTCAAACAGAGAAAAAACCGGGAGAAAATGAAGTTTCGATACACTATGTACGAACTGGGGAGTATTGGGACAGAAAGAGCACAACCATAGATGACACATTTGCGTGTAATATTGCCATCAACGTCACGTACTGCGACGATGATATTGAACCACGCTCTCTGACAGAATGTCAAAGCAGAGATGATTGGCCAAAGTGGAAAGTGGCAATAGGAGTGGAGTTGGATTCACTCACCAAACGCAAGGTATTCAGACCTATAGTCCAGACACCAAAAGGTGTAAAACATGTGGGTTACAAATGTGTATTTGTTGGAAAACGAAATGAACAAAACGAGATCGTTCGCTACAAAGAAAGGCTTGTAGCGCAGGGTTTTACCCAATGTCCAGGGGTGGATTTTGAAACCACATACTCCCCGATCATGGACGCGATCACCTTCCGATTCCTCATTGGCTTAACAGCCCAAGAGGGTTTAGATATGTAGCTTATGGATGTCGTGACTGCATACTTATATGGCAACTTAAACCGAGACATCTTTATGAGATTGACTGACGGTTATTCTTTGCCAGCAGCACTAAAAGAGAGATAACGTGACATCTACTCAGTGAAACTGCAAAGATCATTGTATGGTCTAAAAAAATCTGGAAGGATGTGGTATAACAGACTGAGCGAATTCCTTGCTAAACAAGGATTTACAAATGACCCAGTCTGTCTTTGCATCTTTATAAGAGCAAAGGCAACATGATTTGTTATTATAGCCGTCTATGTGAATGACTTGAACCTCATCGGATCTCGTGAAGAGATCGCGGAGATTTCTAGAAGCCTGACAGAAACATTCGAGATGAAAGACCTCGGAAAGTCAAAATTCTGTTTAGGTCTTCAAATAGATCATCTTAACAATGGGATCCTGTTACATCAGTCAACTTACACATCGAACTTACTGAAAAAGTTTCAGATGGATAAATGCCACCCCCTCAGCAACCCAATGGTCGTCAGATCATTGGATGTGTATAAAGACCCCTTCCGGCCGCTGGAAGAGGGGGAGGAAGTACTAGGCCCTGAAGTGCCATATCTAAGTGCTATCGATGCACTCCTTTACCTGGCTTACTGCACTCGTCCTTACATAGCAATTGCAGTCAACTTACTAGCCAGATATAGTGCTGCACCTACACAGCGGCACTGGGCCGGAGTTAAGCATCTTCTACGCTACCTCCAAGGGTCCATAGACTTAGGTTTATTCTACAGGAAAGGGGCATCAACTGGTTTAGTTGGTTATGCTGATGCAGGATACAGGTCAGATCCTCATTCAGAGAAGTCTCAGACTGGATTACGTGTTCACATATGGCGGCACTGCCATATCTTGGAGATATGTAAAGCAGACCATGACAACCGTCTCATCCACTCACTCAGAACTGCTAGCAATCCATGAAGCAAGCAAGGAGAGTTTCTCGCTACGCTCTGTGATCCAGCACATTCTCACCTCCACCGGCCTGATGACCGGCGTACTTGCACCTACTCATCTCCATGAAGATAATGCAACATGCATAGCCCAGCTACAGGACAGCTACATCAAGGCGACAAGACAAAGCATATCTCCTCCAAGTTCTTCTGGACGCACGACCTTCAGAAGCAAACGAAGATTGAGGTACAGAAGATCCAATCATGTGATAACTTGGCGGATTTGCTTACCAAATCCCTGCCTACTAGTATCTTTGAGAAACTTGTATATGGGATTGGGATGAGGAGAGTGAGGAAATGTAAACTGGGTCAGGATGAGAGGACTATGAACTCATAGATACATAGGAGACTGATGTATAGATTCGTAGGAAATCTACAAGCCTGAAGCTTGGTCAGATGAGGGGGAGTCAACTGCAGAGTTGTACTCTTTTCCCTTGGCTACTGGTTTTTTCCCACAGGGTTTTCCGTAGTCAAGGTTTTGACGAGGCAACCTCGTTGACTCTGGATCCTGAAGCTCCACCCCTAAAACACATCCCTAAAACAGGGGAAGTGGTGGATTAACTGTTCTTTATTTAACAAGGCAGTTATCCTAACTCGGATCCTGAAGAATCCACCTCTTATTCAATGTTGGTTGGATAAGGGGAAGTGTTATGAATAGGCCCATGAGGCCAATTGGGTATCCGGCCCATCATTGAAAGCTATAAATAAGAGGGTAGGGGGGGCTCTTATCCCCCTACACCTATTTCCCTACTTTTCCTTAGGGATGGCAGTAATGGCTTGACCCGCCCAGCCCGACCCGGTTTTGACCCGGCCCGCAGCCCGGTCGGGGCAAGCTTGGGCTTTATATGCGCCCCGGCTCGCCCTGACCCGCCCCGGTAAACTATAGAGGTTTACTATTTTGATACGGACCATGCACTCAACGAATAACCCATAACTCATACTCTATTCCACGGTTCTCCTAATTGGGCTAATTCCCAATTCCAAATTACCAAATTCTCCCAATTCACAAAATAAAATTTTTATTTGGGATTCATATGGATGGCATTAATAACTTGACCCGACCGGCCCGACCCGGCCCGACCCGGTTTTGGTAAGAAAGAACCTGCCCCGCCCCGGCCCGTGACCCGCCCCGCTCCGGCCTGTAGATGGTTCGGGGCAAGCTTGGGTAGTTAAATACCCGCCCCGCCCCGCAATATTGCCATTCCTACTTTTCCCTTCACAACAAGTATTTAATAATAAGCTAGATAACTAAAGTAAAAATGATTGGAGATATGTGAAACAAATACTTGGGGAATATCATTTATATAGAAGATAAAAAGGCCAAAATACTGAACCAAAACATGCACAAAGTCGAAGAAATAAACCCAAAATCCAAGTCTTAATGGTTCTTTAACAGCTATTTTTCCCCTAAATCAGACGTCTGACTTTCGCTAATCAGACGTCAGATGATTGATCAAACGCCTACAAAATGAATGTAAGGCGTCAGGTTTAAGTTTAATGAAAAAAATTATCCTCCCCATGATTAGCTATATGATGCCTAAACACTAGATGTCTAGTCCTGGCAGGGTTTTAACAAAATAAAGTCCTGCTAGAATTAGGCGTCTAGTTTGTAACAAGCAGACGTCTAATCCTGACATATTTTGAAAAAAATAAGACACCTGCTAAGTCAACGGCAGAATGTATGTCTGAATATGGGCTTAAATTCTTAATTCCATGTTCAGCCCTTTCTCTCCGCTTTTTTAAAACCCCCCTCTATTTAGAATTAGGCCCACCATTGAGCCCCCATTTAGCCCTCCATTGGGAGGGCTCTAATATTTAAACAAAATCACATGAAAGGCATCAGACAGGGGCGGAAGTACTACTTGCAACATGCCCTGGGTAGCTGTCCAAGGCAAAAACATAAATTAAAACTTTTTATTATCAATGAACACCATTTATTTATAGCCTAAAGGAAAAAGTGCTTGTATTCGGAGCCAGTGATCGTCTGGTTGATTCCCATCAAAGTTGGTTTTTATTTATTATTATTTGTTACATTATCATTTTTGCTTATGGCAGTTGATGACAACACTATATTGGTTGGTTTTGAGTTCCACGTAAATCTAATTTCAAGTCCTCTTCTACAATCCGAATTAGCAAGTAAAAGAATATTGAATATTCAACGTAAAATGGGATTTTTTTAACTCGGGAAACAGAGAAAATGAGGGAAACGACATCTGAATCAATAGAGAACTCTGAGCTCTGCTATGCCCTTGACACTGACGGTGGAGCAACCACCATGAAAGTCGCTGGTTAGGTTTTACACTTTAAAAAAGAAAGAAAATCCACCTTATTTATACATTTCTATCTAAATTCTTTATATTTTGATATACCCCCAAATTAGGGCCAAATATGACAAGGTGATTTGCATATTAAATAGAAGGAATTTTACGTACAATAATTATGTAATTACCATATAATATCTTTTGTGCATGAGATATATAATCTGTATTATAAATCGCACTTTGTATTTTGTTTCCTAATAGTGCTTCCTTTTTTTACTTTCTTTTATTTTGATTTTGATTCATATAATAATATAGTATGCATGGATGGAAACTGAGTGCAACTTGCCTGGGGCGACTCAGGGCAAAAAGAATTAAAAATTTTTATTATGTATAATCACCATCTCTTTCTCTATGTATATATCTCTCTTATTGCCTCTCACTTCCTTGACTCTTTTTTCTCTCTAACTCTCTCTCCCCCATATCTCTATATTAATTAAAAAAATCAATATTTTTGTATGCTTGTGTGTATATTAAAAAAATAATCTTTAATTATTTATATAAAAAAATCTTTAATTACTACTTTGTTTTCAATTATTATTTTCATATGCATGCATATATATATATATATATGTATGATACTTTTTTGAATTTATATATATAATACTATATTGTAGCTATTATAAATAAGTAATTAATGCATGTTAACATTTAATTTTTTTGTTTTGGTATTTAAAAAAAATATTCTTGACATCATCTTTATTATCGCTCAGGGCAAAAAGCATTCCTGGTTACGGAACATGTGTCAGATGTCGAATCTTTTTGGTTTGGCATGTTTAAACTCAAATGACTCTTTCTCTGCTTTCAATAAAGAAAGGCTTATTCGTCTTGCTCAATTCTATCCTGAGGATTTCTCTGCAGTGGACCTTATGATACTTCATGATCAACTTGATACATATATTATTGATGTCCGTGGTAATGATGAGTTCTATACTATTAAAGGCATTGCTGGTCTTGCAGAGAAAATGATAAAACCGAAGAAGAATTTGGTATTTCCATCAGTATATAGGCTTATTAAATTGTCATTACTTTTACTAGTTGCAACTGCTACAGTGGAGAGAGTCTTTTCTGCTATGAATATTGTTAAAAGCAAATTACGGAATAGGATGGGAGATAAGTGGATGAATGATAGTTTGGTTGTTTACATTGAGAAAGATATTTTCAATGAGATCGATAATGAAGTCATTATGAAGCGGTTTCAAAATATGAAAACTCGAAGAGAACAATTGTAATGTAAGTTTTCTTCTTTTGCTTTCTATATTTTTAGATGATCTTCATTTTGTTGGGCTATTTGCATAATGATGGTTTTCTTTTCTGCGGATATATGATGACATTGATTCACATTTTGCAAAACTACAGTAATTATCAAAAAAGTGGACATGAAGTTAACGATTGGTATTTTATTCTGTTCTTGCTCTTTTATTTATAGAATATATTATATTGTGACGTACTTAATAAATATAATGTGTGTATGTAATTTGATGATTTTTTCTTATTTGTTTTTATTGTACGTAGAATTTATTTTTTATTAGCTTATAATTTGCCCCCTAAATGAAAATTTTCTGGCTCCACCACTGCCTGCTAGAATCAGACGTCTAGTTTGTAACAAGCAGACGTCTCATCCTGACATATTTTGAAAAAAAATAAGACACCTCCTAAGTCAGCGACAGAATGGATGGCTGAATAGGGGCTTAAATTCTTAATCCCATGTTTTGCCCTTTCTCTCCGCTTTTTTAAAACACCCCTCCATTTAGAATTAAGCCCACCATTGAGCACCCATTCAGCCCTCCATTGGGAGGGCTCTAATATTTAAACAGAATCAGATGAAAGGAATCAGACAGGGGCGGAAGTACTACTTGCAACATGCCCTGGGCAGCTGCCCATGGAAAAAACATAAATTAAAACTTTTTATTACCAATCAACACCATTTATTTATAGCCTAATGGAAAAAGCGATTGTATTTGGAGCCAGTGATCGTCTGTTTGATTTCCATCAAAGTTGGTTTTGTTATAAACGGGCTTTTGGAGGCCCAACCCGTTAATGGATATCCACCCATTATGTAACCCTATCGATATAAATACAGGGCTATGGATTCCATAGCCACCAAGTTTACAACACGTTATCAGCACGCTCGAGGCTGAGTCGAACCTCTGCCGACGGACGAACGCGACGTGAACGGGCTTCCTTCACCGAACGTCGCTAGATTCGGCGGGTAAGATCTAGAGGTAATTCTTTTCCCCAGATCTAAATTCATATGCGCATATGTCTAGATCCAAATTCTTGGATCAATTGTTTAAATGAAAATCAACGTTTTTATTGTTAAAAATCAACTTTTTACAATAAAAACGCTTTTTGGAAGATTAAAACTGGTTTTTTCCAATAAAAATCGGAATTTTACCATCTTTTTTCTCCAAAAACGCCTAAACCCTAGGTGGATTCATCCTCGTCGCGCAGCCGGAAGCCGCCGCGCGACCCCCGACGACGACCCCCGCCGCCCGCAGCGGCGGGAGAACCCGCCGATCCGCAGCGGCGGCGACCCCACCGATCCGCAGTGGCAGGCTCCTCACGCCGATCCGCAGCGATGGGCCGTCCCGCTGCCTGCAGCGGCGGCCCCCCCCGTGCCGCCGCCAGCAGCGACGGACGGGCCCAGCCGCCCGCAGCGGCCCCCGGTGCACGCGCGTGTCTGGAAACCCTAGCCGCCTGAAGCGGCAACCCACGCGATCAAAAACCCTAACTAGGGTTTGACCCCAAAATTTTTCTATTTTCTGAATTATTTTCAGATTTTTATTACGATTTCTTTTTTGTCAAAATCTGGAAAAATTACCCGCTTCTAATTCATCGCATTGTATTCGGACTATCTGATTATTATACGTTTAAAAATTAGGAAGATCATGTGACCGCCCTGTCGTTAGTCAACTAACCTAATGGTGTATGACGTGGCCTAGTGGTCCAATAATTTTTAAACGAAAAATTTTCATTTCCATTATAAACTGCATATGATGATTAATTGCATGTAATGAATAAACTGCCTGTGATGATTAAATGACTGCTGCATTTTTTCTGCCTGCGACGAATGTTAATATTTGCTGTGGTTTTGGATTGGCTAGTTATCACCATTATTTCCCTTGCATTATTTTCCTTTTTTCGAGAGAGAACAATGTAGTGAGGATATTTTTGTAAAATTACAAGTCCGACGGACGCCTAAGGAAGATGAAGGACCATTCCAGAAGAATAGGGGCCCCACGGGGGTTCCCGAGTTGTACTTTCATTCTTTTTGGGAATGTATGGACTGTGATTAATATGGTGATTAGCCGATCCAAGCAGCAAATATTTGTTTCTGAAATGCTTAATTATTTATTTTTCTGTGAAAATATCTAATTATTGCCTATCTTTATACATGCTAGAGAGATAAATGGCCAAAATTGCGAGCGTCGATTTCGACGTATTGGATGCTACAGGCAAGAACTACTTAAGATGGCAGTTGGACATAAAATTCCATCTGTGAGCACAGGGACTGAGCCATGCCATCGCTATAGGCGATAACGTTTCTGATATAGATAAAGCGAAAGTAATTATCAATATCAGACGCCATATCGATCGGACCCTGAAGGCCGAGTACCTAACGGTGGAAGACTCTTATGAGTTATGGACCGTCCTCGAGGATAGGTATAAACATCAAAGAGATGTTATACTTCCCTGAATGCGATATGAATGGGAGAACCTCCGTCTCCAAGACTTTAAGTCTATTGCCGAGTACAACTCAGCACTCTTTAGCATCACCTCATGCCTGAAGTTGTGTGGTGAAAAGGTGACGGATGAGCACATGTTAGAGAAGACGTATACATCCTTCCACGAGAAGGATGTTATACTAATGCAACGTATCGTGAATGAAAGTTCACGAAATACTCAGAGCTTCTCTCATGCCTTCTAATGGCAGAGCAGAATAGAGACCTCCTTCTGGCCACCCATAACTTACGCCCTACCGGCACTGCTCCTACGCCTGAAGCGCATCACAGCTCCTCCCAGAAGAAGAGGAGCAACTTCAAAGGCAAACCCCAGAAGGGTAAGGCAATGAAGAAGCAGGCTAGAGGACCCCTCCAAGAACCAACAATGAGGGCAAGAAGAAAAATGTGTGGAAGAGAAAGGACGACAGCCAGACATCTGCCCCAGAAAGGACTGGGAAGATAAGTGCCACAGGTGTGGCATGACTGGACACTGGTCCAGGAATTGTCGGACTCCATGCCACCTACAGGACTTGTACAAAGCGAGCCAGAAGCAAGCTGAGACAAACCTGGTGGAACAAGAAGACCTGGCACCAATCATGTTCATTGCTGAGGACTTCTCAAACGATGACCTGCTCGACTGAGGCATTATCTATTTTCTATGCATTGTAATTTTTGAAAAACAATTACTATCTGCTTGTTTATATTCTAGCATGTTGATGAACTTTTCAGACATTGAATATTTAGTAGTATATCTCTTCTTGTGCCTTATACTGCGATGTTTTTCTCTTAAAATTAGATGGATTATAAATGCCTAGTGGACAATGCCTCTACGTACACGATCCTACAAGACATCTGCTTTTTCCAAAGCATTGATAAATACGATGGAACCGTGAATACAATATCCAGTCCATCAGAAATTATTGAAGGATCAGGGGAAGCACATTTTATGCTCCCCAACAAAACACAACTACTAATAAAAGACGCACTTTTCTCTCCTAGCTCACATAGAAATCTGTTAAGCTTTAAATATACCCGTTTAAACGGATACCACCTTGAGACGGTGAGTAAACAAAACAGAGAATTCCTGTATGTAACGTCTCATAAAAACGGTGCTAAAGATGGATGCAATCCACCTACAGTAGAAGCGGTCGTACCTCAACAAAAGAGAGGACGACCCACAGGCTCTAAAGATAAGAACCCTCGAAAGAGGAAAAATCCTGGAGCAATAATAACGATACCACCACAGGATGCTGAGCTCAGCTCAGCTACCTCTCCCCTCCTACCAACCCCTGAAGAGGAAAATATAGGAGAAATATCATTAAATTATGTACGTACTGGGGAGGTACTGGACAGAAAAAGCACAATCATCGAAGATAACTTCGCGCTTATTATTGCCACTCACGTCACTGAATACGACGATGAGACCGATCCACGCTCTCTAGCAGAATGTAAACGCAGAGAGGATTGGCTAAAGTGGAACGAGGCAATAGGAGTAGAGCTGGACTCACTCTCGAAGCGCAAAGTTTTTGGACCTGTAGTCCAAACACCAAAGGGTGTTAAACCTGTGTGATATAAATGGGTATTCGTGAGAAAAAGAAACGAGAATAATGAGACCGTGCGCTACAAAGCGCGCCTTGTTGCACAAGGCTTTTCCCAACGGCCAGGAATAGATTATGACGATACCTATTCCCCGGTTATGGATGCGATCACCATCCGTTTCATCATTGGCCATCTACAAAGGAAGGCCTGGATAAGCAGCTCATGGACATTATGACTGCATACCTATATGGAAATATAGATACGGACATCTATATGAAAATCCCAGACAGATATAAACTACCGACAAAAATGACAGAAAGACCTCGGGACGTCTATTCTGTCAAACTCCAAAGATCACTGTATGGTCTAAAACAGTCAGGTAGAATGTGGTATAACAGACTCAGTGAATTCCTAGTGCAACAAGGATTCCCAACAAATGAAGTCTGCCCTTGCATCTTTATAAGAGCAAAGGGAATATGATTCGTAATTATTGCCGTCTACGAAGACGACCTGAACATCATCGGATCTCCTGAAGAGATAAGTAAGATATCCAAAAGTCGCACATACACTTTTGAGATGAAAGACCTTGGCAAAACGAAGCTCTGCCTAGGCTTACAAATTGAACACTTAAGCGGAGGAATCATGTTACACCAATCGACATACACAATGAAAGTGCTAAAAAACTTTCTTATGGACAAATGTCATCCGCTTAGCACACCAATGGTCATCAGATCATTGGATGTTAATACAGACCCCTTCCGACCGCTGGAAGAGGGGGAGGAAACACTGGGTCCTGAAGTACCCTATCTAAGTGCAATTGGAGAACTCCTATACCTGGCAAACTGCACGCGTCTCGATATAGCGTTCGTAGCTAACCTACTAGTCAGATACAGTTCAGCGTCCTCAAAGCGCCACTAGAACAGAGTGGAGCAACTTTGGCGCCACCTCCAAGGGTCTGTGGACAAGGGACTATACTTCAAGAAAGGTGTATCCTCCGACTTAGTCAGTTATGCAGATGCAGGATACAGGTCCGACCCACACACCGCAAAGTCCCAGTCCGATTTCGTGTTCACATACGGTGGGTCGACCATCTCATGGAGATCCGTGAAGCAGACATCAACAGCGACCTCATCTAACCACTCCAAGCTCATAGCGATCCACGAAGCTAGCAGAGAATGCTTTTGGCCTTGATCAGTCATCCACCATATCCTCAAGACCACCGGCCTGAAGACGGGAGATCTTGGAATAACCACCATGTATGAAGACAATGCTGCCTGCATCGCTCAACTATGAGGTGGCTACATCAAAGGTGACAGGACGAAGCACATGTTCCCCAAGCTCTTCTGGACGCATGAACAACAAGTTGACAACCAGATCGACATCTAGCAGATCCAGTCTTGCAACAACCTGGTAGATTTATTTACTAAAGCTTTACCTCGCAGTACCATTAGAAAACTAGTACTAGGAATTGGGATGAGACAGTTGAGAGATTTACAAGCCTGAAGCTGTACTTTTCAGGGGGAGTTAAAGTAGTGATGTACTCTTTTTCCTTGGATATTGGTTTTTCCCATTGGGTTTTCCATAGTCAAAGGTTTTAACGAGGCAGCCACATCAACTCTGGATCCAGAAGTATCCACCTCTGATGTTATCCATCGATCAGGGGAAGTTACAAAGACTTGTACTCTTTTCCCTTAGCCACTGGTTTTTCCCACAGGGTTTTCCTTAGCAAAGGTTTTAACGAGGCAAGTACTCTTAAACTTGGGATCCAGAAGTATCCATAGACCCATGATCAGATAAGCTCTATGAACCCTGAAGCGTTCATCATGGCTTACAACAATGGATGGATAAGGGGAAGTGTTATAAACGGGCTTTTGGAGGCCCAACCCGTAAGTGGGTATCCACCCATTATGTAACCCTATTGCTATAAATACAGGGCTATGGATTCCATAGCCACCAAGTTTACAACAGGTTTTTATTTATTATTATTTGTTACATTCATTTTTGCTTATGTTAGTTGATGACAACACTATATTGGTTGGTTTTGAGTTCCACTTAAATCTAATTTCAAGTCCTCTTCTACAATCCGAATTAGCAAGTAAAAGAATATTGAATATTCAACGTAAAATGGAATTTTTTTTAACTCAGGAAACATAGGAAATGAGGGAAACGACATCTGAATCAATAGAGAACTCTGAGCTCTGCTATGCCCCTGACACTGATGGTGGAGCAACCACCATAAAAGTCGATGGTTAGATTTTACACTTTAAAAAAGAAAGAAAATCCACCTTATTTATACATTTCTATCTAAATTCTTTATATTTTGATATACCCCAAATTAGGGCCAAATATGACAAGGTGATAATGCATATTAAATAGAAGGAATTTTACATACAATAATTATGTAATTACCATATAATATCTTTGTACATGAGATATATAATTTGTATTATAAATCGCGCTTTGTATTCTGTTTCCTAATAGTGCTTCCTTTTTTACTTTCTTTTATTTTGATTTTGATTCAAATAATAATACAGTATGCATGGATGGAAACTGAGTGCAACTTCCCTGGAGCGACTCCGGGCAAAAAGAATTAAAATTTTTTATTATGTATAATCGCCATCTCTTCGCCCTTTGCTACCCTCCATTACTCACACCACTTTCTCTATGTATATATCTCTCTTATTGCCTCTCACTTAACTCTTTTTTCTCCCTAACTCTCTCTCCACCATCTCTATATTAATTAAAAAAATCTATATTTTTGTATGCTTGTGTGTATATAAAAAAATAATCTTTAATTATTAATATAAAAATATTTAATTACTACTTTGTTAATCAAATATTATTTTCATATGCATGCATATATATATGTATGATACTTTTTGAATATATATATAATACTATATTGTAGCTATTATAAATAAATAATTAATGCATGTTAACGTTTAATTTTTTTGTTTTGGTATTTTAAAAAAATATTCTTGACATCATCTTTATTATCGCCCAGGGCAAAAAGCATTCCTGGTTACGGCACATGCGTCACATGTCGAATCTACTTCATAGATATACATGGAGGAGTTATCTATTTTAAAACAATAAGATAAAGTTCTTTGCAGGCTATTCCATTCTTGTTATATCTTTATTTTCTTCAAGATTAGTTCACCATGGGGGTTCAAAAGGCAATATTCACATCCACATTTAGCCCATAATTAGAATTAGAATTTATAATATGTTGTTTCTTAAGTTTACACGTCACAATTAATTTGGAGCATAAAAAACGATCTGAGGCTCGTGATCTCCATGGTGAGGATTGGTAAACGAAGAATAAAAATAAGAGAAGCGATCACAGAATCAGAACATAAAATTGGCACGAATTGGATGCAATTACGATCAGGCATGTATTTCATTGTTTGTTTGGCGCATACATGCTTCATGTGCCTGACTTATTCTTGAGCAAACCGAGGCCAACATCTCTAACTTCACAATGCATATAATTGCAATTTAGGCTCCTCCTCACATGGTTAGTATTGTTACTCCCCCAGTAGTTGATTCATAACATATTTAATAATAAATTAGATAACTAAAGTAAAAAAGATTGGAGATATGTGAAACAAATACTTAGGGAGTATCATTTATATAGAAGATAAAAAGGCCAAAATACTGAACCAAAACATGCTCAAAGTCCAAGAAATAAACCTAAAAATCTAAGTCTTAACGGCTCTTTAACAGCTATTTCCCCTAAATCAGACGTCTGACTTTCGCTAATCAGACGTCAGATGATTGATCAAACACCTGCAAAATGAATGTAAGACGGCTGGTTCATGTTTAATGAAAAAAAATTATCCTCCCCATGATTAGCTATCTGATGCCTAAACACCAGATGTATAGTCTTGGCAGGGTTTTAACAAAATAAAGTCCTGCTAGAATCAGGCGTCTAGTTTGTAACAAGCAGACGTCTAATCCCGACATATTTTGAAAAAAAATGAGACACTTGCTAAGTCAACGGCAGAATGGATGGCTGAATAGGGGCTTAAATTCTTAATCCCATGTTCCGCCTATTCTCTCCGCTTTTTTAAAACCCCCCTCCATTTAGAATTAAGCCCACTATTGAGCCCCCATTCAGCCCTCCATTGGGAGGGCTCTAATATTTAAACAAAATCACATGAAAGGCATCAGACAGGGGCGGAAGTACTACTTGCAACATGCCATGGGCAGCTGCCCAGGGCAAAAACATAAATTAAAACTTTTTACTATCAATCAACACCATTTATTTATAGCCTAATGGAAAAAGCGCGTGTATTCAGAGCTAGTGATCGTTTATTTGATTCCCATCAAAGTTGGTTTTTATTTATTATTATTTGTTACATTATCATTTTTGCTTATGGTAGTTGATGACAACACTATATTGGTTGGTTTTGAGTTCCACTTAAATCTAATTTCAAGTCCTCTTCTACAATCCGAATTAGCAAGTAAAAGAATATTGAATATTCAACGTAAAATGGAATTTTTTTAACTCGGGAAATAGAGGAAATGAGGGAAACGACATCTGAATCAATAGAGAACTCTGAGCTCTGCTATGCCCTAGACACTGATTGTGGAGCAACCACCATGAAAGTCGCTGGTTAGCTTTTACAGTTTAAAAAAGAAAGAAAATGCACCTTATTTATACATTTCAATCTAAATTCTTTATATTGTTATGAATAGGCCCATTAGGCCAATTGGGTATCCAACCCACTATTGAAAGCTATAAATACAAGGGTAGGTGGATCTTAACCCTCTACACCTATTCTCCCTATATTTCCCTTCACAACACGTTATCAGCACGATCATGCTCGTTGGAGGAGACGGCGGCTCGCGGAGAAGGAGATCCATCAATCGCTCAGATTCAAGAAGATCGTAATCTTCTCAACGGGGAGTGAAAAGGGCATCCTTCACCAACCGTCGCCTAGATTCCTCGTCGAATCTAGAGGTAAAAATCAAAACTTTTTAGATCTAAACTTGCTTTTCTCATTAGATCTGCATGTTTTAGGATCAAAAAGTTTATAAACACGGTAAAATTCAATTTTTTATTAGATCTGCATGCCTAAAAACAATAAAAAACTGTTTTTAGCGATCTAAATAGTTGAAAAATCCGTTTTTCCCCCCCGCCTTTGATCCAAAAATCCGCACGCCCGTAGGGCGGAACGGCGCCGCGTCTCTAGCGCCGTCGGCGGAAATCGCACGCCGCGGCCTCAGGCCGCGGCCAACTGCCCCGGCCTGAAGCCGCGGCCCTGTGCCGCAGCCTCAGGCCGCGGCCCGCAGCCGCGGCCTGTCGCCGCCACGGCGGCCGCATCCTACGCGGCCAGCCGTCGTGGCGACACGCCGCGGGCCCCCCTAGGGTTTCCTGAAACCCTAACCCTAACGGGCCATTTTTCGGGGGAGGCCCAATTTTAACCCTAATGGGTTGTTTTCATGGCCCAAAAGGCCCGAAAATTAGCCCATTCACATAAATTATTTTTCTTTTATTTATTTTTGGCCCTAAAAAGCCTAAAATAATTAAAAGAAATTTTAAAAGGGTTTTATAGCGGTAAAATAAAACATTAAAATATGGATCAAAAGGTAAAAGTTTTTCAAAAAAAAGGTTTTTTGCACGTCGCACACAAATTTAAATTATTTTAAATGCATGTGTTTTGATTATCTGCGTGGTTGTATGTCTCGAATATATTATCTGCGTGGATGTGCAATATTAGGCTATGTTTTTAGGGATCAGCCAGGTTTCAGACACCGTTTTAAATTCCTGCAATTTTTCTTTTTTTTGAGAGAAATTTTGTATGTGAGGATGAAAATGTAAAAAGAAGACCGAAGGACACCAAAAAGAAGCTGAAGGCGTTCGCTCAATGAAGATAGGGGCTTCTCTCTGAAGTTCCCGAGTTGTACTTTATTTTTCATGCATTTATTTTGATGTAACTTCGGACTGTACTTCTTTCTTTCGGTGTCGGCTGGCTGATCCCCATAGTCCTAAGTCATTTTTCTGTTTCATTGTTTATGCATTAACTGCGTGGTTGTTAATTAGCTTAAATACCATGTTTAATGTCACAATGAAACTTCTTAACAGCATGCGTGAATGTTAATCTTTATTAATTAATTATTCACATTATCTGAAAACAAAGAGCATGTATGTTAAAATCACATTAATTAAATTCAGGCTATGAAAATGTTTACATTACATGCGTGGATGTCTATCTTAATCAGTCATAATGATACATGCTGTTTTTCTTTACATTGCTAGATCATTAAATGGCCAGACTCGCAAATGTCGACTTCTCGGTCCTGAAGGCCGATGGGTCAAACTACCTGAGTTGGCAGTTGGACCTGAAGTTCCATCTGCGCTCTCATGGTTTCAGTCTCACACAGACTGAAAAGGCAACAACAAATACTGCCCCAGCAAACAAGGAGGCTTCAGTTGAAGCACCTCATACAGAGAAAGTTTTCAATATATTAAAGGCGAAAGCCATTATATATATCAGGAAACACTTAGACTCGACCTTAAAGGACGAGTACCTCACTGTAGAGGACCCTTACGAGCTGTGGGATGCACTCGAGGAGAGGTACAGACATCAGAGGGATGTCATACTCCCCCGTGCACAGTATGAGTGGACTCACCTTCGCATACAGGATTTCAAATCCGTAGCGGAGTACAACTCAGCTCTCTTCCGCATCACCTCACGCCTGAAGTTGTGTGGTGAACCAGTGACGGAGAAGATGTTGCTGGAAAAGACGTTCACGTCTTTCCACGAAAAGGACATGATCCTTATGCAACAATATAGAGAGAGGAAGTTCACAAAGTATTCTGACCTGCTTTCATGCCTGCTTATGGCTGAACAGAATAGAGACCTGTTGGTTGCCGCCCACAACCTGTGCCCTCCTGGCTCCGCTCCATTGCCACCTCCTGCAGAGGCTCACTTCCAGTCTTCCCTGAAGAAGAAGACAGACAAAAAGGCAAAATTCCAGAAATGGAAAGAACAGAAGCAGCGGAAGAAGGCCACTCCCCCAGCTCCTCCTCAGAACCAGAAGTTCGTGGACAAGAAGCAGAAGAGGATTCCCAACAAAGGTGGCACTCCCAAGAAAGACTGGGAGGACAAGTGCTCTAAATGCGGAATGACGGGCCACTGGTCCAGAATCTACCGCACAGCAAAACACCTCCAGGACCTCTACCAGGCAAGCCTCAAGCCTCGAGCTGAGACAAACCTGATTGAGAGCGCAGCGTTGGCAGAGACCTCATGGACTCCTGAAGACTTCATGGGAGATGACACTCTCTAGATCAGGACCACTTCTATGCACTAGCAATGTATCTTCTATTTTTATGCATCGTATCTAGTTTTATTTCCATGTCAAAACAATATTTTGAGCATTTATCTTTATGAAAGTAGATCTTTTTTCTTCATTTATTGCTTGAATGTCTTTCCCATTTTTAGATATGGAACTTATCTTCCTAGTGGACAGTGCATCGACGCACTCGATCCTTCAAAACATAGACTACTTCACGAGCGTAAGTAGCTATTCTGGCCCACTGAGAACAATCTCAGGACCAGCAAACATAATCGAAGGATCAGGGGAAGCAATTATATTGCTCCCCGGCAACACACAAATAACACTTAAAAATGCGTTATACTCCCCTAAATCCATCCGAACCCTCCTAAGCTTCAAAGACATCCGTTTAAACGGATATCACTTAGAGACGGTCGAGGAAGATAAAAGGGAATACTTGCTTGTAACGGCTCTTACAAATGGTTCAAAAACCATTGTGGAACGTTTCAAGGGACTCCCCTCGGGACTCTACCAAACAAGTATACAAACTCCAGAAACATCCATGGTGGAGCACCTGCAGTGCCCCCAAACACCAGAATTCCAACTCTGGCACAGTCGACTGGGACACCCTGGTTCTGTTATAATGTACCACATCATAAAGAACTCCAGGGGCATTGACCTGAAGAACCTGAAGATTCTTTAAAAAGGCAAATTCCCATGTCCACCCTGTTACAAGGGTAAACTGATCACGAGACCCTCTCCACTGAAAGTGGATGTGGAGTCCCCCAGTTTTCTGGAAAGAATCCACGGAGACATTTGTGGGCCGATTCACCCATCAAGTGGTCCGTTCAGGTACTTTATGGTCCTGATAGACGCATCTACTAAGTGGTCACATGTGTGCCTACTGTCCACCCGTAACCTAGCACTATCTAAGCTTTTAGCTCAGATAATCAAGTTACGGGCCCACTTCCCCCGACTACCAGATAAAGAAACTTCGTCTGGACAATGCGGGGGAGTTTACGTCACAAGTCTTTCTAGACTATTGCCAAGCTCAGGGAATTGAATTCGAACATCCTGTAGCGCATGTTCACACCCAAAATGGGCTAGCAGAATCTCTAATTAAGAGACTGCAATGGATCGCTCGTCCATTATTACTTCGATCCCAGATGCCAGTGAATGCGTGGGGTCATGCAATTTTGCATGCTGCATCTTTAATAAAATTAAGACCCTCTGGAGGTCAGTCATCTTCTCCAATGCAACTAGCACTTGGAGCCCCACCAATTGTCTAACATTTGAGAATATTTGGTTTTGCAGTATACGTCCCTATAGCACCACCACAAAAGACAAAGATGGGTCCACAACGTCGCCTAGGCATTTATGTTGGGTTTGACACCCCCTCCATAATTAGATTCCTAGAACCCCTTACGGGGGACGTCTTTAAGGCACGTCTAGAAGACTGTGAATTCGATGAAACATCGTTTCCAAGACTAGGCTCACAGACAAAGAAGCCCGAAGCTTCAGAAAGTATCACTTGGGATACAAAAACTTTATGTCACTTTGATCCGCCAACAAGCCAGTGTGAGGAGGAGGTCCTGAAGATTCTCCACATCCAAAACACTGTCCATCTCTTGCCGGACAAATTTACTGACAACCAGAAGATTGTCAAATCACACGTCCCTGCTGCTAACACTTCAGCTAGGATTGACATACCGCAAAATGGATGCAATCCGCCTGCAGCAGAAATGGTTGGACCTCTCAAAAAGAGAGGACGACCACCGGGATCCAAGGACCAAGTCCCTCGAAAGAGTAGGACCCTTGGCAATGGTAAACAAATACCACCACAGGATGCTAATATAAGCCCTGCTACCCCATCTCTCCCAAACTCTCATGAAGAGGAAAAACCGGGAGAAAATGAAGTATCGATACACTATGTACGAACTGGGGAGTATTGGGACAGAAAGAGCACAACAATAAATGACACATTTGCGTGTAATATTGCCATCAACGTCGCGTACTGCGACGATGATATTGAACCACACTCTCTGACAGAATGTCAAAGTAGAGATGATTGGCCAAAGTGGAAAGCGACAATAGGAGTGGAGTTGGATTCACTCACCAAATGCAAGGTCTTCGGACCAATAGTCCAGACACCAAAAGGTGTAAAACCTGTGGGTTATAAATGGGTATTTGTTAGAAAACGAAATGAACAGAATGAGATCGTACGCTACAAAGCAAGGCTTGTAGCGCAGGGTTTTACCCAACGTCCTGGGGTGGATTTTGAAGCCACATACTCTCCGGTCATGGACGTGATCACCTTCCGATTCCTCATTGGCTTAACAACACAAGAGGGTTTAGATATGCAACTCATGGACGTGGTTACTGCATACCTATATGGCAACCTAGACCGAGACATCTATATGAGATTGCCTGACGGTTATTCTTTGCCTACAGCACTAAAAGAGAGAGAACGTGACATCTACTCAGTGAAACTGCAACGATCATTATATGGTCTAAAACAATCCGGAAGGATGTGGTATAACAGACTAAGCGATTTCCTTGCACCGCAAGGATTTAAAAACGACCCAGTCTGTCCTTGCATCTTTATAAGAGCAAAAGCAACAGGATTTGTAATTATAGCCGTCTATGTAGACGACTTAAACCTCATCTGATCTCCTGAAGAGATCGCAAAGATTTCTAGAAGCCTGACAGAAACCTTCGAGATGAAAGACCTCGGAAAATCAAAATTCTGTTTAGGTCTTCCGATAGAACATTTTAAAGATGGGATCCTGTTACACCAGTCAACTTACACATCGAACTTATTGAAAAAGTTTCAGATGGATAACTGCCACCCCTCAGCACTCCGATGGTCGTCAGATCATTGGATGTACACAAAGACCCCTTCCGGCCGCTGGAAGAGGGGGAGGAAGTACTAGGCCCCGAAGTGCCTTATTTAAGTGCTATCGGTGCACTCCTTTACCTGGCTAACTGCACTCACCCTGACATAGCATTTGCAGTAAACTTACTAGCCAGATATAGTGATGCACCTACACAGCGGCACTGGGCCGGAGTTAAGCATCTTCTGCGCTACCTCCAAGGGTCCATAGACTTAGGTCTATTCTACAGGAAAGGGCCATCAACTGGTTTAGTTGGTTATGCTGATGCATGTTACAGGTCCGATCCTCATACAGAGAAGTCTCAGACCGGATACATGTTCACATATGGCGGCACTGCCATATCCTGGAGATCTGTGAAGCAGACCATGACGACCGTCTCATCCACTCACTCAGAGCTACTAGCGATCTTCAAAGCAAGTAAGGAATGCTTCTGGCTACGCTCGGTGATCCAGCACATCCTCACCTCCACCGGCCTGACGACCGGCGTTCTTGCACCTACTACACTCCATGAAGACAATGCAGCATGTATAGCCCAGCTACAGGACGGCTACATCAAAGGTGACAAGACGAAGCATATCTCCCCCAAGTTCTTCTGGACGCACGACCTTCAGAAGCAAAAGCAGATTAAGGTACAGAAGATCCAATCATGTAATAACTTGGCGGATTTGCTTACCAAATCCCTGCCTACTAGTATCTTTGAGAAACTTGTATATGGGATTGGGATGAGGAGAGTGAGTAAATGTAAACTGGGTCAGGATGAGAGAACTATGAACTCATAGATACATAGGAGACTGATGTATAGATTCATAGGAAATCTGCAAGCCTGAAGCTTGGTCAGATAAGGGGGAGTCAACTGCAGTGTTGTACTCTTTTCCCTTGGCTACAGGTTTTTTCCCACTGGGTTTTCCGTAGTCAAGGTTTTGACGAGGCAACCTCGTTGACTCTGGATCCTGAAGTATCCACCCCTAGACACATCCCTAAAACAGGGGAAGTTATGGGTTAACTGTTGTTTCTTTAACAAGACAGTTGCCCAAACTCGGATCCTGAAGAATCCATCCCTTATTCAATGTTGGTTGGATAAGGGGAAGTGTTATGAATAGGCCCATTGGGCCAATTGGGTATCCAACCCACTATTGAAAGCTATAAATACAAGGGTAAGGGGCTCTTAACCCTCTACACCTATTCTCCCTATATTTCCCTTCACAACATATATTTTGATATACTTCCAAATTAGGGCCAAATATGATGAGGTGACATTGCATATTAAATAGAAGGAATTTTACGTACAATAATTATGCAATTACCATATAATATCTTTTGTACATGCGATATATAATTTGTATTATAAATTGGGCTTTGTATTTTGTTTCCCAATAGTGCTTCCCTTTTTTTACTTTCTTTTATTTTGATTTTGGTTCATATAATAATACAGAATGCATGGATGGAAACTGAGTGCAACTTGCCTGGGGCGTCTCAGGGCAAAAAAAATTAAATTTTTTATTATGTATAATCACCATCTCTTCGCCCCTTGCTTTCCTCCCTTACTCACACCTCTTTCTCTATGTATATATCTCTCTTATTGCCTCTCACTTCCTTAACTCTTTTTTCCCTCTAACTCTCTCTTTCCCTATCTCTATATTAATTAAAAAAATCTATATTTTTTTATGCTTGTGTGTATATAAAAAAATAATCATTAATTATTTAGATAAAAAAATCTTTAATTACTACTTTGTTTATCAAATATTATTTTCATATGCATGCATATATATGTATGATACTTTTTTGAGTATATATATAATACTATATTGTAGCTATTATAAATAAATAATTAATGCATGTTAAGGTTTATTTTTTTTTGGTATTTTAAAAAAATGTTCTTGACATCGTCTTTATTATCGCCCAGGGCAAAAAGCATTCCTGGTTACGGAACATGCGTCAGATGTCGAATCTGCTACATAGAGATACAACCGGGGGGGAGGGAGGGGGGGGGGGTATCTATTTTAAAACAATAAGATAAAGTTGTTGGCAGGTTATTTCATTCTTGTTATATCTTTATTTTCTTCAAGATTAGTTACCATGGGGTTCAAATTATTCACATCCACCTTTAGCCCAAAATTAGAAATAGAATTTATAATATGTTGTTTCTTAAGTTTACACGTCACAATTAAGTTGGAGCAAAAAAAAAACGATCCGAGGCTCGAGAGCTCCATGGTGAGGATTGGTAAACGAAGAATAAAAATAAGAGAAGCGGTCACAGAATCAGAACATAAAATTGGCGCGAATTGGATGCAATTACGATCAGGCGGGTATTTCATTGTTTGTTTGGCGCATACATGTCTCATGTGCCTGACTTATTCTTGAGCAAACCGAGGCCAACATCTCTAACTTCACAATGCATATAATTGCAGTTTAGGCTCCTCCTCACATGGTTAGTACGGTTACACGTTGACGGAACACTCAGGAGGGAAGCCGTGTGGGAATCGGTACTGATCCTGGCAATAGTCATAGACTAGAAAGTTCTCACGCACCCACCTGAGCTTCGCGGCATGATCTTGGTCCAAGGTCCAATCCCACCATTGTCCTTTGTTGTCCGAGCATTGGGAGCCATCCTGCGACTGGACACAAGCATCGGCGTTGTAACTGCGGTAGTAGGCCACGAACGGTGCCTGGCTCCAGTCGGTCTTCAGCTGTCCTTTCCTAGTCGCCCATTCATCTCCATTCCAGAGGGCAGCGTAGGTACGCAAGGGCTGGCTGCTCAAGTATGGGATTCCCTGCTCCTGTACGTTCCTGAACACTCTCACAGGTATGCCATCGACCAACCACCTATACGTGTATGCATGGACGTCACATTAAACTACATACGTTATAATTCTAATTAATTTTTTTATTAAAAAAAAACCATAGAATTGGTAAAGTAATACTTAACAGTATGTTTTGGGGATTCCAAATGAAGGTGTAATTGTGAAAGTCCTCCCTGGGATCGAACCACAAGTAGATTTGCTGCTCCCTGTCACCTTGCCCATTCGTCCATACATTTGTGTGCAGTATGTAGGGCTCTCCCGTCACATTTCCCAGCAGCTCGAAGTCCATCTCGTCGTTGGTTGGCCGTGGGGATTGAAGCTGCATGCATGGATGCATTAATTCATGAGTCGCGTGATTAATTTACAGCAAGTTAGCTTAAATGGATTGTGTTAATTGTAATTTTACGCACAAAGAAGGAGGTGACGGTCCCCGCGGAGTAGCCGGAGACGGCCTTGATTTGCATGTCAAACCTTCCGTAAATGTACTGCTGCCTTGACTGGACTTCAGCGCCACCAGAGGGGTCGAGCGTGAGCTGCACCTGGTTGCCACTTTCCTGTATCTCGGCATTCCCAGAGACATCGACGTCAGTCGAGAAGCTTTCTCCGTAAATGCCAGCGACCAGTGAAGCAGCGATGACCAAAGCTTTGAAGAGGAGGTAGTGGTTAGCCATGGTTCCAAGTGGGCCAACTCCGATGGAACTCAAGATGTGAGTGCTTGAAGGGATGCCGATGGGTGTTTATATAGACCGATACAGCGGGATTCATGCATGTTTGTATTAGACACCCAAGATGTCGACACTGAAGGCTCGACCGCCCACCGACCTCTCTAGCTTTCGTTCGGCTTCCCTCCTCAAAGTTTTGTTCATTCGGAAGCTTGCCGAATTTAGGCGGTCCTAGCTAACCTTTGTGCGATCGTATACTATACATCTTCACGTTCAAACGCTGTACACGGTATACATGAAGGCAGAGACGTCCAGTGCGATTATACGGTGGTTCATGGATTGTTGTTGAATTTTGTCCCTAATATGGTGGCCTTCCATGCCCAACACTTTCAAAGCAACACCGATGCATCCTTGTATACGATGAAGATTCTGTAGCGATGGCTGATGGTCCTCAGCTGCTTCCTTATCCTCAGATGCTCCCTCAGCACCGCCCCCACGTCGGGCGCCTGCTGGAACGACGCCGCGCGAAGTCTTCCAGCCTCAGAATCTGAAGGAATCAGATGAGGCGGAACAGCACGCACACCCGGAAGAATTCAAGAATTTGGCCGTCCTCCATGTGTCCGAGTGGTCGACGCACATCCACCGGAGGCACGACCGGAAGCTCTTGTGCTCATCGTGGCCGGGCATGGGAGAGGCACCGGGTGTAGGACGCTTTTCTCGGCAGTGGAGACGACGACGCCGATGATGGCCTCAGCAGGGCTTCTCCTCCGTCTCCCTTTGCCATTTTTAATTGGTTGATCTCTTAATATTCCGTAGCAAATTGTTTTAAAGCTAGTTCATCTCTCCTTTTCCACCCTGTCCCAAAAATCTCATTTGATGAATTCATTCCGAGTTCCTGAACCACAACTATGAATGAGTCGGAATGATGTGAGGGGAACGGCCGGCCTTACGTAGAGAGGGAACATAAAATTACACATTTCCTTTTTCAAGATTAACCCAGCTTGGAGTTGGAGGCACATGCGATTGACAAAATCGTTGGAAAACACTGGTACTTAGCAACCTAGACATTATACGTTATTCTATGGGAAAATGAGATGTATAATTGTAGTGTCCATGTCAATCTCCTAAGAGTACAAGTATTTGTGAATGGAAACTGCAGTACCTTTACGCGAATGTTGCCAATCTTTCTTTGGTTGATTGCTTTACCTATGGATGCACACCTTTCTCCTTGAATCTGTGCCCCATGGCCGAACAACAATTATGAGAAGATCGGGATGACTTCTGACCAGTGTTTTCAAAGGCGTTATTGGGGCTCGTCTCAGGGCTCGCCCCGGGGCAGGGCGTACCCAAAACGCCCCGGGGCAGCCGAATTAAGCGTAACTTTTCTTGGGCGTTCGCCTAGAGATGTGGGGCGAACGCCCGGACATTGGGCGAACGCCCGGATGTTGGATCGCGTTTTTTGGTCCGGGCTTTAAAAGCGACCGCCCAGCAAATGGTACACTTGGAACCTGTATTTGATTGGGCTCAGTTCATTTTTTAAACCCATGTGGCCCATTCACGTGTCTAACAGACTACTTTAAGCAAAAAAAAGAGAAAAAAAATTTAACTCTAAATTTCTGTTTCTTTCCTAACCGATGACTGATAGAGAGTAGAGAGCGGGAAAAGAAAGAGAAAAAACCTAATCTTGTTTTGAAATTTAATTAATATCTTGTTACTTTAATCTTGTTACTATCATAATAGTTAAAGTTCAATTTTAAAAATTGTGAGAATTGTTACTGTCACACAGTGTCAAATTGTGAGAATTGTTACTATGATGCTGCGAAAGGCCTTGCATTTGTTATGAATCGTGATTTACGAGTCTACGGCTACTCTTATTTGACGATAATCCTCTAGTTTTTTCCCATTCTTATTTGTGAATCTGTGATAACTTTTTGGTTTGGTTTGTGAGTGAAATACTAAAGTTATTTTTCTTAGTTAGATTCAAATGTTTTGAAGGAAATGAAGTAGTTGTTACTTTGGTACTTTGTTTATAATATTTATTAGTTTTAATGTTTTTATAGATTTAGTTATATATATATACATATATATTTATATTTATATTTCAAATATTTAAAATAAAAATTTTTGAGGCTTTCGCCCCACGCCTCGGGGCTTTCGCCCAGACTGGATGGACATGAAACGCCCTGCCCAACGCCTTCGCCTTTTAAAACACTGCTTCTGACCTAAACCCGGCCCCCTTAATGCTCGAGTCAGATCGAATCGCTACTGATACGGCCCTCCCGAGGTGGGCCAAGACCAAACGGCCCAAACCCGTATCGCGAGCCCACGGGTCTGGCGAGAACAAGGCCCCCACAAGGATTCGGAGTCGGGCCGGCCTCGGACCGAAGCGGGCGCAACCGTTGACCCACGCCGGCAGGAGTTAAACGCTCCCCGTAAAGCACACCCCTTAATCGCCATTAAGGGGCCCCCATCACGTCCACCTTCATGACCCCTTGAAGACGCCAATAAAGTGGCGGATCGTGGGGCGTAAGTGGGTGGACGTCGAGGAGACGTGGCTGGTGAAGACTCCTATAAAGCAACTCGAGGAACAACGTGCAAAGAGGACACTTCCTGGATACCCAAAACACTAAGGTATTCCTCTTACACGACCTTGTCTTCCACCTTATAATTCTCCTCCACAGCTCGGCCCAAGGACTCGTGTATCGGCCTCCCCGTGAGCCATACCGATCCCACCGAGCATCCTTCAGATCCATTCTGACTTAGGAATCGGAGGGGACTTAGTCAAAACCAAGGTCCGACCTCCCTGATGAGCTTTCTCGTCTGTTCAGGTCAAGTAAGATCCAGCCGCGCCGGTGCTACCCTTCAGCGCCCAAGAAGTCCGGAGCCGAACGCTCTCGTCCTGAGCCCGTTCATCTCCACCCCCTACGGTGGCTGTCGCCCTGCCGAGGATCCCCTTCGACACGCCGACGCTCGGACCCGCACGCTCTTCGTCGAAGCCGAACGAGCTGCGCCCATCTCCTGGAGGCCACGTGCGACCCGCTTGATTGCATTGACCACTGCCCCCCAGTCAACCAATCCGTGGTGAGAAAACACCCAGAAACATCTGGCACCGTCTGTGGGAACACGAGAAGCACCCACGTCAAACAACCACACCTGAGATGACACGGCCACGCGCCTCTAGACGCAGTAGTGCGGCGGCGGTAGCGTCAGCACCAGGGCCAACCGACGATCGTCCGGGCAAAACTGTGGCTACCTAGCGCCCGCACCGAGCCGAGGGGCCGGGCGTGCCTCGTGCAGAACCAATGGAGATAGATCACGAAGGAGCCAAGGGCTCCCCCAGCCCATCTATTTCTTCGAAGAGGACCTCAAGGAGGAAAAGCCACTGCACGATGAAGCACTAGTCGTCTCGGCCGTCATCGACACCGCCCTAGTCCGACGACTACTCGTCGACACCGGCAGCTCATGCGACATCCTACTCATGTCAACTTTGGAGAGATGGGGATGCGAGCCGAAGACCTGGAAACTTGCTCTGGGCCTGTGATAGGCTTCACGGGCCACTCCATGCCATCATGGGGATGGTCCGCCTCCCCGTCACACTCGGGGAGCCGCCCAACTCGACCACTCTGACAATAGAGTTTGTGGCACTGAGGATTACGTCGGCGTATAACGGGATCATCGGTCGCCCGCTCCTTAATGCGGCTGGGGCCGTGGTCTCAACCCTCCACCAGACGATCAAGTTTCGGACCCCGAAAGGGATCGAAAAGATTAGAGGTGACCCGACGAAGCCAAAGATCTGCTACCGGCTAGCGGGTGCGGGACGTGACGAGGAGCACAGCAACCAGATGGTCCTCCTCGACCATAGGTACGGCTCGAGACCCGCTTACGTGGAAGAGCCGAAACTCGTTCCCGTCACGGACATTGACGGTAGGTTCATCTCCATCGGGTCAGAACTCGACCCGATCTTGAGGGGCGAGTTGATCGGATGCTTGGAAGCCAACTAGGACATCTTCGCCTGGTCACCTGACGATATGCTTTGCGTGGACCCCTAAGTGATCACCCACCATTTAAACACCAACCCCAATTTCATGCCGGTCAGGCAGAAGAAGAGAAACCTGGGCGGCGAGAAGATAAGGGCTGCATCCGAGGAAGTAGAGCACCTGCTCGACGCAGGCTTCATCCGAGAAGTCTGGTACCCGAAGTGGCTGGCCAACGTCGTGATGGTGAAAAAGTCCAGTGGCAAATTGCGAATGTGAGTGGACTTCACTCAACAAGGCTTGCCCCAAAGACAGCTACCCGCTACCCCGCATCAACCATCTCGTAGACAATGCCTCTGGCTACGAGATGCTTAGCTTCATGGACACCTACTCTGGGTACAATCAGGTTCAAATGGACCCGGAGGAAGAAGAGAAGACGTCAATCATCACCGACAGGGGGACCTTCTGCTACATGAAGATGCCTTTCAGCCTGAAGAATGCGGGGGCGACCTACCAAAAGATGGTCGACAAGGTGTTCGATTCCCATATAGGAAGGAACCTCAAGATCTACATGGACGACATGCTGGTCAAGTCCAGGGACCCCGTCGACCACATTGTCGATCTTCAAGAGACTTTCAAGCGGCTACGAAGACACAACATCAGACTCAACTCCACTAAATGCACATTCGGGATGACGTCCGAAAAATTCCTGGGCTCCATGATCACCAACTGTGGCATTGAAGCCAACCCCGACAAGATCGAGGCTCTGGTCAACATGAGGGAACTGACGATGATCAAGGAGATTCAGATGCTGCATGGGCAGATCGCCGTCCTAGGGCGCTTCCTGTCCAAATCTGTGGAGAGATCCCTTCCCTTCTTCAGGACACTGAAAAAGGCTCTAGCCGAACCCGCCGAGAAGGGGAAGGCTGTGCAATGGGACAAGAGTTGTGCTCGAGCATTTGTCCAGCTAAAGGAGTACCTCCGCAATGCCCCACTCCTCTCCAAACCCAGGGAGGGGGAACCACTGAGCCTTTACTTAGCCAGTACCGGAGAAGCAGTGAGCTCGGTGCTAATCAGGGAAGATGACTTGGTGCAAAAACCAGTGTATTACACTAGCCGAATCCTGAGGGATGCGGTGGGGTGGTATAGCCCTATGGAGAAACTGGCATATGCCCTCTTGCTCTCGGCGGAACGACTCTGCCCCTACTTCCAAGCCCACACGATCCTAGTCCTAACCGACTTCCAGCTCGAACAGAACCTTAAGAGGTTCAATAGGATGTGGAGGATGTTGAATTGGGGTATAGAGCTGAGCGAGTTCAACCTTCGATACAAGCAGCGGACAGCCATCAAGGGGCAGGCACTGGCAGACTTCATCGCCACCGTTAATGGAGGAATGACCCCAAAGAGACGAGCCCGAATATGGTAATGCCCTAACCTTTGTCCTTCCTTTTGGCTGACTCTGTACGCCTCCTTAGCGATTCCAAGCTCATCATCAACCAGTTGCAAGGAGATGATGTGCCCTGAGAAGAGGCGATGCAACATTATCTAGCCTTGGCCAAGACCGAGTTGTTTAGGTTCAAACACGTCGAGGCCCTCCACCTGTCGCGATCGGAGAACACCTGCTCAGACGCCCTGTCAAAGCTGGCCTCCTCTCTCTTAAGGAATTGGGTCGTGCCATCTACATCGAGAGTCTCTGCACCCCCAGCACAGAGATAAAAGAGCGGATGGTCATCGATGCAGAGCCCACCTGGATGGACCCAATCGTGCGGAACCTGACCGCTGGAGAAGTCCCAACGGACCAAGACGAGCATCAGACGCTGGAACGAAAATCCCTCCGGTACGTGCTCAACGTGGAAGTTCTATACAGAAGGTGCGGGACGAAGACCTACGTCCTCCCCTACCTCAAGTGCCTCAGGTGCAAGAGGCCGACTACGTCATCCGGGAGATCCACGAAGGGATCTGTGAAAATCACCACAGGGGCAAGACGGTCGCCATGAAGATCTTAAGGCAGGGATACTACTGGCCGACCTTAGTCAACGACTCGACTGAGTACATCCAGAAATGTCCGGAGTGCCAGCAATTCGCCAAGCTCGATTCGTCCCCCCGGTGGAACTTGACCCGATAATCAGCCCAGTCCCCTTTGCCAAGTGGAGGCTGGGCATCCTCGGTCACTTCACCACTGGGAAAGGGCAGAGGAAATTCCTAATTGTGGCGGTGGATTACTTCACCAAATTGATCGAGGCCGAGCCATTGGCCACCATCACCTGGAAGAAGGCGAAAAGCTTCATATGGAACTCCATCATCTCCAGGTTCGGGATACACCGGTCCATCGTCACTGACAATGGGAAGCAGTTCGATTCCGTGGGAGTCAAAGATTTCTATGTGGATTGGAAGTCAAGCTTTTTTTGCCTCCGTGGCACACCCCCAAACTAATGGGATGGTCGAAGCCACTGACAAATGCATCATCGAACCACTTCGCAAGAAAGTGATGGAAGCACATGGAAAGTGGCTAAAGGAACTGCCTGGGATACTCTGGTCATACATGACAACCCATAAGGAGGCCACAAAAGAGACCCCCTTCATGCTTGCATACGGTGCTGAAGCAGTTGTGCCCATGGAGGTGGACGAGGAGTCCCTCCACATCAGACATTTTGACGAAGAGAAAACCTCCGAGGGCTTGGAGCTCAACTTAGAGCTCATGGACGAACGGCGAGACCAAGCCATAGCCTCGGTAGTTCAATAAAAACAACGGGTGACCTGCTACTACAACTCCCGGGTCAAAGGAAGAAGTTCCCACCAAGGAAATTTGGTTATCAGGAAAGCGATCTTTAACACGGAGGTCGCCCGCAAGGGGAAGCTTGCTGCTAAATAGGAAGGGCCCTATAAGGTCACCGAGGTCCTCGGCCTTGCCACATACCGGCTCTCTACCCTATAAGGGAAGGCGTTGACTCACACCTGGAGCACAGAGTACCTCCACAAGTACTACCAGTGAGTGTGTACAACTCTACCCCCACCCCCAATCTTAGTAAATGTACCGAAAACGACCATGAATGAAGATCTCTTGTTGCATCTAGTCCTTCCTCAGGCCTAGCTGGGGACAACCTCCCAGCACACATATCACCGGATCGACCGTAAGGCTGGGGCAACTCCCCCAGCAGGTTGATCATCGGCTCGACCGTGAGACTAGGGGCAACTCTCCCAGCGGGCCAATCCGCCGATCAACCATAAGGCTGGAGGCAACTCCCCCAGCAGGTCGATCGTCGGCTTAACTGTAAGGCTCGGGGTAACTCCCTCAACGGGTCGATCCGCCGAACGACCGTAAGGC
>JAULAV010000067.1:781-19784 GCA_030789695.1 Scilla litardierei | reverse complement strand
GTCCTTAGGCGTGTTTAGGTCGGTCGAGGCCAATCTACCGCAGTCTGGTGAGGGATTACTCAGTCCTTGCTTTCCTGTGGGACTGAAAACTGCGGGGTCACGTGTCGGTTGGCTGAGAACTGTTGCCTGCCCCAGGACCAATCCGTATTGGATGGGGTGAGAGGCGACCGACTCGCGGCCTTCGTGATACATGCCAGCCAGCAGGCAAGGCCTTACGTGACAGCGTGCTTCACCTTTAGTAGGGGCCTTTAACTTGTGTCTTCCCTTCGACACAGTTGTCTTCGGTTGGCCTTTAGATGAGGCGCCAATTCGTGGTACTTTCAAATGCAAAGGCAGGTCTCGCCCAGAAGTCGTCACGGAGGAGAGCACTGGTGAGGCGGCATAGGAGGCCGAGGTGCGTGTCAGGTCATTGGAGACCCAAATTGCCGAGCTCTCGGTCGACTGGAGGGGGTCGAACGTGGAGAGGGCTCTGGCGCTGGCCAAGAAGTCCAAGGCCGAGGATAGAGTTACCGAGTTGGAGAAGGCTGCCGAGGTAAGAGAGTTCGACAGTCCGGTAGAGGAAACCAAGGTCAAGGCGCTCGAATGGCTTCTGGAGGCGGTGGAGGAGAGGGAGCGAGTTCTCCTGTCCAGGCTCAACACAGGCTCCTAGGAGAGCGAGAAAGAGGGGCGGGGCATCTACATCAAGTCACCACCCTCGAGGCCCGGATTAAGGAGCTGGAAGCGGTGGATCCTGAACAAATCGCCAAGGAGGCCATGGATGACTATGCCGCGACATTCGTCGTCGCGAGAATGCACGAGGCATTTGAGAGGTGGTTCGCTCGTTGTCGGAGCGAGATCCAACGGAGATTCCCTCATTCAGGGATCTCGTTTGAGGAGCAATGGATGGACTCCAAGGGTGAGGAGGAGGTTGACGTTGTCCGTCCTGAGGGTGCTGATCAGCCGAATGATGCTCCCGCGGATGCTCCGGCCGCCCAGAAGGAGGATAGGCTTAGCCCATTAGCTTTTCCCTTTTTTTATCGCTTTGTACATGGCCATTTTGACATTTTGCCGGTTTCTGTAATATACAGTTTTACGTCGACCATATTGTTTTCTGAAAAAGCTTTCCTCTTTTGCGTTGTGATGGTATGCCCCCTCCCGTAATCCCGGTCGGGATGTTTGAGCAGACAGGCTTGGGGAAATCACATCAATTTGCATGATGATCGGTCCAGTGGACCGGTTCCATGGGAATGTTCCCCGGTTCATGGCCAAATGGAAGTTCGGCCCATCGAAGGGTTGTCCTTGGCCTTAAGGTCGAACAGGTGATCGTCCTTCTAGAGGACTTGCCCCCAGCCTTTGGTCGATCGAGTGATCGGCCTGCTGGGGGAGTTGCACCAGCCTTATGGTCGATCGGGTCAGTTGGCTAGCTGGGGGAGCTACCTAGGCTTACGGTCGATCGATTGATCGGTCTACTGGGAGAGTTTCCCCCAGCCTTATGGTCGATCGATTGACCGGACTTCTGGGGGAGCTGCCCCCAGCCTTATGGTCAATCGGGTCGGTCGGCCAGCTGGGGAAGCTACCCCCAGGCTTACGGTCGATCGATGGATCGGTCTACTGGGGGAGTTGCCCCCAGCCTTACAGTCGATCGACAGATCGGCTACTGGGGGAGTTTCCCCAGCCTTACGGTCGATCGACGGATTGGTCCACTAGGGGAGTTTCCCCTAGCCTTACGGTCGAGCCAGTGATCGGCCTACTGGGGAGTTTCCCCAGCCTTACGGTCGATCGACGGATCGACCCGTTGAGGGAGATGCCCCCAGCCTTACAGTCGAGCTAGTGATCGACCTGCTGGAGGAGTTTCCCCCAGCCTTACAGTCGATCGACGGATCGGACCGCTGGGAGAGTTTCCCCCGGTCTTATGGTCGAGCCAGTGATTGTCCTGCTGGGGGAGTTGCCCCAGCCTTACAGTCGATCTGGTGATATGTCTGATAGGGGGTTGTCCCCAGCTAGGCCTGAGGAATGACTAGAGGTAAAAAGAGATCATCATTCATGGTCATTTTCGGTACATTTACTTATATTGGGGGTGGGGGGGGTAGCGTTGTACACACTCACTGGTAGTACTTGCGGAGGTACTCTGCATTCCAGGTGTGAGTCAACGCCTTTCCTCCTAGGGTAGAGAGCTGGTATGTGGCAGGGTCGAGGACCTCGGTGACCTTATAGGGCCCTTCCCATTTAGCAGCAAGCTTCCCCTTGCTGGTGACCTCAGGGTTAAAGATCGCTTTCCTGAGGACCAAATCTCCTTGATGGAAACTTCTTCCCTTGACCCGAGAGTTGTAGTAGCGGGCCACCCATTGTTTTTGTCGGACTACCGAGGCCATGGCTTGGTCTCGCCGTTCGTCTACGAGCTCTAAGTTGAGCTCCAAGCCCTCGGAGGTTTTCTCTTCGTCGAAATCTCTAAGATGGAGGGACTCCTCACCCACCTCCACGGGCACAACTGCTTCGGCGCCGTAGGTGAGCATGAAGGGGGTCTCTTTCGTGGCCTCCTTATGGGTTGTCCGGTATGACCATAATATCCCAGGAAGTTCCTCCAACCACTTTCCCTGTGCTTCCGTCACTTTCTTGCGAAGTGGTTCAATGATGCATTTGTCAGCTGCTTCGGCCATCCCATTAGTCTGGAGGTGTTCCACGGAGGTAAACAAAAGTTTGATCTTCCAATCCACATAGAAATCTTTGAATCTCGTGGAATCGAACTGCTTCCCATTGTCAGCGACGATGGACCGGTGTATCCCGAACCTGGAGATGATGGAGTTCCATATGAAGCTTTTCACCTTCTTCCAGGTGATGGTGGCCAGTTGGCTCGGCTTCGATCAATTTGGTGAAGTAATCCACTGCCACAATCAGGAATTTCATCTGCCCTTTTCCAGAGGTGAAGTGATCGAGGATGTCCAGCCTCCACTTGGCAAAGGGGATTGGGCTGATTATCGGGACACGTTCCACCGGGGGACGAGTCGAGCTTGGAGAATCGCTTGCACTCCGGACATTTCTGCACGTACTCGGTCGAGTCATTGACCAAGGTCAGCCAGTAGTATCCCTGCCTTAAGATCTTCATGGCGACCGTCTTGCCCCCCTGGTGATTTTCGCAGATCCCTTCGTGGATCTCCCGGATGACATAGTCGGCCTCTTGCGGCCTGAGGCACATGAGGTAGGGGAGGACGTAGGTCTTCATGCCGCACCTTCTGTATATTGCTCCCTCATGGAGCACGTACCTGAGGCTTTTCGTTCGAGCGTCCGATGCTTGTCTTGGTCCGTTGGGACTTCTCCAGCGGTCAGGTTCCCCACGATTGGGTCCATCCAGGTGGGCTCTGCATCGATGACCATCAGTTCTTTTATCTCAGTGCTGGGGGTGCGGAGACTCTCGACGTAGATGGCGTGACCCAATTCCTTAAGAGAAGAGGAGGCCAGCTTCGACAGGGCGTCTGAGCAGGTGTTCTTTGATCTCGACAAGTGGAGGGTCTCAACATGTTTGAACCTAAACAACTTGGTCTTGGCCAAGGCTAGGTAACGTTGCAGCGCCTCTTCTCAGGCTACATAATCTCCTTGCAGCTGGTTGATGATGACCTTGTAATCGCTAAGGAGGCGTACATAGTCCGCCCCCTGTGCACGGTCTAGCTTTAGGCCATTGATGGCGGCCTCGTATTCAGCTACGTTATTGGTGGTTGGGAATTCGAACCGGAGCGAATACCCGATGGTGTTCTCATCGGGGGACCATATGACAATGCCGGCCCCGCTTCCTCCTTGGGTTGCCGAACCATCTACGTGGACTACCCACGCATCTTTGCCCCTGGTTGATCGACAAGAACGAAGTCAGCCAAAAGGAAGGACAAAGGTTGAGGCATTACCATGTTCGGGCGCATCTCCTCGGGGGGCGTTCCTCCATTAATGGTGCATTCGGCGATGAAGTCTGCCAGTGCCTGCCCCTTGATGGCCATCCTTAGTTTGTATCAAAGGTCGAACTCGCTCAGCTCTATTCCCCAATTCAACATCCTCCCTATCCTATCGAACCTCTTAAGGTTCTGTTCGAGCTGGAAGTCGGTTAGGACCAGGATCGTGTGGGCTTGGAAGTAGGGGCGGAGTTGTCCTGCCGAGAGCAAGAGGGCATATGCCAGTTTCTCCATGGGGCTATACCACCCCTCCGCATCCCTCAGGATTCGGCTAGTGTAGTACATCGGCTTTTGCACCAAGTCATCTTCCCTGATTAGCACCAAGCTCACCGCTTCTCTGGTACTGGCTAACTGGGTTTGGAGAGGAGTGGGGGGCTGCAGAGGTAATCCTTTAGCTCGACAAATGATCGTGCATAGCTCTTGTCCCATTGCACACCCTTCCTCTTCTCGGCCGGTTCGGCGAGAGCCTTTCTCAGTGTCTTGAAGAAGGGGAGGGATCTCTCCACAGATTTGGACAGGAAGCGCCCTAGGGCAGCGATCCACCCTAGGGCGACGATCTGCCCATTCAGCCTCTGAATCTCCTTGATCGTCGTCGGTTCCCGCATGTTGACCAGAGCCTCGATTTTGTCTGGGTTGGCTTCAATGCCACGGTTGGTGATCATGGAGCCCAGGAATTTTTCGGACGTCGCCCTGAATGTGCATTTCGTGGGGTTGAGTCTAATGTTGTGTCTTTGTAGCCGCTTGAAAGTCTCTCGAAGATCAACAATGTGGTCGGCAGGGTCTCTGTACTTGACCAGCATGTCGTCCACGTAGATCTTAAGGTTCCTTCCTATCTGGAAATCGAACACCTTGTTGGCCATCTGTCACGCCCCGCTTCCCATTATACTTGGGAGCGAAGACGCGAGCGGGCCCGCTTGGGCTGGAGCGGTGAAGCCCCAACCCAATAAGCGTCTGTAGTGATACACCATTTGAAAAATACAGGTTCTTGCTTGCGATCTCAGAACAATACAGAATATCATCATTATACTTGACGTCCAGATTATATGTACACAAGGAATTAAAAGGCCTAGCATGGCCATTACAACAGTTACAAGGAAATTAAAATACACCTGAAAATAAATACAACAATTATTAAAATTTAGCAAGCTGCGTAGTGTCCGTCGTCTTCAGTAGTGGATCTCGTGCTCTTGGTTCTCTTGGTCACCTTCTTCAATCTCCAAGTGAACTTCACTGTGAACTCTGCTCAAAACCTAACGTATATTTCACAAACAAGGAAATATACGTCAGCGAGGGTCGCTCGGCAAGCTTTAAAACGTTAGTAATAAATGACCCTCGGCAAGGTGATAATATAGTTTTCAAAACTTAAGGAGATGAGAAGCACAATATCATTTCAACAAGTTGAAGCATAGCATCAGAAGGGCACATGTGAGTGTAAGCAATGGGTAATGTGCAAAGTAGTGAGCAGGCGAAGTGTAGTGTGCGAGTAGCAAACACAGCAAGGTGTAGTGTGTGAAGTAACTAGCATGGCAAGTGTAGTGTGCACAGCAAAAGTAGTGACAAGTGTAGTGTGTACATCAATATGTATGTACAAGTGTAGTGTGTACAGCAAAAGTGGTGACAAGTGTAGTGTGTACAGCAATAGTCAATCGTGACAATAATTTTAGCAGTTTACAATGTAGCATCAGCCGAGGTAAAGAGAAGGGTGCATCAATCAATCAATCAATCAATCTACTATCTAGTGACAAAGCCCAGTGTCCGAGGGGGAGGTGACCAGCATCACACCCAAGTCGACGGGAGCTACCCGTGACTCTATACTCACCGACCCGGCCAGGTGTCGGTCAAGTTCACCAATCGAGTGCAATCCAGCTTTCCAGCCTCTACTACACTAGACTACCCCACCCAAGTGTCCATAAGTCAATCTGTAATTTAATGTTTGCCGAGTGGCAAAACATTCCGTAAATGCCCCGCGGGCCCAATATCCATATTGCCCGAAGGCCCATTAGTCCGTAGTTGCCCGAAGGCCCAAAAATCCGTAATTTGTCCAAAGGCACAGAAGTCCGTAAATTTTCCCCAAGGGCCCAGTATCACATCCCAACACTGGTGTGCATTTAGCAGTTAAAAAGGCATACAATTATTGCGTGCGTTTCAAATACTTTATTTCGAAAGCAATAAAAGTGAAAGAAACCAACGATGTCATTTTGTTCATTAAGCCTGAGCAACGTACTTGAAAATTGTTATTTGCAATTGTTTGGTAGTTTCGGTCATGAGACCGGAGCAATGTAAAAAGCGATAAATGGTTGAGCCTTCGAAACCTGATAGAAAGTTTATGTACTTGAAAAGAGTAGATACTTGCGGTATTAAATACTTGCACCTTAAAAATTTGTAGAAAAAAAATAGTATACTTGCAAAGGGTAAATACTTGCCTGATTTAGTCAAATTCGGGTGTCGATGCGATGTAACGAGGGGCGCGATTGTTCCTGTGAAGTTGGATTCGCGATATTAAGTTAATCGTGGTTAACTACTAAAATAAAACTAAAACTTCACTTAATACTATTCTGTGAAACCAAATTCGTACACCTATAAATTTATAATAGTGTTATAGGCTGCACTAGCTCAGTAAACTACTATAGTTGGGTTGTACTGTCCTGATAGGTAGTAGAGATTGATTATCTAGCTAGCACAGCTCATTACTTCATAGCACACTAATATAGGGAGGTAGCCATAAAGAAATTAGGGTTTTTCTCATATTAGTCCCTTAAATTATGTGTATTTTGATATTAGTCCCTTAAATCTTTGTAATTTGAATTTAGTCCCTTAAAATGTTTAATATTAACCTAAATAGTCCCTTTTGTTAACCTAAATAGTCCCTTAAATGTTTAAAGTTTAACCTAAATAGTCCCTTTAAAGGACTAAATTCAAATTACAAAGATTTAAGGGACTAATATCAAAATACACATTATTTAAGGGACTAATATGAGAAAAACCCAAGAAATTATAGTGAACCCTCTTTACGTGACTACCCACAACTCACAGCATGCCATAAACTATATATATATATACTACATTATCACATGCAACCACTTACATGCTCGCTCGATGCCACCCCTCGTAGACGACGACAACGTGGAAAGATGCCGGAGGCGAGTGGCAACGATCGGTGGTCCAGGAACTCGATAGTGACGGAGGAGGACGATCGCGTGAGGGGAGGGGAGCTCGGTAAGAGTAGGGCGAGAGCGAAGTCGAGGCGCTGTGGTGAGGCTCGTGCGGGGTCTGCGGGTGTGGGGGCGTAGAGGTGATGCCGCTGCAGGGGTTCGTGCGGCCTGAACGGGGAGAGGAGCGGAGTGGAGGTTGGCGGGTAGGCGGATCTCGCGGCGGCGTGCAGCTGCCGTGGGTCTCTCTCGCAGGTGGAGGGAAGGGCTCACGAGGTCAGTATGGGGCGTGATCTAGCTGTAAAATTGGATTCAAGATGTTAAGCCTAAAACGTTAGTTAGTAGAAAAGTATTTAAAATCTTACATACAAAGACACTGTCCCACATATATAACACGGTTTGCATTGATTTAGTAAGGATGCTGTTAATATGTATAAGGTCATATATATATATAAGATTTATATACGTGTTTCATAATAAGAGGTATAATAATACCAAGTATATTACACATACCCTTTAACTTAGTGCATGCATTATGCTGTTCACCCCAATGAGATAACTCACATTATCATGCTTCGCTGTTGCCGTTGGTTGTGTAGCGGGGTGCGGAACAACGGTGTCGGACGTCGAGTTGGGGCTGACGGCACCTCCGGAGAGCGGAGATCGTCGAGTCGACACGGGGGGTTGGATCGGGTCGATAATGTCGGCGAGGGGAGATCTCCGGGAGCTTCAGTCGGACGACGGAGGCGGCTTGCAGGCGGAAGATCGGGAAGCGGATCGGAGATCTGGCGTCGGGCTGGAGACGGTGGCGATGGGGCGAGGGGAGGAGCAGAACGCGCGGAGGGAGACGTGGTGGCCGCGGCTCGAAGGGGAGGCCGCCAGTTGTCTTGGGTGCGAGGTGGCGCCTCGTTGGGATGGTGGCCGCTCGAGGAGGCGTCGGAAGAGGGCGCAGTGAAGGGGACAAGGCGTGGTGGCCGTGGCTCGGAGGGGAGGGAGGAGAGGCGGGGGTTCGAGGTGGGTTACGAAGCGATGGGGGGAGGCCGAAGAAGGTAGGATACCGCTGCCTCTTTCTCGCGTGGAGAGGAGAAGAACAGGGCGAAGAGGGGTTTAGGGCGGCTGGCTCTCAAGACCTAGGGTTAGAGCTAGTTCTATATATAGGAAGAGAGTTCCTGTTAGTCTAGGTTATATTATTAAAAAGAAAAAATGGTGATGGCTGTAGTACGGTTTATAAAAGTAGGCCTTAGGTTATAATAAGAGGCATGGGTTTAAAAAAAAATGTGATGTGTTGAGTGAGGGCTTGTTTGGGTGCAGAACGTGAACCATGGGTCTGGGGGAAAAATAGAATGGTCATTAAAAGGGAATAGGAAAAGAATTTATTTGGTTTAATTAGTGAAGAATTATTAGTAAGAGTTTAAAAGGAAGGCTTTTGAATTACAAAATTAATTTAGCAAAATTAATAGTGAGAGATAAAATGGAAGGTTTTTGAAAAGAGGAATTAATAGGTTTAAATGGGTTTTATTAGGAAGGGTTTTCAAACATTAAAACGTTTTAAAAAGGATTTGAAATTTGAATTTTTGAATCAAAATGTGAAACTAGTTTTAATAAGAGATATTTTTAAAATACTGTATGTAATATTTATTTTAGTAATTTAAAATAATGATAATGATAGCTACCATGCAAAAGTTAGAAGTGAATACAGATACGGGTACGAGGACCGAATGTCAAGTGACGGATACTGGGAAAAATACACGAGAGAAATACAGATATAACGCAACGACGAAAACTGGTCGTTACACCATCCTTTGGTAGCCCCCCCGCATTCTTCAGGCTGAAAGGCATCTTCTTGTATTAGAAGGTCCCCTGGTCGGTGATGAAAAACGTCTTCTATTCGTCCTCCGGGTCCATTTGAACCCGATTGTACCCGGAGTAGGTGTCCATGAAGCTAAGCATCTCGTAGCCTGAGGTGTTGTCTACGAGATGGTTGATGCGGGGCAGCGAGTAACTGTTTTTAGGGAAGGCCTTGTTGAGATCGGTGAAGTCCACGCACATTCGCCATTTACCACTGGACTTTTTCACCATCACGATGTTGGCCAGCCACTTCGAGTACCAGACTTCTCGGATGAAGCCTGCGTCGACCAGGTTCTCTACTTCCTCGGATGCGGCCCTTATCTTCTCGCCGCCCAGGTTTCTCTTCTTTTGCCTGACCAGCCTGAAATTGGGGTCAATGTTTAAATGGTGGGTGATCACTTGGGGGTCCACACCCGGCATATCGTCAGGCGACCAGGCGAAGATGTCCTAGTTGGCTTCCAAGCATCCGATCAACTAGCCCCTCAAGATCGGGTCGAGTTCTGACCCGATGGAGATGAACCTACTGTCAATGTCCGTGACGGGAATGAGTTTCGGCTCTTCCACGGGAGCAGGTCTCGGGCCGTGCCTTTGGTCGAGAAGGTCTATCGGGTTGTTGTGCTCCTCGTCGTGCCCTGCGCCGGCCAGCCGGTAGCAGATCTTTGGCTTCACCGGGTCGCCTCTAATCTTTACGATTCCTTTCGGTATCTGAAACTTGACCGTCTGGTGGAGGGTCGAGACCACGGCCCCAGCCGCATTAAGGAGCGGGCGACCAATGATCCCGTTATACACCGACCCAATCCTCAATGCCACAAACTCTATTGTCAGAGTGGTCGAGTTGGGTGGCTCCCCGATTGTGACGGGGAGGCGGACCATCCCCACGATGGCATGGAGTGTCCTGTGAAGCCTATCACTGGCCCAGAGCAAGGTTTCATGTATTCGGCTCGCAGCCCCATCCTCTCCAAAGTTGACATGAAAAGGATGTCGCATGAGCTGTCGGTGTCGACGAGTAGTCATTGGACTAGGGCGGTGTCGATGACGGCCGAGACGACTAGTGCTTCATCGTGCGGTGGCTTTTCCTCCTTCAGGTCCTCTTCAAAGAAATAGATGGGCTGGGGGGAGCCCTTGGCTCCTTCGCAATCTATCTCCATTGGTTCTGCCCGAGGCGCGCCCGGCCCCTCGGCTCAGGGCGGGCGCCAGGTAGTCGCGGATTTGCCCAGACGATCGTGGGTTGGACCTGGTGCTGACGCTGCCGCCGTCGCACTCCTGCGTCTAGAGGCATGTGGCCGGATCATCTCGGGTGTGGTTGTTTGACGTGGGTGCTTCTCGTGTTCCCACAGAACATAAGAACATAAGATGCCTTTTGCAAACTTATGGCATGGAAAGTGTAGTATGAATGCCTTACCCTTGGGTCCTATTTATAGGCTTTAGGGGTAGTTATTGTAGGAAATAACTAAATATAAGCTTATTAGCCTATATTAGCACATTCATTTATCCTCTTCTTCATTCACTTATCAAGTGCCTTTATGCACTTATAAAGTGACTTTTTCCACTTATCGAGTGGTTTTTTCCACTTATCGAGTGGTCCTTTTCACACGAGAAAAGGTTCCCTCCGTGCATGCTTTCGTGCACGCGACATCTGAGGTCCGTATACCCTCATACATCCCCTCATGGGTGTATTCATGTCGTCCATATCCAACATTAATTCCCTAAACCTAATGCAACGTGAGGAACCTATCTAACATCAATCCCCAACGATCCTAGCGGTGATCCCTAAAGCCCTAGTTCCTTTTATTATATTACACAACAAAAACAATCAACCCAAATCTCTCATTCCGACCGCTACATTACTTCTAGATTTAGAAATAGACTGAGATTTCCACAGACACTATCACCTTCCCTGTGGAATTCGACTATCTTTTATACTATAACTCGACACCGTCCGCTTGCGGATTGAACCCGAAGTCGTAGCCTAGGAGCCATACCACGCCGGGCGATAGTGACACCACCAGGTGGATCCTAGGTGTAGATTGCGGGTGCTTCAACGTCGCTCCACTTTCGCCCCCATGATCCGCCACTTTAATGGCGTCTTCATGGGTCATGAAGGTGGGCGTGATGGGGCCCCTTAATGGCGATTAAGGGGTGTGCTTTCGAGGCACGGTTAACTCCTACCGACGTGGGTCAGCGGTTGCTCCTGCTGCGGTCCGAGGTCAGCCCGACTCCGAATCCTTGTGGGGGCCTTGTTCTCGCCAGGCCCGTGGGCTCGCGACACGGGTTTGGGCCGTTCGGCCTTTGCCCACCCTACGAGGGCCGTATCAATTGCCCCCATTGCTCGGGCCGTTCAGATTCTGACGGTTCGGTCCGAGGGATGTGATCCGTGCGGAGTTGACAGGTACGTCAGTCGATGTAATGGCATTGAATGAAGGTTATCATAGCACTGCCATTTTGAAATTCTCCTGCTACTGGGAGCGGAATTCGAAGCACCGCGCCCCGCGGGATGTCAATGCATGTGCACAGGTGGACGGTTCACGATGGAGCGGAGCGCTTCAGGGGAGTGGTATAAAGGGAAGTGGTTGTCTTGCGGATGAAGGTTTTTCTCTTTCAATGATGTCTTCTTCTCCTTCATCCCCTGTGCCTCCCCCAAATTTTTTCTACGCCATATTATGAGTCCCCCGTCGTCATCATCTTCTTCTTACACAGGTCGGCCGGCAACTGCTGCCACACCCGTTCAGCCCCAATGATTGGTCTCGGAGATCCTCCACATGGTGGTGCCCTCTCCAGGGTGCCCTCCGATGTGATGGGGTGGCCGTCGGTGGTTTGTGCTACCTCGATCGGGCCGCTGCGTTCCAGATACCTTCTCCCCCCGTGTTTCGCCCGAGCCCCTGAGAAGGATGAGAGGGTCTGCTTCCTGGGTCGTTGCAAAGTCGAGGTGTATGAACAGAGTTTCCAGTTCGGGATGCGATTGCCTCTCCACCCCTTTGTCTCCGTGCTCCTGAGGTCATATGGGCTTGCCCTATGCTAGTTCTGCCCTAATGTCGTTCGGTCTTTGGTGGGGTTCATCGTGCTCTGCTTGCTCAAAAATATAGCACCGACCCTCTGCCTTTTCGCCCAAGTTTTCTGTAAGAGCCATCACAAGTCAGATGCCTGGCTGTACATCAGTGCCCATCCGAAGAAGAGCTTGGTGTTGGGGTTGCCAACTTCTGTGAAGCATTGGAAAGGGGAGTACGTCTTCGTGGGCTTCCCCACAGAGGTGGATTTTCCGGTCTGAAGGGGGAAAATGTTCTCGCTGAGCCTCTAGTTGGGGGCTCTCACCGATGCTGAGGCCAAGGCGGTCGACACTTTGTTAGCCGTCCCCATTATCGACCGAAAGATCGACGTCCTCTTCTCGAACCATGTCATAAGGAAGACCATGTGGCCTATCGGTGAGTCTTCTCAGAATCCTGGATTCGAAGAGTTTATCAAACGGATCCTGCTCAAGTAAGATCGTCTCCTTATCTTGTCCTTCTTTGCAGGCGGGTTCGACCAGGGCCCTTCTCAACCCTCTATTCCGGCCTCCATGCCGAATCCCAGCCAGCAGAGGGGGATCACGTTTTGGAGGTCCGGAGGAAGCCGCATGCTGCGTCCCCCGGAGTGGGTTCGAGATGGACGAGGGAGCAGGCACCACCGGCTTAGGGAGGGGACGAGCGGAAGAAAGTCCAGGTCCATGTTGTGGTTGGGGGCACTCCCCTCCTTGAGGATCCAGTCCAGTCTTGCCAGATGAAGGATATGTGGCCTTGGGGCGGCCCCTCGCCTTCATGCTCGGGGTCGCTACCGGAGGACTACGAGCAGTCCTTAGGCGTGTTCAGGTCGGTCGAGGCCGATCTACCGTGGTCCGGGGAGGGGTTACTCAGTCCTCGCTTTCCTGTGGGATTGAAGGAGTCCGTTTTCTTCGAATGCGGCGTCGCGGCTCGGTTGGCTGAGAACTGTTTCCAACCCCAGGACCAATCCGTATTCGATGGGGTGAGAGGCGACCGACTCGCGGCCTTCGTGATACATGCCGGCCAGTAGGTAAGGCCTTACGTGACAGCGCGCTTCACCTTATGTAGGGGCCTCTAACTTGTGTCTTCCCTTCGACGCAGTTGTCCTTGGTCGGCCTTTCGATGAGGCACCAATTCGTGGCACTTTCGGATGAAAATGCAGGTCTCACCCAGAAGTCGTCAGCGAAGGAGAGTGTTGACGAGGCAGCTCAGGAGGCCGAGGTGTGCATCAGGTCGTTGGAGACCCGAATTACCGAGCTCTCGGCCGACCTGGAGAGGTCGGACGTGGAGAGGGCTTTGGCGCTGGCCGAGAAGTCGAAGGCCGAGGATAGCGTTGCCGAGTTGGAGAAGGTCGCCGAGGTAAAAGAGTTCGACGGTCCGGCAGAGGAGACCAAGGTCAAGGATGTCACGACCCGCTTCCCTGAAATGGAGGCGAGACGTGAAAAGGTCCGCACGGGAGTGGAGCTATGAAGCCCCAAACCCGATAAGCGTCCACAATACATAAACAGGTCCCTGTAACCACAACAGAATAACAATAATAACATAAGGCGAGACTGAAATGAAATTCCACATCTCACAAATTGTCCAACATCAACAAAAGTCCAACATCCAGAAAAGCCACCAGGCTAAAAGAAAAGAGTCCAAGGCCCAGAAAAAGGCCAACAAAAGAGACGACGTAACAAGGTATAGGTGCTACGCACCACATAACAAACAACTGTCTAACAAAAGTAAAACACAACGAAGACACTAGGACTGGTCCCCAGTGTCCACGTACTCCCCGTCAAACACAAGCTCGGGCTCGGCGTCAGCAAACACCTCGTCCTCAACGAGGTACTCGGGCTCAGGATCTAACATGTGTCACCCAAAAGAGTAAAGGGGCACATGTCAGCAAGTCTAAAAGACTTGGGCAAGGAAACTGAAAGTGAGGCATCTAGCAACCTAGCAGATTAGTATGCATGACATGGCAGTTATAACATGAGTGCACAATTTAAAACATGGCAAGACAACTTGTACAAGAGAACAATTATCGGGACAAGACAAGACAAGAGTAGCCACGCTACTATCAATCTCAATCAATTCACATTGTTGTAGGTGTTTATGCCCTTCGCTGAATGGCATAGCATTTCAGACCGATCGGCACTAAACACATTTCACGTTTCATGTTGTTTTGTAGATGTTTACGCCCTTCGCTGAATGGCATAGCATTTCAGACCGATCGGCACTAAACACATTTCACGTTTCACGTTGTTTTGTAGATGTTTACGCCCTTCGCTGAATGGCATAGCATTTCAGACCGATCGGCACTAAACACTACCCCACCACAAAGAGTTTACGCCTTACAACTGCAGTTGTTGATCAAACAGACTCCCAGTTGAATGGCCGCTTAACCCTCACCCCCTATACCCACACGTAATGAAGCCTGGGGTCCCCGCACATGGAACTCAGCTAGTGAGCCTGGGGTTGCCCCGCACATTGAGCTCGCATTCTTAGTTCACAAATCAATACATTTCGAGCGTTGGGGTTAGCAACTCATTATGCTCGCTTCTGGTCACGAGCCAGGAACACAAGTATCGTAGCAAAGCTACGCAATCACAGCAACACCTAAAGAATGCGAGGACATGACAATTTATTTGCGTACCGTTAATTAAATTAAACGTGACAGGCGAAATGCAATGACATGAACATATTCGCGTACCGTTAATTGAATTAAACGTGACAGGCGAAATGCAATGACATGAACATATTCGCGTACCGTTAATTGATAGTAAACATGACATGGAAATTGTGCAACATGCTAAATGTCGGAACTAGCTTCGTTGTCAAGCTAGTTCCCCAATTTGCGCCTAGGCGAGTATCATTTCGTCGCCTAGCCTCTTTTACGCCTACAACAAGCAAATGGCCTAAAACATGGCCTAAACCCTAAGTGGCAAGTTTTACTTGCCTAGCACCGGGGATGACGACCACTTCGTCACACGGATGCTATCTACGGGGGAAATCGCTGTTATGGGGGAAACAAACACCAAACACATGAAATTAATTACGGTTTTCATAAAATTATAAATAGGTTAAGAAAACAACGGTAGATCGATTTCTTACCGAGAGGAGGCGGAAGAAACACTCCGGGGAACCCTAGGATCAGATCTGGAAAAGATTGGAGAAGTTTGGGGAAACTAGGGTTTTGGGGGATTTGGGGATTTTGATGGGGTTTGATGAGATTTTGGGGAAGATGAGAGGTAGATAGAGTAGATGGATGGTTTGGATGATGATTCTAGGGCTTGGAATGGAGAAATGGAGCTTGGAGGAAGATGGGGGCTGAAGGGGGAAGATTTTAGGGTTTTGGGTCGTGTTGGAGAAGAAGAAAACGATTGGGTTGGGTTTAAATAGGTTGAGCTGGCGGCTGCCCAGAAATTAGGGTTTCAACACTAGTTAGTCGGTCAAAGAGCAACCACTGACCGACTAGTTTGGCAACTAGTCGGTCGGTCGACCAACGCAGACCGACTAAGTGCAAACAGTAACTCCTGAACGAAAATAGGATTCAATAGTTAGTCGGTCCATGAACAAATACTGACCGACTAGTTTGGTATCTAGTCGGTCGATGAACGTTCTTAGACCGACTAAGAGTAAACAGTAGCTGATACAAAAATAAGATGATGTGTTAGTCGGTTAAAGAAGCATTGCTGACCGACTAGTTTGCAACCTAGTCGGTCAACCAACGTTCTTAGACCGACTAACGATAAACAGTAACTCCTGAGAAATTTAGAAAGCAAACTAGTCGGTCCAAGAAGGATTGCCGACCGACTGGATCGTCATCTAGTCGGTCGGTGGCCCTTCTTACACCGGCTAATGAGCACCAAAAGTTCTGATACGGAGCGCGGAGCCCCGGGATCGATTCCTAAGACTCCTAGGCTTGATCTAATAGTTAGATACGACCGTTATGAAGTCCGTCACACGTGACACACTTCGAAATCGACGATCCTAAGGAAGAAACGAGAAAATACGACGAAGCGATCGAAAACGAAAGCTACGGAGACGAAAACCACACAAGAGGAGAAAATCCACCAAAACATATATTATATTATATATTAAATCCAGATACAAGAAAAGCAGTCGTTACATCCTCCCCAACTTAAGAAAAATTCCGTCCTCGGAATTTCCGAATACTCACGAGTCCGGAAACAAAAGTGGGAAACGCTCTCGCATCTCATCCTCATTCTCCCAAGTAGACTCTCCAGGTGAACCGTGTCGCCACATCACCCTCACAAGATTGACAATCTTGTTCCGAAGCGATTTCTGACGCCTGTCCAGAATCTGCATTGGATGCTGGTCATACGTCATATCGGGGCGAACGGTAATCTCCGAAAAATCCACCGCATGAGACGGATCTCTAACGTATCGACGAAGCTGCGACACATGGAAAACATTGTGAACTCCTTCCAAAGATGGCGGTAAGGCCAAGCGATAAGCTACCTCGCCAACCCTCTCCAAAACGTCAAACGGTCCAATGTATCGCGGGCTCAACTTCCCACGCTTCCCGAAACGAATCACACCACGATTCGGGGAAATCTTCAAGAACACATGGTCGCCCGGCTGAAATTCCAAAGGACGACGTTTAGCATCCGCCCAATGCTTAAAACGGTCCTGAGCAATTCTCAACCTCTCCCGAATATTCCTGACGATATCCACGGCCTCCACGATCATCTCAGGTCCCAACAACTCCCGATCACCAACGTCATCCCAACTTAATGGCGATCGACATTTCCTCCCATAAAGAGCGGCGAAAGGCGCCATGCCAATACTCGCCTGGAAGCTGTTTTTGTAAGAGAACTCCACCAAATGCAGATGGTCCTCCCACGAACCCTTGAAATCCAACATGCACGCCCTCAGCATGTCTTCCAAAATCTGAATCGTCCTCTCGGACTGGCCATCCGTCTGCGGATGGTACGCCGTGCTGAAACTCAGACGCGTACCCAAGCTCTTCTGCAAACTCTGCCAGAACTGAGATGTGAACCTCGTGTCTCTGTCAGACACGATACTTACGGGGACTCCATGAAGTCACACAACCTCCTGCACGATTCACGTTACATCACTATCCAAACTAGGAAAAGGAAATAAAACGGAGAGTAAAAGAATTTTACCTCCATATATCTCCTCGCTAGCGCCTCAGTGGACTGTCCCACTCGGAACGAAATAAAGTGCGCAGATTTGGTCAATCGATCTACGATCACCCAAATCGCGTCATTCTGCTTCGGACTCCGAGGTAGTCCAGTCACGAAATCCATAGTGATGTGTTGCCATTTCCACTCCGGAATCGGAAGCGGTTGTAGCAACCCGGCCGTACGCTGATGCTCAGCCTTCACTTGCTGGCAAACCAAGCACTTGGCTACACTCCGAGCCACACTCCTCTTCATTCCATGCCACCAATAATTCAGACGAAGATCCTGGTACATCTTGGTGCCACCAGGATGTACAGAATACGGTGAACTGTGTGCCTCCACCATCAGCTCCTCTCTGATATCCCCAGCTGGCACACATAACCTGGCTCCGAACCTCAGCGAGCCATCCTCATGAATCAAAAAGTCAGTCTGCAGACCGGCTTCAATCTGCTCCCGAATCCTCACCAGCTTCGGATCCTCAGCCTGGCCAGCCTTAATCCGATCCACGATCGTCGACTGTACCTGCATGTACATCAACGACGAAGCCTCCCCAGGAAGGACAATCTCCACGCCAGACTCGCAAAAATCCTGCTGCAATCTCCACTGCGAGGTCAAAATCATCACCGCCGGAAGCCTACTCAAAGCATCCGGAACCACATTCACCTTGCCAGGGTGAAACTGCAAATCAATATCATAATCCGCCATAAGCTCCAACCATCGACGCTGTCGCATGTTGAGCTCCTTCTGAGTGAAAATGTACTTCAAGCTTTTGTGATCGGTGAAAATCTTCACTTTCTCACTCAGCAGGAAGTGCCTCCAAATCTTAAGAGCAAACACCACGGCAGCCAACTCCAAATCATGCGTCGGGTAATTCTTCTCATGAACCTTAAGCTGACGAGACGCATACGCCACAACGTGCCCGTGCTGATGCAACACACAACCGAGACCCTTGCCAGAAGCATCGCAAAAGATCTCAAATCCACCGCTGCGATCAGGCACAACAAGAATAGGGGCAGTCGTCAACCTCTCCTTCAGAACACCAAAAGCACTCTCACAATCACCCGACCAAACAAAAGCAACATCCTTCCGCGTCAACCTGGTCATCGGCTCAGCAATACGAGAAAAGTCCTTAATGAATCGCCGACAGTAACCAGCAAGTCCAAGAAAACTCCGAATCTCAGATGCTGACGACGGAACAGGCCACTCCCTGATGGCCCGAATCTTCTCGGGATCCACTGAAATACCATCTCCAGTCACCACATGCCCGAGAAAAGCAACTCGATCCAGCCAAAACTCGCACTTCGAAAACTTAGCATACAACCGATGCTTCCTCAAAATCTCCAACACCGTCCTTAAGTGCGAGGCATGCTCTTCCTCCGACTTCGAATAGATCAGAATGTCGTCAATAAAGATAACGACAAACTTATCCAAAAATTCGTAGAAAATCAGGTTCATCAGATTCATGAAAACTGCGGGCGCGTTAGTTACGCCAAAAGGCATAACCACGAACTCATAGTGTCCATACTTCGTCCTGAATGCTATCTTCGGAACATCTCCCTTCTTCACCTTCAACTGATGGTAACCACTCCTCAAATCCAATTTAGAAAACACCCTCGAACCTCCAAGCTGATCAAAAATATCATCGATGCGAGGCAACGGGTATTTATTCTTAATGGTCACCGCATTCAACTCCCGATAGTCCACGCACATGCGACGCGAACCATCCTTCTTCTTAACCAACAACACCGGCGCTCCCCACGGAGACACGCTAGGATTAATATAACCCTTCTGCAAAAGCTCATCCAACTGCTTCCGCAACTCTTCCAACTCTGCAGGTGCCATACGATACTGCGCCTTCAAAATCGGCTGCGCACCTGGAACAAGATCGATAGAAAATTCCAAAGCCCGATCAGGCGGCAAACCAG
>JAULAV010000066.1:162590-188496 GCA_030789695.1 Scilla litardierei | reverse complement strand
TTGTTGATTAGGACGAACAGGACAGTGTAGTTGATGATCAGGAGGTCAACCACAATGGCATCATTGTGGGGTTGGTGGACTCTTCTCACATCCTCCTCTATGAACAATAAGGGTTCTTTACTCAGCTTGTGATGCTTTATGGCCTTATCGATGATTGTTGAGTCAAGGTCAGTCAAAGGCGAATGTGCCTAATGGGTGAGGCTCTTTTATGCTAGGTTAGACATTTGAGCTACATTGTAGCCAAACCTAATGAAAAGATCGAAGATGCGGTCAACTATGCCTGTTGGGATAATGATGCATATTCCCTTGTCCTTGCTATAGGATCCTTCAGCTCGGCTGTGATTTGAAGCTTTGAACTCCCTGAGTCACCCCTCTGAACGAGGTGCTTGATTTTGTCTCTACGTAGCTTGTAATCATCGGTGTCTTGGTTGTGCCCCGTGTGAAAGTCGCAGTACTTGGACATGTCTGTATTGGGGGGTTCTGGCAAAGGGCATTGGTGATCGAACTCCTTCGTCGCTCTGGCCAAGATCTGTGACAGTGTAGACAAAAGAGTGGTATAACCTTATGCCTCAGGGGACCTATGTCTCCTGTCCTCTGCTTGGGAACGCTCGGCTCGGTCAAAGCGCTTCTTGGGTCTGAGGCGTTTGATGGAAGGAGTGCGATCAGGGTTTGTTCTCTTGCGTGAGGAACCATGGTTAGCAACCAATCACCCACATGCCTCTTCTGTGGCTATGTATTCATTGATGCGGCCCATGAGACGAGCAAAAAATGTGGACCTCTGTTTGCAGGATTCAAACTTTAAGGTAGACTCGGTCAGGAGGCCTGCTTGAAGGGCCATCATAGCGAGGTTGTCGGGTAGGCTTTGATTGCCATATGAGCACGGGTGAACCGAGCCATGAAAGCTTGATTGGACTCTTTGGGTCCCTGCTTAATAGAAGCCAGTAATTTGGGATACTTCTTCGTCACATCCTATGCGACTAAGTGAGAGATGAACTTCTTTCTAGGTCAGTGAAGGAGTTAATCGACCCCCTTGGAAGGTTCTGAAGGGGTTTTTGGGACCCGTAGGGCACAAAAACTCTATGCCCGTCCTAAGTCGGACGGAACATAGACAGAAAAACAGCGGAAACATAAACATGTTAATCTAATTAACATTTAACCCTAAGGTCCAAGACCCTAATCCAAGATCTATGCCGACTTGGGATGGGTCTGACCATCCCAAGAAGGATCTAGCCTACTGCGATTAAATTAAACTAATGCTAATAAACACATACCCAGAATCTCAACCCTAGAGCAGGCGAGATGTTCCGCATCGTCTTCCGAGCCGCTCCCGTCCCACGCCAAGCCGCTCCTCGTACCGCTCCATGAACCGCTCCGCATCCCGAGGGATCAATCCCGTGTCGCCAAGCCAACCACGCGCTGAAGAAAGTTTCACGCGAGTGAAACCTCCGCCTAGATTTCGGATCTGGATCCGAACTCCTTTACGGCTTTGCTAGAGCCCTCAGGAGCAAGGCAGAAATTTTTAGGGAGAGGAGAAATATTAATTTAAGCTTAGATCCGAGCGTGCTCCAACATTTACGAGAGCCGCTCAGATCTAGAGCTTGGGACGAGTTATGAGGAAGGGGGAGGGCCTCTATTTATAGAGGCGGCTGACTCTCCCCTTTTCTCCACAACCGAGGTGGGACTATTAATTTGGGATTAATTAAATCAAGTTAGTTTGCCTTTCACAAAGGGCAAACTTCCTCGAATTTTAACTCCCTCACCGTTGAGCTTCAATGTTGGTACAACCTACCAAAACAAAGAGGGTTCAACAGTGAACGCGTAGGAAAAAACGGCTCGTCAATCCGAGTCTGTTTGACCCTTCAAACAATTGTCCAAGTTAGCCAAAAGTCATGCTTCTCTTAGAAACGTAGCCGTCAAGAAAATCCCAGGTTTCAAAAAACCCTAACCAGAAAATTCGGGCTTGGTGGGCCACCATTTTCGCTGGTTTCAGCCCAACAGTTTGGGTTGACTTGTTTTGGCTATAACTTGTGCATTTGGACTCCGTTTTTGACGCGGTTTGAACCTGCGTTTAGAGCGGGACGATACCGTCATCTAGGTAACCTTTTCAACGTGTTTATTTAATTAAATATAGTCTTAAACAGTTTAAGACACATTTAATCTCTTTTGCATCATATGCATAGTCCCTATCTAGGCTTAAATTTTCATTTGCATCAAATACAAATGATCCGAGGGCATATTCCTCAACAACTCCCACTTGCACTCAGGATCATTTATCCCGAATGCAGGAGATGATTGCAAACATCTTTTGCAATATTTTATCCCTTGCATCAAATGCAAATTATTCTCCCTAACTAATTTTTACCTATTACTAGACGAAAATCGCACTCTGTGTGAGACCCTACAGCCTGATCCTTACAACAGGTTGGGCTCGAAGCCCTATATGGTAGTGACCATGAGCAGTGGTTGCCGTCCCTGCTTCAGGAATCATCATTATGTGGTTGACTCATTGACATGAGTATTGTCGGGACCACCCTGACTGTTTCCGTGATGAATTCCGTCGTTATAGTCTTTTCATCTAAAATATGTCGTGTAAGTCAAGTCTAGGGTACGGTCAAACTGTCAACCCCAATAACTTGACTCCGGTTAGTTTCTATCGATCTTTTAGTCAAAAATGTTGGACTTCTTTCAACATACTCTGGCCAGAGTTTTTACTAAAGACCGAACTAACCCTACGACACTAACTCCCATTGACCGGGAGAGACGAATCCTCTCTTAGTCATTACTCTCCTCATAGGCTTTAAGTGTCACCCAATCAAAGACCTTTCGACAGGCCTTGCCTCGAAGCTAGGTCATTTGATCTAAGTGGCACCGTTCATGCACAGGTTTGTCAAAATGACCTCAAGTCAAAAGACCAACTAGCCTATCATCACTCAGAGTCATCATAGACAGATTGGTCAATATAACCATATGATAACTCTTGTGGATCGTTCAGTGAACTCATTCTCTAATGAGCACCTATGTCTCGTCTACGACTTCGCCAAGTCAAGCGATCATGAGATCATCGCCACCGCTAAACGGTGAAGACTAAGACACAATGGTCTATCCGATGTTTCGATATCCTTGTCTCGAAACATCTACGACCACGAACCCTTTTAGACTTATGCTACAGACGGTTAAACATATCTCCATGATCGAGATACTCATCTCGATACCTGTTTGACCTCGCATAAAGTCTCAGGACTTTACCTAAGTTAATATCTAATGTTAACTACATTATAACATAACTTAGATAAATTTTTACCAAACAGCTTACTGTTATTTCGAACAAGATGTTTGTGTTATTCACACACAGAAATAGATTGCCTCGAAGGCATCTTCTCTCAACATCTCCCACTTGCACTCAGACCCATTTATCTCGGTATCTAATACCGTTTTTACACATAAGTTTTCCCGACTTCATGTGGTCCTTCGTGAGTGGATCTGCTAAAACCGTCTACGCTATAGACTTAAGGGGTTTCTATGTTCATGTTAGACCAACCATTTGAATCTCATTCAAATAATTCACTTGGTCTTTCGGAATCTATAATATTTTATTTCCTTGGATCTCATCCAGTTCACCGTACCTTACGATAATCATTTAAATTAGTTAATGGTCATTTCAAATGGCTCATACTTATTTCTGATAAAGTATCAAACTCTTTTGATCACTTTGTCAAAAATATATGTTCCATTCCTTTGATGTCTCGCATGTAATTTATACACTCCAACTGACCTTGAAAACTATCTGGCTAATTCATATAAGTTGGTCCGTCTAAATCATATTTAGAAAAACAAACTTATAAGTGAATGCTCCAATTTTCATGGTCAACTTAAGCGTTTACATCGATTTTGGTCCGAGTAGTTCTGTACACATCTGCTGGCGAAAAACGGTTTCATTATAATCCGTTTTATAGGAATTAAGATGAAAACCGTTCTCGACCAATATGATTGTACTTCACTATTTCCTTTCCGCTCCTAATCTTTCAACTTAAAGATTTACTTGCAGAAAATGAGAGGAAACATTTTCCTTGGGCACGTAAACTAAATTCCAAAATTTATTTACGCACACGGACATATTCTGGTTGCATCAAGTTTTAAATCGGAGTTACTACTCCGAATTTCATCCCGGAAGTTGATTAAGTCATCATCAGTTATGATGTCTAACTCGACAATTCGTCACACGAGATTCGAGTAATTATACAACTTTCTAATGATCGATTTAATGAATATCTTATTGATATGTCCTCAAAGAACATTTATCAAAACCTAGGCATTACTGTCTGGGACTTGACCCAGAAGGAGGACTTAACTCAGAGTCACTAACAATGGATCACACCAAGTCTAACTAAGTGTGATTCATACCTTTTAACACACCGATGTGTTAATAGACTTGACCTGAGAGAAAATCACATTTTCTTTTAATTACGCAAGATTTTATGTAGCTAAGTATTTGACCATTCGATCTAATCGAATCAGTTTAAATACTTTAGTCATTTCGTTCTTTATTTTATCAGACTTGTGTTTCATCAAGAACACGTGTCTTAATAAAATATACGAATAACTTATTTCGATTAATCTAGACTCGGGTACATCAGTATGTACGAGACTGAGTTTGACAACTCATTCTCTCACTATCTTACAGATGGGTTTCGGCCATTTTATCTAAGAGGATAAGACTCACAAGTGTCCGTAGACTTCATAATACGAGAGGTCAGACCCCTCTTTATGTGACTGGGGAAGCTTAGTCTCTCGATACGGCCTAGTCTATTTTGCCATATAAGTTTGCTACTATCTTGTGTATTTATATATATTAACATTTAATATATATATTATCGGTATACATATTACTCATTGCTTCAGAAGCAATGTGACGACATTCGTCAAAATGTGTTAACCTTTTGTATAACAATAATTACGAAATCGTGACATCAAAATATGTCACATTTTCGTTTCCTACTACTTATGCCTTTACTAATGACAAATTAAACTAACTTTCTCAATTGACTTTTCGGAGTGCCTTCTTCCTTTTCTAAATCACATTTAGATATTAAATAGCCCAACATAAATAAATAGCTATGCAAGCATCTCATGTATCCAAACGCCTAAGAGTTGTAATCTTGAGTGTAGCTCAAGAAGTTGCTTGTCTCAAGATCCGGTTGGGATACATAGTCTTGCACCGCTCATGCACTCGTATTCAACTCAAACGGTTTGATCGAATTCTCGAACTTTGCGGATGAGAATTGTTTGTCCATACAACCTTGAGGGTAGCTCGACAAGTTGTAGGGAGAAACATACTTCGAATATCCTATATGTTCAAGCTGCCTCATATAGAGACGAGTGACATGTTGCGTGAATTTATTTGTTGGACCCAAAACTTAATGAAATCATATTTCTTAAGTCTGTTCTTTAGAAGGTCATTTTAATGTCAACGAGAATATAGTTTTGATTCTATCAATTAGAATTTAGCTTGATATTCAATTAATCAACCTATTTGACCAGTTAACTTATTCCATTAAAATATTATATTTCGATTCCTTCGGTAAACATAGTCTTGCCCTAGTTTAGTATATGTTCAATATTAAATATAGGTAGATTGGCATTCATCTATCTATATCCTCCCACTATTTTTACGATCGTTTCAAAGCTTAATAACGAACGATTTAATTTAAAATATTTAAAATTTAGTGAAAGAGGGATCCAATCATCCTGAACCTCACAACCTTATGGAGACTCAACAAGTTGATTGGTTCCATGATTGGTAGACTAACTCTTAGTCAATCACATCACATGTGACTCCCTATCGTTTTTTTACCCACAGTCACTTATGATCTTGAGGAGACTCAACAAATCATAATGCCTGGTCTAGTCAGACCCTTGATTTCTTGTCCAGATTTGACTTAGATCGATGCTCGAGGAGACCCGACGTATCGATTTGGGTCAAGTCTAGACTACATCACATGTATGTTGGAGTTTGTTCCTTAAAGATAAACATGTCATAGCTTGAGGAGACTCAACAACTATTATTGTCTTCTTTGAGTTACCAAGCTCCAAAATCAAGGAGGGATACGAATTAATCTTTAATAAGATTTATAAAGCATTGACTAGATATAGTCCAGGGTGTCATACAATCATGATTCGCGACATTACGATCCAGCGAAACACAGCCAGGGAATTGACTAAGCCAGGATCACTACCCCTTAGACTAGTAAGGGTTGATACAGAACTCTTAGCCAAGCACATTGACTGGATCATGGTCCATTGAATGAAGCTTGTCATTTTTGTATGTGTGCCATAGACTAAACAGTTTTTATTAACAACTAATTAATCCTATCAACTAGTTGCATCCTTAAATTCAAAATTTTAGGATTTGTTTAATAACTTTTATTAAGTCCTTATCAACTAGAAGGTTCACGTGCTATCCTAATCGTTATTAGGATTTTAATAAATTTATTAACCAACGCTAAAAGCGAAGTCCTTTAATGAGAATTAATAATAACTATTAGAATTAAGATTTTCATTAAAAGGACTAACCTAATCAGGAATTAGGTCTTGAAGCATTGTTAATGTTTTATTAAAACATAACATGTCATTAAAATTCAATTAATAAATTTTAATCATTTTTAATGGCTAACCTAAAGGGTTGTCTTGTGTTATCATCAAATAAGGGACAAGATGAACAAGCCATAAGCTACACTAATTTATCGCATAAAAGGTGTACAACTATTTAACAATTTAAATAGAACAATGTCTATCACATAAACAATTTTACATGCAAACATAAATTTAACATTTAAATTTAAAATATGATTTTAAAAATATTTTATTTTTATCTCATAAAAAAGTGTTTTTAAAATCACAAATTTGCATGCTACCTTTTAAAAAATTTATCGCATAAAAATTTTAACCTTTAAAATCAGTTTTAAAATATCTCATAAAATTAAAACATCATTTTAAAAAAAACTTTCATGCTTAAAAATTTATCATATAAAATTTTTAGGCACTTTAAACTTTCGCATAAATTTTAAAAGATTTAAAATTAGTTGTAAAAATTATCACATAAATTTTAAAACGTCATTTAAAAAATTTCCATGTTCAAAATTTATCAAATAGAATTTTTGAACATCTAAAACATTTTTTTAAAAGTATTTAAAAGCATTTCAGGTTTAATAAAATTGCAGGCTAGATCGAAACACAGACCTGGCTCTGATACCACTGAAGGGTTTTTTGGGACCCTTAGGGCACAAAAACTCCATGCCCGTCCTAAGTCGGACGGAACATAGAAAGAAAAACATCGGAAAAATAAACATGTTAATCTAATTAACATTTAACCCTAAGGTCCAAGACCCTAATCCAAGATCTATGCCGACTTGGGATGGGTCTGACCATCCCAAGAAGGATCTAGCCTACTGCGATTAAATTAAACTAATGCTAATGAACACATACCCGGAATCTCAACCCTAGAGCAGGCGAGATGTTCCACATCGTCTTCCGAGCCGCTCCCGTCCCACGCCGAGCCGCTCCTCGTACCGCTCCCCGAACCGCTCCGCATCCCGAGGGATCAATCCCGTGTCGCCGAGCCAACCACGCGCTGAAGAAATTTTCATGCGAGTGAAACCTCCGCCTAGATTTCAGATCTGGATCCGAACTCCTTTGCGGCTTTGCTAGAGCCCTCAGGAGCAAGGCAGAAATTTATAGGGAGAGGAGAAATATTAATTTAAGCTTAGATCCGAGGGTGCTCCAACATTTATGAGAGCCGCTCAGATCTAGAGCTTGGGACGAGTTATGAGGAAGGGGGAGGGCCTCTATTTATAGAGGCGGCTGACTCTCCCCTTTTCTCCACAACCGAGGTGGGACTATTAATTTGGGATTAATTAAATCAAGTTAGTTTGCATTTCACAAAGGGCAAAATTCCTCGAATTTTAACTCCCTCACCGTTGAGCTTCAATGTTGGTACAACCTACCAAATCAAAGAGGGTTCAATGGTGAACGCGTAGGAAAAAACGGCTCGTCAATCCGAGTCCGTTTGACACTTCAAACAATTGTCCAAAGTTAGCCAAAAGTCATACTTCTCTTAGAAACGTAGCCGTCAAGAAAATCCCACGTTTCAAAAAACCCTAACCAGAAAATTCGGGCTTGGTGGGCCTCCATTTTCGTTGGTTTCAGCCCAACAGTTTGGGCTGACTTGTTTTGGCTATAACTTGTGCATTTGGACTCCGTTTTTGACGCGGTTTGAACCTGCGTTTAGAGCGGGACGATCCCGTCATCTAGGTAACCTTTTCAACGAGTTTATTTAATTAAATATAGTCTTAAACAGTTTAAGACACATTAAATCTCTTTTGCATCATATGCAAATTAGTCCCTATCTAGGCTTAAATTTTCATTTGCATCAAATACAAATGATCCGATGGCATATTCCTCAACAGGTTCCTAAACCATTGCTGGGCAACTATAGTTAGGCAGCTCGGGAAGGCCCTACACATGAGCATTGGGGAGTGATCTCTCGCCCCCATATACTCAGTGAAGGTCTCTAGATGTTCAACCAGGTCGCTAAAGCCAGTGTATCTTGGGACATCATTTGTGTACGGTGGGAAGCCCTTCTACAGACACGAAGTGTTGAAGATGGCAGAGGTGAATGGTGAATTAGAGAGGAAACTCATGTCTTCAGGAGGGCCAATGTCACCTTGCCGGAGTCGATCAATCTACCATTGTAGGTTGGCGATTTGATCTGCCATTGAGAGGGCCTAAGTGCTCTGCTTTTTCGCGGCTGGCTTGGAGAGGTCAACTTTGTCACCCTTTTGCTGCTTCTAGTGATCGTAGGGGTCGACGTCTTCCATTCATGACTGGCCACCGACAACACTTTTTCCTTGCCACTTCAGGATACTCAGTCATCACTCCTTGACTCATTGAAACTGCTGGAGACCCGTGTCTCCCTATCGTACACCTCTCCTATGCGCTTCCTATTGGAAGGGGCGCATCATGATTAGAATTCACATGGGTGTTGGACCTTGTTCAGAGTACACCGAGGACCATCTCTTGAAAGAGTTTATTTTTCTTGGCTAGTCGGGCTTGAGCATCCTACATCTCATGGAGCTGCGCCATGAGAGCCTAGTAATCAGTCTCTATAAGAGTAGGAGGAGTCGCAATGAGAGCGGTGGAGATCTGGGGAGGCTGGCCACTAGTGGGTTGGTTGCCCTCCGTATCGTGGACTTCGGCCGTTCTGTCTGGTCCCCCAGTCAAGACATTCTTGCCTTTCACGATGATGTTGGGGAGGATGGGAAAAATATGGACGTTGATGAAGATGCTAGAGATGTCACAAGGCCCTTCCTCTAGCACCAAATATTGATGCACAGAATCTTGTTGGGCCTTGATTAGGCTACAGGGACGAGTATTCTCACAAAAGGGAGCCTGAACTGGATGATTTCATCGGGCTAAGAGGGAAGATCCTTCATGGTTGCCTGAAACAGATAGAAAATGCATCAGATGAACCAGAGGACAGTGGCCCTTTGATTCACTTCTGATGCTTAAATTAGTATCAATCGGAGGAAGGACAAGGCATCGGCTAGAGGTAGTCACCGCTAGGGTTGAGATGCTAAGATTTGAGTTAGGGAAATTGAGCATACCTGATAGAGGGGTTTCCCTCTATTTATAAGATCAAATTATAGTTTTCCCACTTTAGAAGATTCACATGTGCCTTTGTAACAAACCTATCAGAGGGCTTGACGTGACTGGAGTCGTGTCCGTCGTATTTGCTCCCTGACAAAGCTAGCCACGCCTCCTTGGTGTAACATGCCCCTCTGATGTTAGTTCTTGGGTTCAAGACTAACGTTGTTGTTGTGATGATGATCAATACATTATGTTAGTGTGCTAATCAATATTATGTTTTAGTCTTAGTTTATCTTAATGATTATATGTTGATGAGACAAAGCATAAAGCTTGGAGGATGATACAATAGATATCTTAAAACGTCCAAGAGTGATGGATTGCTCAAGCTTGGATGAAGTCATGAAGATTATCTAATAAAGCCAAAGCTTGAAGCATGATGGTGGCTAGGACCTCAATGTTGGATATGGACGACATGTATACACCCATGAGGGGATGTATGAGGGTATACGGACTTCGGATGTCGCGTGCATGAAAACATGTGCGAAGGGAACCTTTTCATGTGTAAAAAAGACCACTCGATAAGTGGAAAAAGTCACTTTATAAGTGCAAAAAGGCACTTGATAAGTGCATAATGAAGAGGATAAGGAAATGTGCTAATATAGGCTAATAAGCTTATATATGGTTATTTCCTACAATAACTACCCCTAAAGCCTATAAATAGGACCCAAGGGTAAGGCTTTTAAGGCTAATCCTTAATGCCATAAGTTTTGCATAAGGCAAACTTTTCCTCTTCTCCCTTCCATATTGTTCTTCTTCTAAATAGAGATTTAGACGGTGGAAACTATGCTTCGATCCTCTGTGACGAAGTACTGACTGTTGTGGCGAATCCAAGGGCAAAGTTCAGATACTACAGCGCAGCGTACGCTAACGTAAGTTCTCTTTCGATCCTCCATCACCGCGCGATGGGTTCCTGCATTGGGATCAGAGCCATACGGGTTCGCTCCGGTCTCACCGATGAACGAGGCGTTGTCTTTTTCACGAATGAGTTTCCTACCATTATGGATATGGTAGGAGCGCATCGTGACGGAGAGAATCGCAGCAGTTGTTCTTTTCACGTTAGGGTCTTCTGTCATTACGGATATGGCAGGAACTCTCCGTGACGGGAAGAACTGACCGTTCATCTCGCCAAACTCGCACTCTTCATAGATGCTTAGTCTCCATTCAATAGAGAATGTGAACTCTCTTCATGTGGAGCGTGAAGTTTGCGGTCGTGAAGGTATGTTATTTTTTTGGCATACGGTCATTAAAACATAACTACTTTCTCGATGAACGGGTGTCTCATCGGAGAAGATAGTAGTTATTCTCAACGGAGAAGATGACCTCTTTGGTGCATGATCGCCATGGCCATATGGGCCATGGAGGCTATGCATCCCCCCTCCCATGCGGAGGGGATTGGCTACGGCCAATGACAACCAAGACCCCCCCTCCGGGAGGGGGGGTGTGCAAACCGAACCCCAAGGAAAAGGGAGGCCGGCCATGGCCAAGGGGCCATTGCTGGCATGCACAAAGGGCCAGGGCCTGGCCGGCCCCGGCAGAGGCCAGGGTCGGCGCCCTGGCCTCAGGCCAGGGCCCTGGCCGGCCCTGGCAGAGGACAGGGCCCTGGCCGCTGCCAGGGCCACGGTTGGCCCTGGCAGAGGCCAGGGCCTGGTATAGGCCGGCCCTGGCCGCTGCCAGGGCCACGGTCACTGTCGGCCCTAGCCTCGGCCAGGGCCAAGCCCCGGTTGGCCCTGTATTTCATGGCGGAGGGGGGGCTTGCATGACTGGAGGGGGTGGCTTGCATGGCCGGTCTCTACGGGGCCGGCGGCAGTTGTCTGCGGCAAAATTCTCCTGTAGGGGGGAGCGTCTGGATCCATACTGGAGCCGGCTGCGGTGGCTTGCAGAAAACTCCCCTCAAGGAGTGTTCGACCTTGGCCAAGTTGCGATGGCAACTCTCTCTTCGGAAGGGAGAAGAATCCTGCATTGGCACGTCCACGACACGACCCCGGCAATGGCCGCGAAATTGTTGAAATATTTCGGCTATGTCACCCTATAAGGGGGTATAGGCCTTGCCGAATATTTTGCAAATACAACAAGGGTATTTGTAGTACCATAAGGGTACCAAGTTGAAATTCCCTAATTTTTTTTGAAAAATACGTTTTCAAAATCGCTTTTCCGCTGCAAAGTACTATAAGAGTACTGTTATTTGATAAAGTGATGGGGAAATATTGAAAGTTTTTCTAGATGGTGATTGGGATCGTAATGACTTTTCCGATTCTAGAACAACATCTTCAATATTTTTCGAAAGTAACTTATCAAATATAATAATATCATTCCAAGTGGGATTTTTCCAAGTGGGAGTGATATTAAACTAGTCTGAAATTTTCCACATTCGATTGATTCAGTGTCTCAATGGATCATGATTCGGCCAGTGGTCTTTTTGACTAGTTTGTGGGACACCTCGGCTCTGTCTGGGGGTAGTGAACCATGGACTAGCCATTCCCCTGGTCGGTCCGCTAGCCGAGACTACTGAATTATGAAAATGTCTAAAATAATGACTGTAAATATGAAATTTATGCAATGTTTTTGATCGAACCTTCTTTTTTATATCTTTTGCAGCATTTTAAAGCTAAAATGTCTTCCGCCGCTAAGAACATCGTCGCTGAGTTGAACATAGGTGAAAAACTCAACGGCGATAATTACAAGCTATGGTCCATAAAGATACAATATGTTCTAGAGGAGCAAGATGTGCTAGAAACTCTGAAGAACAAAATGATTGAACCTGAGTTGGGCACTACGGCCCAACACAGAAGAGACAAGGAAGCTTTTGATGCTTGGTCTCGGAAGAACAAGATTGCTCGCATAACGTTGCTGTCAAGTATGGCAAACGACATAATGCGAATCTTCCGAGAGCATGACTGAGCCATGGACATATGGTCCAAGCTAGAGGAGAAGTTTGGTGGCACCTCGGTGTCCAAACTTCGTTCTTTAACTATAAGATTCGATTCGTACAAGAAACGTCCAGATCATTCCATAGGGAAGCATCTGCGACATATGACGAATCTATTCTCAGAGTTAAAGGATGCAGGTCATGTGCTCACTGATGAGTAACAAATCCAAGCAGTCATATGTTCCCTACCAAATGGGTGGGACCAAATGAAGATGCATCTCACTCATAATGAGAGCATCAAGAACTTCAGCAATGTTTCTAAGCACCTCGAGTTAGAGGAAGAGCGGCTTGCGGCCGCCAAGCCAAGTGCATAAGTGCATATGGTTGCTAGTTCCTCACACGAGGGAAAGAAACGGAAGAATCGTTCGAAGTTTACTAATGAACGTAATAAGCAACCAGATTCTACCAAGAAACCCAAACATAAGGGTGGGAACAAGAAATGGCACAAGAAGAAAGACTTGAAGAGGATCAAGTGCTTCAAGTGCAACAAGTTAAGTCACTATGCCCGTTCTTGTACAGATGGAGGTGACAAGGTAACTTGTAATGCTAGTTACATATATGTCTCTAGTTCAATATTTCTTGTAGAATCTAATCCATTTTGGATAATTGATTCAGGTGCCACCGACCACATAGCAAGGGACAGACGGTCGTTCGTGGAGTATCACCGGATACCCCAAGGAACAAAGTGGATATATGTAGAAAACAACACACGTGTTGAAGTGAAAGGCGTTGGGACGTGCAAGCCAGTCTTGGACAACGGCCGCACTATCTTACTACATGATGTCCTCTTCGCTCCAGATATTCGAAGGAATATTATATCTGTGGTCGTTTTAATGGGTCTTGGTTATAGTTGGTTCTTTCATGGTTGTAAAGTGGACTTGTCTTGTAATAATTCTTTAATTGGTTCTGGGTATGTTTTCAAAGGATTTGTTGTATTAAATACAATGTATGATTCATCATTTTATAATGAAAATTTCCTTGTTGCAAATTCATCAAATTATGGGTCAGATGTAATTTTTTGGCATGCAAGGCTTGGTCACATTGGACCAACACGAATGGATAGACTTGCCAAATGTGGCCTTCTATCCAATGTTTCAAAGGTCGAAATGTCGACTTGCGAACATTGCCTTATATGGAAATCTTGTCACAAGCCGTTTGGAACCGGCACAAGAGCCGAGGTTCCATTACAGCTCATCCATTCAGACATATGTGGTCCGATGAATGTCAAGACAAGACGCGGGAAGTCCTATTTCATCACTTTTATTGATGACTTCACCCGATTCGGTCATATCTATTTGATATCCCACAAAAGTGAAGCATTAACCTGCTTTAAAAACTATATGAGTTTGGTGGAAAATCAATTAGATCCCAAGATTAAGGTCTTGCGAACCGATAGAGGCAGTGAATACCAATCAACAAGTTTTAAGGAACTTTGTGATGAAAAAGGCATAGTTCATCAGGTAATTATGCCTTATACTCCGCAACAAAATGGTGTTGCAGAAAGGAGGAATAGGACTTTAATGGAAATGGTCCGTTCAATGATGGCGCAAGCCAACTTGCCAATCACCTTTTGGGGTGATGCATTATTGACGGCCGCTTTCATTTTAAACCGCGTACCCTCGAAATCAGTAAGCTCCACTCCTTATGAGTTGTGGAACCAAAGGTCTCCTGACTTAAGCATATTAAAACCTTGGGGGTGTGCATCCTACGCACATATTTCCTCCCATAAGTATGGCAAACTTGGGCCAAGGGGGAGGAAATGTATCTTTATACGATACGCAGAAAACTCCAAAGGTTATGTTTTCATTGGTCAGGAAGACAATGGAGGACTAATTGAATTTGAGTCGAGGGATGTCACTTTCTTGGAAAACGAGTTTCCAAGACAGGGCGAGATAAGTCAGGACTTATCTCTATTTGAGATTTATGATCAAGAAGGATTACCTCATTCGAGTGGGAGAATTCTTGGTGAAGACGAAAATACGTTTCAACCTTCACCAATGGATGATACGAATGATGCGAATCATATTCCATACGGGAATAATGATCCAAGTGGGAGCATTTCTAACGACATTCCAAGTGGGAGTGATATTAGAATTGATCTAAATTCGAGTCAACAAGGACTTGAAGAATCTCAAATACGACGTAGTAGTCGTACAAGGTTAGCTCCTCTAAGATTTGAGGATGAATTCCCACAAACCTTTATGACTTTACTACAAGAAGATGACGAGCCTGCTACTTTCAAACAGGCCGTATCATGCCCTGCAAAAGACAAATGGATAGAAGCGATGAAGGAGGAATTAGAATCCATGAAAGTTAACCAAGTCTGGGACTTGGTTGACTTACCCAGAGGACGTAGAGCTATTGGGAACAAATGGGTTCTCAAGATCAAGCATAAGGCTGATGGCTCTATAGACAGATATAAAGCTCGCCTTGTCGCGAAAGGTTTTACGCAACAGGAAGGGATAGACTACGAAGAGACCTTCTCACCTGTTGTTCGTTTTACCTCGATTCGCTTGATTCTGGCTTTGGTAGCTTGCTTAGACCTCGAATTACATCAAATGGATGTAAAGACTGCCTTTCTCAATGGAGAATTGGACGAGGAGATCTATATGGAACAACCAACAGGGTTTGTAAAAGAAGGAAACGAACATAAGGTTTGTAAACTTCGTAAGTCCATATATGGTCTTAAACAATCCTCGAGGCAATGGTATATACGATTTCAAGAAGTTGTCTTATCAAATGGTTTTACCATGCTTGATGAAGATAACTGTGTATATATCAAGAGGATCAAAAGCAAGTATGTTATTATGTCTCTATATGTAGATGACATTTTAATAGCCGGAAATGACAAGGGCTTTGTGATGGATATCAAGGCTTGGCTTTCATCAGTATTTGAGATGAAAGACATGGAAGAAGCCGCATATATCCTTGGAGTTAAGATTTCAAGGAATCGTTCGAAGAAACTTCTTTCTCTTTCACAAGAGACTTATATAAAGAAGGTTCTAGAACGTTTTAATATGCAGGACTGTAAGTCCATTGATACTCCAATAAGCAAATGCGATAATTTATGTCTGAAGATGTGTCCTAAGAACCAAAAGGAAAAGGAAATTATGGAAAAAGTTCCATATTCCAGTGCAGTTGGTAGTCTTATGTACGCTATGATGTGTACAAGACCGGACATCTGTTTTGCCGTTGGAATGGTAAGTCGTTACCAATCCAATCCAGGGCAAGCACACTGGAAAGCGGTTAAGAGGATAATGCGGTATCTTAAAGGGACTGCGGACTATGCTTTATGCTATCAAGGAAATGCCTTGAGGCTCGAAGGCTACACTGATGCTGATTGGGCGGGTGATCTCGATGAGCGACGATCAACCTCAGGACATGTTTTTCTACTCGGATCTGGTGCAATATCCTGGAGTAGCAAGAAACAATCCTGCATCGCACTTTCAACTATGGAAGCCGAGTTTGTAGCATTTAGCATGGCAGTCCAAGAAGCTGTTTGGCTTAGGAAGTTCTTAGACAAGCTAATTGATGCAAGTGACTCAGATGATGTACCAATATACAGTGACAGTCAAGCATCTATAGCCTATGTCAAAGATCCAAAGTTCCATTGTAAGACCAAACACATTGATATCCGCTACAAATTTGCAAAAGACTATGATAAGAACAAGAAGGTAGACATTAGATACATATCTACGCATGAGATGATAGCGGATCCGCTTACGAAGGCGATCCCCAGAGATGTGTTTTACAAACACTTATCTTCTCAAGGATTGCGTAAGAGCTGAGTTGTATCAATGTATATTCCCATGTCTGTGAAAGATCAAATTTAATAAAAGAATAAGTTCTTTTTGACATTGCATATGAGTTTCTTGAAAATGTTTGTGTACATTTCTTTTAATCTCAGCTGTTTTTTTGTATGTCGGACAGATTAAGGTTGGCTCTCTCACATGAGCAACCGCCTTTATTCTATCAGACGGATAAAATAAAGATGAGACCTGTTTAAAGTCAAAATCATCAGACGGATGATTTAGAGTCATGACTTGAACAAAACGGTCGTATGAAAGATCTGCATCATATGGATGCTTACAAAAGATCTAAGAAGATTTTTTGAAATCTTATCTGTCTTATGCAGGATGTGGGTCCAGGAGATCAATGAGTAGTAAAAGGGACTCAAAGTCAGACATTGTGGTGTCTGACCATCATCCTTACAACATCATTAAGACATACGCTCCCTGGGAAAGGAGTGATGTTGTAATACGTATTCATACTACGTATGCATTTGACCATTGGGTTAGAATAGTAATTGTGTTTACTATTATGTGAGACCCAAAGACCACATGGGTCTTAACTACTTACCCTTATGGACTCTAATTGGTTCCTTTAGATTTGACTGGGTGATCACTATCTTAGCATGTTGCTTATGGACTATGGCTAATTCGGTCCGGCGGGGCATGTTAGAAAAGCGAGTCAAGTCAAGATCGAAAGGATCGCAAGAAGAGGAAGATTAATTTCATATTCACATTTGGACTTTAGAGATTCAAAGCTGGCCAGCCAATTGTAATCCAGATGGGATTCAATTGTTGAATATAAAGTATAAGAAATGTGAAGAAATAATCTAGGGTAAAACATGCGTTGATCTACTCAACTTTGCACCCCAAAGAGTGTTGTGTATCTCTAACAAGTGCACAACAGCGGACTCTATGCGCATGACGGTCACACGGTCTATTTCTCGGTATGATAAATTGAAGAACTAAAGGAAAAGATGTTTCCTTACAATCCCCTCAAGTGTGAGTGGGAGATGTTGGATATGGACGACATGTATACACCCATGAGGGGATGTATGAGGGTATACGGACCTCGGATGTCGCGTGCATGAAAGCATGTGCGAAGGGAACCTTTTCATGTGTGAAAAGGACCACTCGATAAGTGGAAAAAGTCACTTTATAAGTGCAAAAAGGCACTTGATAAGTGCATAATGAAGAGGATAAGGAAATGTGCTAATATAGGCTAATAAGCTTATATATGGTTATTTCCTACAATAACTACCCCTAAAGCCTATAAATAGGACCCAAGGGTAAGGCTTTTAAGGCTAATCCTTCATGCCATAAGTTTTGCATAAGGCAAACTTTTTCCTCTTCTCCCTTCCATTTTGTTCTTCTTCTAAATAGAGATTTAGACGGTGGAAACTCTGCTTCGATCCTCTGTGACGAAGTACTGACCGTTGTGGCGAATCCAAGGGCAAAGTTCAGAGACTACAGCGCAGCGTACGCTAACGTAAGTTCTCTTTCGATCCTCCATCACCGCGCGATGGGTTCCTACACTCAAGGCATCAAGAGCTTGAAGACTAGATGTTGTATTACTTGCTTCTTTCCTGTTGAGTCATAGGATTATTGTAATGCCTGGATTAGATGCTCATTCACATGCACGCATCATTAACCATCTTAATGAACTTTACGATCATTATAGAAACTGATCCAATAGGTCCCCCATGCCAAAAATTCAATTAGAGTTTTTGGATTTCCAACAGGCGTCTGTTGAAGGCATGGCAGGTGACTGGTGATTCACCAGGCGCCTAGCCATCCTTTTACGGGTGGCTGTTCTGCACAAGCTCAAGTTAATTTTCTTGACTCCATACTTGAGCATTTGGTACAGGCGACTGAAGTACAATTGACATGCGCCTGTCAACCAACAGGTGCATGAACATTATTCAACGATCGCCTCGTGCACTAATGTGCGTAACATGGTATTTTTAGCTCAATCCATCTTTTATGATGATCGACTGATGTAGAGTTTACAGCTGACTGTCAACCATCAGGTGCATGAGCTTAGTTCATCAGTCGCCTGGTACACAAGTGCGTAAGTTGTCATTTTCCAGCTCAAATCCATCCCCTGTGGCAGACGCCTACTGAAGCCTATACAAGTACTTGCACAGTGGTACATGCACATGTGTAGTCTTCTACAGTCACCTGTCCTGTCTCAGATTATAGTCGTTGGGAAAATCTAGCCGTTACACCAGGCGCCTGACCCTTTGCCGTCAGTCGCCTGTTCGAGCTGTTTAAGCCAAAATTATAGTCGTTGCAAATATGATTTCTTGGTTTTTGCTTGGGTTCTTTGGGTTATTTTGGCTCATATATATATGATATGGCTTAGTTCATTTAGAACTCTTGAAATCTTTGAAGATCATTTTAATCTCTTCATTACGCCTCTCCTCCTTCATTTCCTTCATTATAGCTTCACTCTTATGCTAAAGCATCTAAGCTTTAGCGAATTTCTCCAAGGGATTTTCAATCTCGTTCCTTTCTTGGAGAATATCTTTCTTCTCTTTATTCTTACACTCAATTGAGAAGTGGTAGGGTTCATTCTAGAAGAGAGAAAGATCAACAAGTGCAATCATAGCATCATCTTACGCAATTGGTCATCCACTTGCATGCCTTCTTCTTCACATTGGTAAGATCATTTCAAGGCATATGTAAGTGTTATTTTGTTTCATCTTTTTGAAGTGAAACCCTAACTCTCTTTGTGAGAGTTAGCTTCTCCCTTTGTGGGAGTTTGAGTCCTTGTATAGGACTAACCCTTGTATATGGTTTGGTATGTCCTTGTATAGGACAAATTCATTGTGTAGGGTATCCATTGTGTAGGGTATCCATTGTGTATGGATTGTATTCACTACCTTGTGTAGGATCATAGTGAATATTTTTGTGGCTGGATGTACCCAAATTTGGAGAACTAGGGTAAAATCCTTTGTGCTTGTGATTGTTGCTGTTGAGCATACTCTTTAATTTCCGCTGCTTATATACCTTAATTTCAGTAAATTTTAATTAAGCACTTTGCTTGCCTTTAAACTATTCAACCCCCTTTAGTGTATTTTGTAGCCCCGCTAGGTCCTAACAACTGGTAATAGAGCCTTGGTTTGGTGGCTCTTGCAAGCAAGATTTCGTTGTCTCAACAACCACTCTCCCTTCATCTCATCTTCAAAGGCAAACACTTCTCAAAATGGAGGAAGAAAATGTGCCGATGGCTTGATGAGCAAGAGGAGTCAAAGACTATTACTTCGGATGCTCAAGCTTGGAATGCTTTGCTCAATGCACTCTCTCTCCAAATATTACAAAGAATGTAATGGATTTTGAGATGGTAAATGAGATATGAGATTATCTTGATGGGATGTATGGTGGAGAGGAATCTTGCGATGATGAGAGCATCGTTGGTAATGAGGTATCTCGTAACTCTATCGTTCAACTTAGTGATTTTATTAATAATAATGCTGTGTTGTTTATGGACTCTCCCAAAGCTAAAAAGTTTAAGCTTAAGAGAGATGCACACACTCGCACATCGTCATACAATCCTTGTGACGATGCATGTTTTATTGCTTTGAATCAAGAAAAAGTTGCTCTTGATTCTCATGTGTGCATCTTGAGCAAAGAGAATGAGCCTCTTAAAGCTCAAGTAGTGTATGTCAATGAATTTCATAGGTCTTTAAAGGAGAGTGCATATGCTACATAAAGAGGAAATTCATTGCTTGCATGCCAAGAAAGAAGGATTTCTTTCTCAATTGAGTGCCTTGAGAGATGAAAATGCTTCTCTCAAACTCCAAATGGAGATGATGCACTCGTATTATGATTACACCATCTTGAGAGATGATACATTGGCTCTTAATTCAAAATGTTGTGAGCTTAGCTCATGTCTATCCAAGATGGATGACAACATGTCTTCACTTTTGAAGAAGTGTAAGATATTGCCTACTCAAATTTCAAATTTCAAATTGAGTAAGGACAAGGTTTTGGGATCCTTTACATTGAAGGTGAACAAACCAAGCTCTTCTCCTAGAAGCACCCAAATAAATTTTATGGGGGGAGCATTCTAATGGGAAAGTCACATCCAACTTTTTTGGCTTAAAATCAACTTCTATTTCTAAGCCAAAGAGAAATAATGCATATTTGTATTCAGATCTTTCTTATATTAAGAAGCCTATTCAAAAACTTATTGTTATGAATGCTTCTTCTTTGAATGCTATGCATGATGTGTCTACTCATAGGAAATCTTATCATTGTTTGCATGCTAGAATTAATGCCAATCCTTTGCATGCTTCACATGTTCCTATGCATGGTAGAAATTCTTGTGTGAATGCTTCTAATGCTAGATCTCGTGTTTCGTATACGGGGCACGCCAATGTTTATGTTCTACCTCATAAGCATGCCCCCTCAACTCCTACTCATGCCTTAACTAAACCTATTCTTAAGATTCCCAAATCACTTTCTTTATGGATTCCTAAGAATGTTTCTAGGCTTGATCGGAATTCGTATATAGATTCATATGTTCGAAATGTTATATTTTCATATGACTATATACAGAAACCAAACTTCACTTTTGTTTGGTTTCCACCTTGCTAGCCCACTCACATTGTTATTCATTCTTGGGTACCATGCTTGTGTATTTACATTTTGTACCCCTATTTATGTGAGTGTGTTCATTACTACCAATTTTGCATGTTTTGCATGTTTATATGGGATTATGTAACTTTTTGCTTGCTTGCTTTAGTTTTTCCATTCATGTGTCACATTGAATGTCATTCACGCATATGGGGTGGTTATTTTCTCTTGCCCTTGGTTTTCTTATTTGGCTCTTACCCATCTTTTTGATATGCCAATGGGGGATAGAAATGTGTTATGTAAAAATATACCTTATGCTTTTTATGCATTATTAACAATTGGTATTTTTTTTGCATAACATCCATCAATATGATTTGTGCTTTGCATGTTTATATTTTGTGCACTTTTGCATATTGATTGGAGGAGTTTCTTAGCACACATTGTTTATTTCAATGTTTATTATATTTTAACATAATGGATTGTCATCATCAAAAAGGGGGAGAATGTTAGTTCTTGGGTTCAAGACTAATGTTGTTGTGATGATGATCAATACATTATGTTAGTGTGCTAATCAATATTATGTTTTAGTCTCAGTTTATCTTAATGATTATATGTTGATGAGACAACACATAAAGCTTGGAGGATGATGCAATGGATATCTTAAAGACCTCCAAGAGTGATAGATTGCTCAAACTTGGATGAAGGCATGAAGATCATCTAATGAAGCCAAAGCTTGGAGCATGATGATGGCTAGTACCTCAAGGAATCAAGAGCTTGAAGACTAGACTCTAGGAGAAGCTTTTGTAATCCATGTATTGTATTACTTGCTTCTTTCCTTTTGAGTCATAAGATTATTGTAATACCTTGATTAGATGGTCATTCACATGCACACATCATTAACCATCTTAGTGAACCTTATATTCATTATAGAAACCAATCCAATATGTTCCACATGCCAAAAACTCAATTGGAGTTTTTGGACTTCCAACAGGCGTCTGTTGAAGGCATGCCATGCGACTGGTGTTTCACCAGGCACCTGACCATACTTCTACAGGCGGCTATTCTACACAAGCTTAAGTCAATTTTCTTGACTCCATACTTGAGCATTTGGTACAAGCGATTGAAGTACAATTGACAGGTGCCTGTCAACTAATAGTCGCCTAGTGAACCAATGTGTGTAACTTGGTATTTTGAGCTCCAATCCATCTTGTGTGACCGTCGACTGATGTATAGTTTACAGCCACATGTCAACCATCATGTGCCTGAGCTTAGTTCATCATTCGCCTGGTACACAAATGCATAAGTTGTCATATTTCAGCTCAAATCAATCCCCTGTAATAGCCGCATGCTGAAGCCTTTACATGCGCATGTATAGTGGTATAAGCACCTGTATAGTCCTCTACAGTCACCTGTCATGGCTCAGATTATAGTCGTTGGAAAAATCTATCCGTTACACCAGGCACCAGACCCTTTGACATCAGTCGCTTGTCCGAGCCGTTTCAACCTAAATTATAGCAGTTGCAAATCTGATTTCTTGGCTTTTTGCTTGGTTTTTTTGGGTTATTTTGGCTTCCTATATATAGGAGATGGCTTAGTTCATTTAGAACTCTTGAAATCTTTGAAAATCATTTTAATCTCTTCATTAAGCCTCTCCTTCTTCACTCCCTTCATTAGAGCTTCACTCTTAGGCTATAGTATCTAAGCTCTAGGGAATTTCTCTCAGGGATTTTCAATCTTATTCCTTTCTTGGAGAATATCTTTCTTCTCGTCATTCTTACACTCAAGTGAAAAGTGTTAGGCTTCATTCCTAGAAGAGAGAAAGATCAACAAGTGCAATCAAAGTCTCATCTTAAGCACTTGGTCACCCACTTGCATGCCTTCTTCTTCACATTGGTAAGATCATTTCAAGGAATATGTAAGTGTTATTTTGTTTAATCTTTTTGAAGTGAAACCCTAACTCTTTTTGTGAGAGTTAGCTTCTCCCTTTGTGGGAGTTTGAGTCCTTGTATAGAACTAACCCTTGTGTAGGGTTTGATGTGTCCTTCTGTAGGACAAATCCCTTGTGTAGGGTATCCCTTGTGTAGAGGTTGTATTCACTACCTTGTGTAGGATCATAGTGAATATTGATGTGGCTGGATGTACCCAAATTTGGAGAACCCGGGTAAAATCCTTTGTGCTTGCGATTGTTGTTGTTGAGCATACTCTTTAATTTCTGCTGCTTATTGTTCCTTAATTTTAGTAACTTTTAATTAAGCACTTTGCTTGCCTTTACACTATTCACTCACCTCTAGTGTATTGTGTAACCCTGCTAGGTCCTAACATCTGATAGAGCCAACCATCTCATACATTTTGGACGGGTCCGTTGACAATGACCTGCAGAGGGTGCAGTCTGTCAGCTTGAAATCACACCGCTGGGGTCGATTGGGCTGATCAGGCGAGTGCTTAGATGTGGCAAGGGTGTAACAGGTCGTGTCTGCTGATAGCGTAGACTATTATTGCCGTGTTGCTAATGGCATGTAGAAAGGGAGGATTGATCGCCTGAGATTACGCCACGTAGAGTGGGCTGATCCAACCAGGCAAATAGGTGCTTGGGCTATAAGACTGAAGAGCCCGACCTCGGGCAGCGAGGTCGGCTTCGTGGGAGTGTGATGTGGTCAGGTTGGGCTAACCCCTCAAGTTGGGTCAAGCGGTCCCTGATGACGGGTCCCATCTGACAAGCTGAGCTGGGCTCTCTAGTGCTGGTGAGCCCAAACAAGAACCGTCGTCTACAACTACGGACTTTATTTAAAAATGAAGATGAAAATAAAATTCTCAGCATGCTGACAATGGTTCCCTCATCCCATCTCAGTGCCAATAATTCGGCCACGCTTACTAATTGAAGTCTGAGAAATTTAAACCTATCGCAATTGAAGTCTGCATAATTTAAACGATGGTTAGGACCAATTTACCAAAATTACCTAATAATTTAATGTTTTAGCATAAAAGTTAAAAATAGCAATCAAAAAATTTTATATAAAATTAAAGTTGACTACCAATGGTTGGGACCAATTAAAAAGTAATTTTAAATAACAAAAACTTTTTTTATAAAACTATTAAAAGCTTCTTTGTTTTAAAAAAACCTACCATAAAGATTTTAAAGTTGTCTATTGAAAAGATAGTTTAATTTAACTATATTACACCTTTTAAAAATTCATTAAAACTACCATAAAAGATCCATAGCAAGAAAATTTTGGATATTTTATTTTAACTTTCAAAAGTTAAGATGTTATATAGTAGAAAACACCAAATTATTTGGTTGTTTTGCTAAATATAGCCGACAAGGACCAATAAAGAGAAAAGCTTTAAAAAGAGAACAATGTTATGAATTAACTACTGGGGGAGGAGCCCCCAGCTCTTTATTTATAGGCAATTGGGATAATACAAAGATGAGCTTACAATGATATGGGCCTATCTCTGGGATAGCCCAGAATCTCACCCAACTGCGGTTAAATAATCGTTCACAACACTCCCCCTTATCCAGCCATAGGTGTGGACTCTGCTCGTGAATACTTCAGGATTCTGAGCGTAGAAGAGTCTCACATTGGGTGGATACTTCAGGATCCTGAGTTGGTGAGGTTTGCCTCGTTAAAACCTTTAGCTATGGAAAACCCTGTGGGAGAAACCATAGTTAAGGAAAAAGAGTTCAAACGCTCTTTAACTCCCCATGTTTTGTACAAGCGACTCTGCTCATGAATACTTCTGGATTCTGAGCGTCACAGATGGGTGGATTCTTCAGGATCCAGAGTTGATGCGATTTGCCTCATTAAAACCTTTGGCTATGGAAAACCCAGTGGGAAAAACCATAGCTAAGGAAAAAGAGTACAAATTCCATCAACTCCCCCTGATCTGTAAAAGCTCTAAGGCTTTCAGATCTCTTAGGCTTCTCTCATCACTCCTATTTACAACATTCTGAAGATATACACAGATTACAAATTTATCACAGTTAAGTAGCTGCTGAATCCAGAGACTCTGGAGAGGTGTGCTAAGTATCTTCACCTCTGATGTGGTCTTCAGACTATGTGGTCAGCTCCACAATACCAGCCTTTATCCCAATCGTCACTGGCATGTGATGTACCAGCAGGCGCCCTCAATTACACCATTGGTGTGGTGAGGATCTCGGAATGATAGGATGATGTCGCCTTCATAAATTGCTTTGCAGATCTGCAGTAGATGGCCATTCCACTATGGGTACCCGGTCTGTGATTTCTCAGTGTAGGGACCGGACCTGTAACCTGCATTTGCATAAACATTGGAGGATGCTACTTCATATTGTAAGTCCAAATCTTTCGACCCTTGGAGGAAGCGCAGAAGGCTTAACTCCGGTTTAATGGCCCTTTTTAGGTGCCAACTATCTCTGGCTAGTGAGTTTATTGCAATAGCTATATCGGGACGCGTGCAGTTAGCCAGGAGTGCCTGATTGCACTTAAATAAGGGACTTTAGGACCAGTTATATCCTCTCCGTCTTCCAGCGATCGGAAGGGTTCTTTTTGTACATCCATTAAGTGTACTACCGTAGGTGTACTTTGGATGACAATGGTCCTTTTAATTTCTCCAACGCACTTCTGGGCGTTTGTAATAGGATTCTATAAGCCACGACTTTATACTTGCCTAGGTCTTTTTATTTCATGTTTAAAAGTCAGGCTTGAACAGATATTTTGGTTTTCTCTTCAGGAGATCCGATGAGATTTTAGTTGTTTACAACTGTGATCTCAAATCCTGCTCTTTGCTTAGATGCAAAGACAACCCTCAGTAGTAATCATTGCTTTGTCAAGCGATTCTCTTGGTTGTACATTATTCTTATTGTCTTTCTTCAATAGAATAGACGTCCCGAAGTCTATTTAGGCATTTAAGGAAATGTGGAAATTATCTT
>JAULAV010000066.1:81278-162090 GCA_030789695.1 Scilla litardierei | reverse complement strand
AAAGAAAGAGATAAAATACAAATGATTAGGGCTTAGGGCTCGCCACTAGGACCGTCGGATGTCGATGCTAGGTTAAGACTCTTACGTTGCGGTGGTTTTATTGGCAACTGTAGCATCTAGGAAGTGAATTCATGGTTCTAAGCACCACGAATCTAACGTATCGCATTAAACTCACTCTTGTGATAAGCGCACACGATACGTGCATTAAGGATTTACAATAATCTTACCACTCTCATGGTTCGAATGCTCTCAGCTCGTACCACTCTCGTGGGTTAGAGCTTCGAGGTATTTTGTTGGCTCTTATTGACGCAATGGCGGTAGCCGTCAATTAGTTATATAGTTCTTCGGTGGATCCCCTCAAGGCACGAGCCGGGCATGGTCACGTGCCTCGGTTGAATCCACTAACTCCCTAATTAAATACGTAGGATATTCCTTAAGCTAATCGATTCCACCGACCGTGGGCACGATCTCAGTACGAATTCTCCTAGGGATCTTGATAGTTCAACCAAAATACAACCCCATTTATACCAACGCACCCTAAAAATCCCAACTTTGCAACTAAGTCCTAGGATCCATGGGCTAATCCCTTAGCCCTAGAAAATACTACTCATGCATCATAGGGAGAACAATAGAAGATTCAATAATAGCAAGAGAATTCATCCTAGAATGCATCAATGAGATATTCAACAAATAATCACAAAGAAATAACAAATAAATATAATTAAAGAGACAAAAGTACTTATCTTGATACAAATGAGGGGCCTAGGGCATGGCCAAACTCCCCAAAAGATCGTCTCCACAAAAGTCTAAGAAAGATCTAAAAATCCCCTTTTGAAAAGTATACAAAAATCTCCTCCAAAACTAATCTAAAAATCTCCCTCAACCTCCCCTACAGCCCCCTCCAGAACTCTCCTCCAGCCGCCAAAATCCCCCCACAAAAACCCTCACAATCGGCCCAAAAATCCGGGTGCAGATCAGAAAATGGGCCCATGACAACTCGGCCCGAGCACAAAGCTGCTCGGTCGAGTCGTTCGACAGCTCGGGCCGAGAAGGAGGCTGCTCGGTCTGAGTTTTACAGAGAATCAAAGCACCAAAATACGTCGCTCTGCCAACTCAGGCGCTGTTCGGTCGAGTAGGAGCTTACTCGGGCCGAATAGGAGGCTGCTCGATCGAGTCAGACACCAAAAACAGCATTCTGAATGTGTAGTGCACGACTCGGGCCGAGTAGAGTGCTACTCGGCCGAGTAGGCTGCTGAGAACAATTTCAGCACTGCACCATCAACTTGCAGAAATTCCCTAGGGCTCATCCGACCTCTGATTGGCACGTTCTTGGTGGTGTTGGAACCTTCTTGAAGTCTACTACCTGGGACAAAATATTAGAAAAATAGTGAAAAATCCCAGGTGATAGCAGATTTAGAAATAGTGCACGGCTGTCCTGTTTTCAGCACTTCGGGTCGCTCGATTCCTTCGCCGCATCATAGCTCGATCACGCGACTTTCTCTCTTGCCCCTTCATTGCTCCAGTATTCTTCTTTGGCACCTTGAGCATGTCATCATGAGTCTCATTGGTGCTCTCACGTCGCCGATCGTCTTATCGACTCCAAATTGCTCCAATATCGCTCCAAATCCCTGAAATGGAATAAACGCTCCGAAAGTCATATTATTCCAAATAATAGCACAAAAGCGTATAAAATATGTAATTGAGCAATCGTTTTGATGTGTAATCTTATCGATAAAATGTGGAATATAATGACACATCAAAATCCCCCAAGCTTACCTCTTACTCGTCCTCGAGTAAGACTAGTAAGAAGCTAACACGAGAGTGGGATACAATGAAGATGTGAGGCGGTGATGTGTAAATGGAGATAAGGGGTTCAATCTTAAATTTAGAAAAACAAGAACCCAAGATATGCAAGATCTCGTGAACACGCGTCAATATGAAATTAGAACACATATGCACCCCAAATAATTAAATCTCGCTCAAATTGAAATAACGTGGATTTCAATAAATAAAATGAACTTGAAAAGCAGTAAAAAGAGATTAGAGTTATATCATATCATAGTTTATCATGCAATATACTAAGTTCACAGAAATGAAACCAATGTTCACAACTCATTCTCTAAGCAGTATAATATGCCATGACCAAACATTTTCAAGCATGCGTGGTATTTTGTTATACTTCATGGAATGAATTTAGAAAATTCGATCAAGGTAAGGCATTATCACACTACGACCATTTCAAGACTGCTAGAACCCATCAACTTTGACATGTCTTAGTTCTATATAGAAATGGAGATAAGGATATGGGATTTTTGTAGTTTTATATTGTTTTTGGCTATATGAATATTTTATACACATTTTTTCTTTCTTCGTATACACGAGATAACTCAATATATACAAAAGACGGCCTATGCATCCCAGACCAGACGATCTTAGGGCATCGGGTTACGAAGAACCCCTAGGGCCTTTTATTCAAGATATTTGTTTGATTTTTGTATTATTGGGATTTTTGCAAACTCACGTAAACGCGATGGAATGCAAAGTATGATCAAAGATCATTTATTGGCGATTTTCAAAAGAAAAAAAAGCATAGAATCTAGACATGGCTCAGTTTCAGGAATCCTAATCATCGCTACTTTGGTTGTCGTGGGGTTATCCTATCTCTTTTGAATCACTAAACATCCATGAAGCACTAGAATTATCAATCAAATCATGCAAGTGTCAAATAATTTTCAGAGTTGATTCATTCATTTTTAACTTAACTGTTTCGAGAATATGGTTGTGAAACTATGGATTCAACTATGAAAAAGCATATTAACAAAGATTCACTATCAAGGAATTAAACTCTAATCTAACAGATATCAGAGTTCATAAAAAAATAAATCCACGATATTTCATAGAAAATAAAGCATATGAGACATAACTATAAGAGTGAACATGGTTCATATGGAAAATATGAAGTGTGTTTCACGATGAAGCAAAGTGCGTGCACTATGCACTCCCCCAAGCTTAAACATCACATTGTTCTCAATGTGTGTATGATATAAATAGAGGACAACGATAAGAAAGGGGGGCCACTCAACAAAATAGTTTCTCTCCCCCCAAGCTTAAACATCACATAAAAATTGGGGGGAGAGGTGAAATAAGCGCCAAAATATAAGAGTGAGAATGGATAATAGATAGTGAGTTGGATGCCAAAGAAAATTTAGCCATCAGATGGGGTGAATTTATTTAACTAGAAAAAACATATAAAATCATGTACGGTCCTCTCGCTGTCGAGAGGATTCGTGATTATTTAAAGCATAAAATTCTACACTACTGGATTGGTACCACCTGTAGCAAAAGGCGGATCCAGAATCTTTGCTGGTGCAGGCAACTGCTCCAACTGCTCCTTCCGTGGCTCTGCCAGGTGCGTATCTCCACGGGCTCCATCAGATTCCAGCAATGCTGCTCCTAGCATCTCCCCAAGGACTCCACCTGTACCCTGCAAGAGATGAGCCGCATCAATCTGATGTGGATAATTTTTCCCCAAAATAAAATTTTTCCAAAGAAGGTCATCAAAAGAAATATTTAAGATAAAGATCGGTTGATGACACTTCCCTGAAAATGTATCTCCGCTTTCATGCACCACGACCGGCAACTCTCCGTCGTTTGTCTCTGGCTTTTCAGGTAACTCTGGCGTATGAGTGTGGATCTCATCTGGCCACTCCTCATCATCGTCAGATTCATCCCATCGCAGCTCCTGATCATATTCAATAGTATCTATGGGTGCTAACTCCTCGCTCTCATCCTCGTATACGTCCCATCGTACCTCTTGATCATATGTATATGTGATCGCGCCCGGGCGTACACCCTAAAGAGCGACCATGTAGTTTTACCGCAAGCGCACGGTGTAGCGGCGAGCGGGTATCGAACACAGGGAGGACGTATGATAGTGCCTTCTCCGAACAACCTAGCTATGGGGACAGAAAAGTAGGAAATTGCCTTTCGGCGATGTTGTCACAATCGTCAAACAATGTAAAGAGATATAAAATCAAATAAAGACGCCTAGGGAATAGGGAATCTCCGCTACTCACCGTATCTCGTCATTGTGATTCATCGGTTTCACAATTGCTAGGGTATAATGTCAGGTGAACTAGTTGCAACTGAATGTAAAACCTAGCTCACGCTCTCGCGCTGTTACCGGTCTATAGCAAACCTAGGCTCGGGTCCAATCTCTTGCAAACCCTAACCTAGGCAATCTAGCATTAGGATCAACGTCATCGCATCCCGAGCCCACTCTCGTGCAAACTCGGGCTACGACCTAGGTTGGGATAGTTCATACCCGTCCAATCTCTTGCAAACGGGTATCGGTATAGAATTGCAACCGAGAATCCTAGTATCGGTCTAATCTCTTACAAACCGATACTACGGAAACTCAATTTCAACCCAATTCGGATTTCTAGGGTTTCCTATCGAATTGGGATCCAATCTCTTGCAAATCCCAATCGATATGAACACCTAGCTATCCGTATTATATCAATCCCAAATTAACCCTAATCAATTCTAGCAATAGTTCTACCAAATCGTCATAAATCGGAAATTGGGCTCGTAGGGTTCATCCCCACGCACTAAGACGTTAAGACTACTCACAAATCATATTGCTAATGGAAGAATAATCAATAGAAACAACAATGGAATTCATAGCAATATTCAAAATAGCAATAAAAATAGGATTTTTAATGGAGAGGGAGACAAACCAATGTAGCTTTCCAAGAATCCAACAAAATAACACTTTTCTCTCCTCTACAATCACAAGAATTAAACTCTAAAAAATCTAATCTAAAAAGGCTGCCAAAAGCAGTGGAAAAAGCTCTCTAAACTAGGTTAGAATCTGGGGTTAAATACCCCCCAAAACTGCCCAAAAATCCGTGACCAAAATGCCCATGCGCCTCTTCAAAATCGTGTTTTCCGCTACAGGCGCGCGGCTCACTCGGCCGAGTGACAAAGGTCACTCGGCCGAGTGAGAGACCCTGAGAATTTACAGTAAGTCCGGGGTCTTGGGGGTCTTCACTTCGGGGGTCACTCGGCCGAGTGAGTTGTCGTCACTCGGCCGATGGGCTTATCTTCACTCGGGCGGACGGCAATTGCCACTCGGCCGAGTCGGGCTTCTGCTGCTCAGACTGACGGATTACAGTAAGTTGGCTATTTTTGATGGTCGTCGTCTGGGTGCCACTCGGGCGGACGGGATACGTCACTCGGCCGAGTCGGCTTCTGATGCTCGGCCGAGTGCACGCTGATAGCGTGTCCGATCTGGCCGGCCGAGCGGGGTCTCGATGCTCGGCCGAGTGACTCCTTCACTCGGCCTAGTGAGATGCTAAAAATGCCCAATCTGAATGTTCTTGCCTCCTCGTCGCTCCTACGATGTTCTTTCTTCTTTCGCTCCTCTCCAATAGCAAAATACTCCTCGGGGAAGTCGTCGGTGACACTCCGGAGTGGGTGTATCTCGGAATCTCTCCAAATCGCTCCAAATCTCCTGAAATACGACAAAAACAACAAATCATGAAAAGTATCGCAATATTGTCGATAAATCGTGAAAAACATGATTTGAGCGATCTAAATGGCATGCAAACATGCGGGAAAGAGGTGTAAAATACGGAGTGATCAAAATCCCCCAAGCTTACCTCTTATCGTCCTCGAGGAAGAAAAGTAAAAGGCGAAACCGGTGGATAAAGAAAACGAAAACGATGGAAAAATGGAAAATGAAAAACGGAAAAGAAAGAAGAAAGTGAAGAGGGAAGCTGCTAGATCATTTTTCTCAGGACGTGTGTTTTGCTTACTCATATAGCATGCATCGAATGTAAAACACATGTCAAAGATTTTTATTTCGATATCATAATATAGTGATGAAAATAGAGATAGAAAACCCAAGAATATCGATATAGCATGAAAAATGGAATAATTCTAAGATTAACATCGTCTGAATCATCTAAAGCGGTATACAATATCGTAGATCACACACTTTTCAATTGAATGCTTTCTATGAGGAGTATAGAGGATATCACACAATAGAATAGAAAGAATAGAAAAGCGTGGATTTCATGAAATGAATGCTAGGCGTAGATTTCTGGATTTCGTGAAGCTAAAACAATCTCACTGAGTATAGAATATTACTTAGCCTAGGTTGTCATGCACCGTCAAGTAGTCACTCTCTCACACATCATTGGATTCTCTCCCCCAAGCTTATCTATAAGCGTGGTGGCATATACAAAATTGTATTTACATTCCCCATTTCTTTTGAAGCTCCAAATGCAAAAGAAAATAAAAATAAAAACAAAAAGAGGGAAGAAAGAGAGAGTATATGAGATGGGATCGTTTATTGAGATTCTTTTCTCTTTTCTTCTCTTCTTTTTTTTAATAGCATATATACACAAATGATCCCAAATCAAAAGAGAGAGAAGGATATACAAGAATTTTTCTTTTTCTTTTTGGTTTTGGGAAATTTGGAGCTAGGAATTTAATAACGGGGGAAATGCCAAATATTAGAATCGCTAAGGGGAGATTCACCAATGATTTTAAAATAGAGAATTAATGTTCAAGATATGTGGAGAAATAAATAAATGTATCTCTCAGTTCACTCTATAGGACGTGCATGACAACTTCAGCAGGGTAATTTAATCTACTCGGTTTCGATCACAAAAAAGCAAACTAATCCAGATTTATCATAGCTAACATCATTCAATCATCCTGAAGTGAAGTGTACAAATCATGCAAATAGAAGTGATATAGGAAAAGAAAAAGGTACTCCAGATATTAGTATTCAATGCGTGAATCTTGGTGTGTTTTCTACGATAGCATACATATGAATATTCAGACTTAGCTAATAATAGAATTTCATCCATTTTCATATGGAAAAAGTGTGGGTTACTATCTCTAAATGCAAGGCAGATCACAGCATATGATATCAGAAATAAAAGCTAAGACATGACAAATATAGCATGCATATAGAGAAAGCTAACTCCACGTCATCATCATCACAGAAAAATCATCTCTAGCATGAGATGAAAGAAATAAAGATAAAAAGGGAAAATAAAACTATTTACAATGCGGCACACGAAGAAAATGAGAAAAACGTGATGCATGGTAAAAGAAAAAAAAGAAAAGTGATGAAAAATGCGTGCAACTGCGGAAAATGGCGTGAAAAAACTAAAAATAAAGGTGGTAAATCGAAAAGCGTGAGAACTCACTCCCCAAGCTAAAGTGCACAGTGTCCTCAATGTGCGAAGTGTGGCACACCGAAAGACGTGTAATGTGAGGGGTAGGTGAGGATGCATGCATGAGGAAAAAGAAATAAAAATAACAAAATGAAAATATGATGCGGACATGATGCATGCAGATATAGGAGTGAATCAGATATAAGAGTGTCACACCAAAAAGTCTCTCCCTCTCTCCCAAAAATGATAAAGATATATATGATCAAAATGTGGACCCAAAAACAGTGAGGGGAGGGTGAGGTGGGCAAAAATCATCAGGACCAAGCAGAGACGGGCAGCATGACGGCAAAAAAGATCAATGGCATCAAGGGTGCCTAAGAGGGTGGTGCTGCGCCGTCTCCGTCCTGAGGCGGGGGTGGTGGTGGTGGTGGCTGGGGAACAGTCTGCTGGGTGGGTGGGAGTGTGGAAGCAGGCTGGGTGTGTGTAGGAGTGGGGGTGGGTACCTGCTGGGTGGGTGTGGGTAGGGTCAGTACGCGAGGAAGCCGCTCGAGAATCTGAGTGAGGCAATAGTGAATGCCCGGAAGTAGGTCGAAGCGGCTGGCCATAGCGGTGACGGTGGCAGACAGGGTCCTGAGGTCACCTCTGAGGCCACTCACCGCCCCCTCAAGAGCACGAATGCTCTGAAGTACAGTGTCGGGGGGAGGTGGTGCAGAGGGACGCACGTGTCTGTGCTGTGCAGGACGGGGCTGGCGGACTCAGGTGGTGTAGTAGATGGGCTCAGCAAGCATGTGGAGGAAGGGTGCTGTGCTCACGAGTGGGGGCCCAGCCTCAGTGCGAGGCTGGGGCGCAGGCTGGTGTGAGGTGGAAGCAGCAGCAGCGGAAGTGTAAGACAAAAATGGCGACGAGGCGGTAAGAGAGGTCAGTGACACAGACGTGGGAACAGACGTCACGACACTCTCAGATAGTACGGCCGTAGTGGGGTCAGGAAGGTCTACCGCTGGGGAGGAAGTGCGGGGTCCAAAAAGCGGAACCCCAGCGGTGAGCAAAGTGGATAGTGACCCTACGACTGCGACGAAGGAAGAAGGCTCTCCGCTCTCAACAAAAGTAGGTGGGCGCTCGGGTAGTGCGGAGCAAAGGGGCTCAACGGACAGAGGACCAGTTGTGGTGGGAGTGGTGGTGGTCGTGGTGGTAGTGGAGGTGGTCTCAGCAAGTGTACTCCCGACACCGTCAGAAGTGTGGACAGTGGTGTCGGGAGCAGCAGAAATTTCAGGGACAGGCTGAGGGGCCACGGGGTCAGCTGGCGGCGCAGGGTGTGCAGGTGGTGCAGGCTCAACTCCCTCAGCCTCAAGCACGTAGGCGGAGGGGATCAGGAGATCCATCGCCGGAAGCCAGTCGTCGTGTGCTGGTCCTAAGTGTGTCCGAGCGGGGCTCGGAAGGATCATGTAGTCAGCACCGTATGGACCGTGCAACCATACCCAGTGCCGCTGGCCGTGCGGACAAAGCATCTTCATCCGGGCCATGACGTCTATAGACAGTGAAGTGGGGCCTGGAGAACGACGCAAATCAGCCGGTAGGTCCTCGCCGGTCATCAGGGCGAGCAGGGTGATCAGACCGCCGCAACATATCGGTGAGCGAGCGCCCACCGATACGATGATGCGGTCCAAAAACCAGCTCGCGATATCAATCACGACGGCGGGGACCAACTCGTCACTCTCCCTAGCTAGAACTCTGGGGCGCGTCATCGCATAGAGCATATAAAGCTCCGGCGTGGACATCGTCCCAGGCTCATACCTCGCCAAAAAAGTAGTCGCCATAAGGCGCTGAGCTATGCGGAGGCAGGGGTGGACGATGGCCAAGGCCTTGGCCCTACTAGGGTCAAAGGCAGCTGGTAAACCCGTGATCCAGGCCCAGAAAGCGTGGGAATCGAAGGAAGCTGGGGGAATGTGAGTGGGGGCGTAACCACGGTCGGTCCCGGGGATATCGGGCCACGAGAAGAATGCTCTCATCATACCGAGAGTGACCTGGCACTCTCGGTCCATAAATCTAAACGAGCATCCCTCGTCAGTCCGGGCTATAGAACTCAGCACCTCAAGTGTCGAACGGACGAAGGTGTCCGCCGACACTTGGAAAAAATCTCGCCAACCCACGTTGTCATACAACGTGAGCATCCCCTCAAGTACCCCCAGACGTCCTAGGTCTGCAAGGTGTGCGAACCTGGAGGGTACAATCGAGCGCTGGGAAATGCGCTCAAAAACGACACGGTGTGCGTCGTCTCGAAACGTAATCCCCAGCGGCCCGACAAGTGGAGCCGATGGTGGCAGTGGGTTGGCAGGGAGTGGCTGTGTGGGGTGAACGGGGACTGCAGGCTGTGGCTGTGCGGGGTGAACGGGGTTTGTAGGCTGTGGCTGTGCGGGGTGAGGTGGTGTATGCGGAGGAGAGTCCTCCATCTCGTGGGAGGGGCCGGGCTCATCCGGCCGCTTCCGCTTGGCGGAAGCTCTCCTGGTGCGTGGCCGTGTCCGGGGCGGCATGTGGGCCCCGGGTGCTCACCAAAAATAGAAAGAAACGTGGCGTGCAAAAATAAGTGGAACGAGTATACCGTAACACGCCGCGAGAGCAAAATAGTGGATGCGTGCGAAGACGTCGCCTCCACGAAGCCAAAAACGCTCCCCGGAAGCTCCCCTAGGCTCCCCTATGCTCCCCAAAATAGCATGCACATCAAACGAAGATATCAGCGAGTAATATTCAAAATGTATGGGGGGTTAGGGGTATAATAGATAAATTTTGAAGTTAATTTGGTTTAGGGGTTCGATTAGCACATGGATCGTCAAAAAAATACAAGAAAAAGGAGAAAATGGGTGATTTTGGGGTGACCGGAGCTCGGCCGGCAGTGAGGAGGTCGCCGGCGACTCGGCCGGCGGTGAGGAGGTCGCCGGCGACTCGGTCGGTGGTGCGGCGGTCGTCGGCGTCGGTGGTCGGCCGAGCGCCGCCGTTGGCGAGGCGGTCGGGCGAGTGGAAGTCGTAGTGTTCGGGAGAGAAAGGGGCGCGGGCTCGGGCAATGAGAAATTGTGACGCTTCGAATTCCGCGCCGAGCCCGTGTCTCTTATAAAGGAAATGTTACGACTCGGTCGAGTGACTATGTCGCTCGACCGAGTGAAAGTAACGGAAATATTTTTGAAAATTCCTCCCCGCTTACGACTCGGCCGAGTGGCTTTGCCACCCTCGGCCGAGTGGAAAAAGTCCATTCGGTCGAGTGGCACAGCTACTCGGCAGTTCTCGCCCTAGGAGCGTATCAGTTTCACTCGGCCGAGTGAAGATATATACTCGACCGAGTGACAATTATACTGAAATCAAGAAAAGAAACATAGAGTTGGGTACATCAGACTTCCCTCGTTTGTGCGCCGCTCGGGCGGACGAACTTATGTACTCGGCCGAGTGGATATTCTACTCGGCCGAGTGACTCCTGTTTTCTGCTGTTTGGCTCCGTTTGGGCTCTAATCTCTGTTTTTCTTTCTCCAGTCGATTTCTTCCTCCTCCTAAGCATCGAGCGCATTCCTGGAGCGCTCTTCGTCGTCTTGTTCATCCTCCTAATGATAGATATCCCTTTCTCCTCTCCTGTCAAAGAAAAATAGGACCTGTTATCACGAATTTTTCAGGCAAACGACTCAAAACACTAATAATTTCTAAAACAAAAATAAAGAACAAAGTAAAAATAAAGCGATAACCGTCGGGTTGCCTCCCGACAAGCGCTCGTTTAAGGTCTTGAGCTCGACACCCTTGGATTTTCAATTTAATGCGGGATATTGGGTGCATATGAGATGCACCCGTCGATATTATCGGGAAGAACGCTTGGATTTGGATGTTATGGCAGCGTGTTCTTCCTCAGTGCTCCTTCGTCTCGGGTAGTGTTGGGGGGTGGCTCCCCCAAGCTAGTGCTTGCTCCGGGCCTTGGCTTCACCGGAGACACCGATTTCCGTATCGGTGGAGCTTTCTTCGGAGTCCTCATCTTTGAGAGCTTGCAGAGCTCTCGTATTCTTGCGACATCAGTGTCGCCTTCGTCAACTTCCATGGAGAGATCAGGGGAGTGCTTCGTCTTTTCTTCTTGGCCCAAATCTGGGCCTTCTTCGAAGTCATCCTCGAATATTGCACCGATGGAATGGGGGATCGCCTCCTCAATGACCTCGTCAAGGAGGTCCATATAGTCCAGTTCCTCATGATAAGGCATGTGTTTCATTGCCTTGGGTATATGAAGCTCCACTTCGATGTTGCCGACGTTCAATGTTAGAGTCCCTTCACATACGTCGACAATGACACCGGCGGTGGCGAGGAATGGGCGTCCAAGTATTAGCGACGTATCGCTCTCTTCCTTGACATCCATGATCACAAAGTCGCATGGCAAACATATGCCTCCCGGGACTTGTAACGGGATGTCCTCTGCGATCCCTACCGGCCTTGTGATCTGACCATCTGCTAGTTGTATCCGCATGTCGGTAGGCTTCAATTCTGTGCCGGTGTTTAGCCTTTAGAACATAGAGAGAGGCATGAGGCTAACACTAGCCCCTAAGTCTACTAACGCCTTTTGTAGAGGGACGCCGCCTAAGGTGCAAGGAATTCGGAAACTCCCCGGGTCTTTGAATTTGGCGGGCTCCTTCTCTCTCTTGGTGAACCAAGTCCCCTCCTCAGCGAGCATTATTTTCTCCTTCCTCTTTCTTCCCGTAATCAAATCCTTTAAGAACTTGGCGTATGTCGAGATCTCCACGATAGCATCGAGGAAAGAAATATTGAGGCTTACCCCTCTCAAATATTCGAGAAACTTGGCTAGTCGTTTCTCCATCTTTGCTCTAGCAAGCCTCTGAGGGAATGGGATCGGTGGCATAAAACGCCTCTCTTCAATCAGCTGCTCCGCTCTTGACTTTTCTTCCCCTTGCGGCTCTTTCTCTCTCTCAACTTCAATGACCGGCTCACTTGGCTCTACTCTCTCCACCACGGGCTCCTTGGTTGGAATCATGACGGGGGTGGTATCCTTCCCGCCTCTCGTAGTAACTGCAACCACGGCGTTGATATGTCCGGTGGTGCCCCGTGGATTTTGCTCGGGCTGAGCCGGCAACTGTTGACTATTTCGATTGAGCAACGCAAGTTGCTCCGAGATTTGGCCTACAACGCTTGCAAGGGAATCTTGGCCTGCCTTCAAGGAATCATTAGTCTTCTTCTGCTCGACCATAAACTCCTCCACTCTAGCTTCAAAATTGGAACGTTGTTGAGCTTGTGGAGGGTTTGGATTTCTCCACCCTTGATTGTATCCGGGCAGCCTATAGGGTCCCACTTATTGCCTTGGTGGGTAGTTTTGTTGCGGAGGCCCCCTCGGTGGATAATGTTGTTGTTGTTGTGGCGGTGGTCGAGCTTGGTGAGGTAGTTGTTGCGGGGGGTTCAATGCTCCATCATTGTTTGCATAGGAGAAACCGGGATGGTTTCTAGCGGTCGGATTGGCCCAATATCCTTGGTTCCCCACGACGTATTGAACTTGCTCCAAAGATCCCTCTCCTTGTTCTCCTCCCAAATACATAGCTTGGGATTGGTCTTGCCAATCGCACATTTGACTTGTTGGTGTGGATGTGGAAGGGGCTCCTTGGGGCTCCGTGATATATTTCTCCAGTCTCTCCACCACCTTGTGAAGAGAATCGAACTTGTTGGTCAGCTCCGCCACGGCTTTGGCCTCATAGATGCTAGATGGCTTCAAGGAGGACGAAGAGTGTCCTCGCTCGTCGCCCCACTGTTGATTGTTCGAGGCCATCTCCTCAAGTAAGGCCGTAGCTTCGTCGGGAGTCTTCGATAGGATGGCCCCATTTACCGTGGCATCAATAATCTGCTTGGTCCCCGGTTGGAGACCATTGTAGAAGCTATGGACGAGCTCCCAATCTTCAATGCTATGGTGGGGGGCACTGATGCTGCAGGTCTTTGAAGCGCTCCCATGCCTCGTAGAGTGTCTCTTGAGGTCCTTGCTTGAAGGACATGAGAGCACTCCTAATCTTTACCGTCTTGGAGGGCGGATAGAACTTGTCGATAAACGCGCTCGCCAACTCATCCCATGTGGTGAAGACTCCTTCAGCTTGCGTCCTTAACCAATAAAGAGCTTTATCCTTTAGTGTGAAGGGGAAAAGGCGCAGTCTGATGGCGTCTAGGATGACGCCCGGCATCTGGAAGGTGGCACACTTTGATAGGAAGAGCTGGATGTGGTAGTGGGGATTTTCATGGGGATTCCCATGAAAAGGATCCTGCTGCATAAGGACCACCAATCCGGTCTTCAACTCAAAATTCTTGTCGGCCGCCAACTCCGGCATGGCTATGGACGAGGTCGTGGAGGAAGTCTTAGGCCGGAGCCTATCTCAAATGGAAATAATCCTCGCCATTCTTGCCGCTAACTCTTCAGGCGTCTCCCGAACGTTCATAAACCTCCCTTCCGTATCGGGTCTCCTCTCCGCTCTGATTCTCCGCAATGTACGCTCGATCTCAGGATCAAACAATATATCTACGGGGTCCGCTGTGGATCTCGTGTACATGCAGGGGAAAACAAAGTTTCAAAGAAGTGATTAGCACAATGGAAGGGTTAGATAAAAAAATTGAAGAGATAAAACAAAAAGAAAGAAATAGCTAGGGTGGTAGGATCAAACACAATCGCCTCCCCGGCAACGGCGCCAAAAACTTGATCGCGCCCGGGCGTACACCCTAAAGAGCGACCGTGTAGTTTTACCGCAAGCGCACGGTGTAGCGGCGAGCGGGTATCGAACACAGGGAGGAAGTATGATAGTGCCTTCTCCGAACAACCTGGCTATGGGGACAGAAAAGTAGGAAATTGCCTTTCGGTGATGTTGTCACAATCGTCAAACAATGTAAAGAGATATAAAATCAAATAAAGATGCCTAGGGAATAGGGAATCCCCGCTACTCACCGTATCTCGTCATTGTGATTCATCGGTTTCACAATTGCTAGGGTATAATGTCAGGTGAACTAGTTGCAACTGAATGTAAAACCTAGCTCACGCTCTCGCGCTGTTGCCGGTCTATAGCAAACCTAGGCTCGGGTCCAATCTCTTGCAAACCCTAACCTAGGCAAGCTAGCATTAGGATCAACGTCATCGTTCAATCGCATCCCGAGCCCACTCTCGTGCAAACTCGGGCTACGACCTAGGTTGGGATAGTTCCTACCTGTCCAATCTTTTGTAAACGGGTATCGGTATAGAATTGCAACCGAGAATCCTAGTATCGGTCCAATCTCTTGCAAACCGATACTACGGAAACTCAATTTCAACCCAATTCGGATTTCTAGGGTTTCCTATCGAATTGGGATCCAATCTCTTGCAAATCCCAATCGATATGAACACCTAGCTATCCGTATTATATCAATCCCAAACTAACCCTAATCAATTCTAGCAATAGTTCTACCAAATCGTCACAAATCGGAAATTGGGCTCGTAGGGTTCATCCCCACGCCCTAAGACGTTAAGACTACTCACAAATCATATTGCTAATGGAAGAATAATCAATAGAAACAACAATAGAATTCATAGCAATATTAAAAATAGCAATAAAAATAGGATTTTTAATAGAGAAGGAGACAAACCAATGTAGCTTTCCGAGAATCAAACAAAATAACACTTTTTCTCTCCTCTCCAATCACAAGAATTAAACTCTAAAAAGTCTAATCTAAAAAGGCTGCCAAAAGCAATGAAAAAGCTCCCTAAACTAGGTTAGAATCTGGGGTTAAATACCCCCCAAAACTGCCCAAAAATCCGTGACCAAAATGCCCCTGCGCCTCTTCAAAATCGTGTTTTCCGCTACAAGCGCACGGCTCACTCGGCCGAGTGACAAAGGTCACTCGGCCGAGTGAGAGACCCTGAGAATTTACAGTAAGTCCGGGGTCTTGGGGGTCTTCACTTCGGGGGTCACTCGGCCGAGTGAGTTGTCGTCACTCGGCCGATGGGCTTATCTTCACTTGGGCAGACGGCAATTGCCACTCGGCCGAGTCGGGCTTCTGCTGCTCAGACTGACGGATTACAGTAAGTTGGCTATTTTTGATGGCCGTCGTCTGGGTGCCACTCGGGTGGACGGGATACGTCACTTGGCCGAGTCGGCTTCTGATGCTCGGCCGAGTGCACGCTGATAGCGTGTCCGATCTGGCCGGCCGAGCGGGGTCTCGATGCTCGGCCGAGTGACTCCTTCACTCGGCCGAGTGCGAGGCTAAAAATGCCCAATCTGAATGTTCTTGCCTCCTCCTCGCTCCTACGACGTTCTTTCTTCTTCCGCTCCTCTCCAATAGCAAAATACTCCTCGGGGAAGTCGTCGGTGACACTCCAGAGTGGGTGTATCTCGGAATCACTCCAAATCGCTCAAAATCTCCTGAAATACGACAAAAACAACAAATCGTGAAAAGTATCGCAATATTGTCGATAAATCGTGAAAAACATGATTTGAGCGATCTAAATGGCATGCAAACATGCGGGAAAAAGGTGTAAAATACGGAGTGATCAATATGTATCCTGCAAAAGGCACGATGAGTCATCAAAATCTGTATCATAAAAAACATCATATACATGAGGGGAATCAAAAGCAAAGGGTGATGGATTAAAGATTCTCCCTGAGTGGGAGCAATAAGCTTTGTGGGAGTCCTCGGCGTCCGTGGAAGGAAGAGGTGGCTGCAGAGTCTCTAGGACCATTGTCTCCTCACAGGTTTAAGCATCAAGGTCCTCAGCCTGCCATGCAAGAATCCTATCAAGGTGCGCATAAAAATATGTGGTCCATATAAGCTCAGCCATCTCAGCCATAGCATTTGATAAACAAAGGCAAATACCTGGAGAAAAATATCAGTGGCACAAGAAGATAAAGATAGTAATAATATCCGGTGGTGGGGAAAAATCTCTCTCTGTTTTTTTTGTTTTTTTTAAAAAAGGAAAAAAAATTATATTTTTTTCGAAATTTTTTTTTGAAGTTTTTTTTATTTTTTTAACGCAATCTAATCAACCTAATTGTGGTAAATAGATAATATGATGGAATGCCTCCCCGGCAACGGCGCCATAAACTTGATGCGTCCGGAATGTAACCCCGAACGATGTCGTTTACCGCAAGCGCATGGTATAATGGCAAGCAGGTATCGAACACGGGGAAGCGGTGCTATACTACCTATCTACTCCTAGGTTGAGTTAGACTTGCGGGTTTGTTGGTGGGTGTGGATTGTGGAGTGTCGTGATGGTGATGGATGCGAAGGTTGTGTCACTCAACGTTGCAAACAAGGGGTTCCACACAAAGAAATAAAGAGATAAAATACAAATGATTAGGGCTTAGGGCTCGCCACTAGGACCGTCGGATGTCGACGCTAGGTTAAGACTCTTACGTTGCGTTGGTTTTATTGGGGATTGTAGCATCTAGGAAGAGAATTCATGGTTCTAAGCACCATGAATCTAACGTATCGCATTAACCTTGCTCTCGCGATAAGCACACACGATATGTGCATTAAGGATCTACAATAATCTTACCACTCGCATGGTTCGAATGCTCTCAGCTCGTACCACTCTCGTGGGTTAGAGTTTCGAGGTATTTTGGTGGCTCTTATTGACGCAATGGTGGTAGCCGTCAATTAGTTATACAGTTCGTCGGTGGATCCCCTCAAGGCACGAGCCGGGCATGGTCACGTGCCTTGGTTGAATCCACTAACTCCCTAATTAAATCCGTAGGATATTCATTAAGCTAATCGATTCAACCGACTGTGGGCACGATCTCAGTATGAATTCTCCTAGGGATTTTGATAGTTCAACCAAAATACAACCACATTTATACCAACACACCCTAAAAATCCCAACTTTGCAACTAAATCCTAAGATCCATGGGCTAATCCCTTAGCCCTAGAAAATACTACTCATGCATCATAGGAAGAACAATAGAAGATTCAATAATAGCAAGAGAATTCATCCTAGCATGCATCAACGAGATATTCAACAAATAATCACAAAGAAATAACAAATAAATAGAATTAAAGAGACAAAAGTACTTATCTTGATACAAATGAGGGGCCTAGGGCATGGCCAATCTCCCCAAAAGATCGTCTCCACAAAAGTCTAAGAAAGATCTAAAAATTCCCTTTTGAAAAGTATACAAAAATCTCCTCCAAAACTAATCTAAAAATCTCCCTCAAACTCCCCTACAGCCCCTCCAGAACTCTCCTCCAGCCGCCAAAATCCCCCACAAAAACCCTCACAATTGTCCCAAAAATCTGAGTGAAGATCAGAAAATGGTCCCACAGTGACTCGGCCCGAGCGCAAAGCTGCTCGGTCGAGTCGTTCGGCAGCTCGGGCCGAGTAGAAGGCTGCTCGGTCCGAGTTTTACAGAGAATCAAAGCACCAAAATACGTCGCTCTACCAACCCGGGCGCTGCTCGGTCGAGTAGGAGCTTACTCGGGCCGAGTAGGAGGCTGCTCGGTCGAGTCAAACACCAAAAACAGCATTCTGAATGTGTAGTGCACGACTCGGGCCGAGTAGAGTGCTCCTCGGCCGAGTAGGCTGCTGAGAACAATTTCAGCACTGCACCATCAACTTGTAGAAATTCCCCAGGGCTCATACGACCTTCGATTGGCACGTTCTTGGTGGTGTTAGAACCGAATTGAAGTCTACTACCTGGAAAAAATATCAGAAAAATAGTGAAAAATTCCAGGTGATAGCAGATTTAGAAATATTGCATGACTGTCCTGTTTTCAGCACTTCGGGTCGCTCGATTCCTTCGCCGCATCATAGCTCGATCGCGCGACTTTCTCTCTTGCCCCTTCATTGCTCTAGTATTCTCCTTTGGCATCTTGAGCATGTCATCATGAGTCTCATTGGTGCTCTCACGTCGCCGATCGTCTTATCGACTCCAAATTGCTCTAATATCGCTCCAAATCCCTGAAATGGAATAAACGCTCCGAAAGTCATATTATTCCAAATAATAGCGCAAAAGAGTATAAAATATGTAATTGAGCAGTCATTTTGACGTGTAATCTTATTGATAAAATGTGGAATATAATGACACATCAATCGCATCAGGCGCCACCTGGCAAAAACGGTTCCCAAGGGGTGTGATTCTGAGGAGCACATTAATGATGCCAGCTAATCACATTAACTAGGATGAAACCGTCAACAAAATCCCTCTATAAATACCCCCCTCTCCCCCTCGGAGAGGAGGAAGAAGAAAGCATGGGGACCGATCTCCGTCCCCTCCCCCAGGTATGAAAAGGCCGGAGACACCTCGCCCGAACAGAAGGGAGGCCACTGGCCACCGATGGAACCCACCTCCCCCATCGACGGTCGCGTCCACGTGACAACCACCGAAGGACTACTCCCCTTACCCAGGGGACGGCCCGGCCGCTGGCCTCCAACTTCCCTTAGAAAACTTGCGGCAGGACAACTGGAGCCCCATTGCTGGACCGCCCCACCCCCTCTGGCGTCTGATGAACGTAGGTGCTCCGACCCGAGAACTGGAGACACGGGGCAGCCCGGCCAAATCACCCCATTGGGCACTCCAGCCTCTGCCTGGATGCACCGGCTTCCACGGGCCCGCCTCCCAACGGCTCGCCACACCGATGGGCTATTCCTCTTACATGCGGATCGCCAATGGGATATTCCCCTTACACAGGGGGAGCCCCACCTTCCACTCCTCCATCTACCCTGTACCAGATGAAATAGTGGAAGGTCGACGTCTGCCAACCGTCGATCCCCGCCAGCGAGAAAGGCAAAAGTCGCTCCGGGCTCGCAGGTCTCCAACGACGCGCTTCCTAACGACCCACCTGCTCGCCCGTGACCTTCCCCTCGAGGCCAGGATGCCGGAGAACCCCCCCCCCCAGAGCGCCGACCTCCCCACATCCACCTCGTCCGCAGCCTCCTCCCGGGTTTCCCTTCGATGTACGGACCCCCGGGAGAGGCCTCGCAACCATTTGGCTCAACGAAGGTGGGGGCTGGATATGACAAAGCAATGGAGGGGAAGGAAGGCAGCCCTACGGACTAGGATTCACTCACCCCAACACATGCACATCAAGGCTGCATCCCCGATGAACCCAAACGGCGAGTCATGGCGTCTCAGCGTCTCTGCAGGCAATCAAGACCGGTAGTACTCCACTCCCAACCCTCCGCGGACAGAAGGACAAAAAGAACGCAATGAGCAACAGAAAAGATGGAGAGCCGCCATACAAACAGGAGCCCGCTCATTCTAATGCCACCTACGGCTGGATAAAACGACGTCCCAACCCTCCCACGAATTGGTGCGCGCTAGACCCATTATTGTAAACCTTATCGAGACCCGTTGTAAAATGGTGATGAAATACGCCCTCGGGGAGGAATAAAAACGAAGCCGGAAGAATTACACGAAAACCCACCCTAATGAAAAGTTAACTTATTTATGATCATTACCTAACCCCATGGCGAGCTCAAGGAGCTTGGCCACCCAAACCGGCGGACGCAGGTCCGGCTGCACACTCGCTGATCCGCCACTGATGTGGATCGCCACGTATCACGAACATTAGATCCCGATCTGATAGCGCGGGCATATCGTAAATTTATACAGTCCATAACCAGGGATCAACTTCTATTCATGAAATACGAATTGTTACAAAAGAAAAGGGGCGAACCTACAAAATGGGCCCTCCTTTAGTTCCCCCTATTTTACTACAAAAAGTGACACAAGAATAGATTTCTTTACGTGATTTCCTACGGCTCCGCACGTCTGCCATCATGGCAACCATCCTGCAGAGCATTACCCGACCCTTGCCTTCCAGTTCCCAGTACGGTCGCGCTAATCTCAGGGGCTCCTTCATCCTCTTCTTCCTCCCCTCGGAGGCCGCCAGAGCCTCGAAATCAACGTCTAGTGAGGGATAGAGATTCCGGGCATTCCCCATAATCCTCCGAAGGCATGCCTCACTCCCTTCCTCCCGGCCCAGCTCAAGGCCCCTCCGCAGTCCTTCCTCCCGGCCCACCTCCTGAGCCTTCCTTTTTGCCTCAGCCATCTTGGGGACGAAGGTCGTCACCTGATAGTGCCGGAACTCCTCTAGCCTGCCCAACAGCTCCTCCTTCATGGCGGTCAGCTGCATCTCCAAATCGGCCACCATGGCCATGCTCAGCTCGGCCTCTCGCTCTCGCTCAAACTCACGGGCGCATCCATCAGCGATCCGCTTATCCAGATCCGCCACATGTCCCTGTTACTCCCGGATGGACATCCTCTGGTCGGCGAATGATTTCCTCAGTTTGGCATACCGTGCCTTCTCTTGGTCGAGCTCCCCTTTCAGCCTTGCCATAGTGCTCGGTCGTGACGAGAGCCGGGGTCCGGTGCTGAAGAGCGGTCATCGCGGAAGTAGCCTACGCACACAAAAGAGAAAGTCAAGCCCGACAATGATAATCCCCAAGACACCACCCGCATATCTCGTTAGTGCACCTGCGCAAGATGCCAGACCATGGTGGCTCCTAACCTCTCCGAGCCCACACGCGCCAAGGATTCCCTATCCCGGGGCAACTGAGAATTCTCGGCAAGCCTCGCTGCCACGCCTGCCTCGTCAAAAACCGACTCCCCCCTCCCCACTGGGTAGATCGCCTTCAGGAGGTCATCCTGCGGAATCCTTTCAACCTCGGCCTTTTTCAACCGAAACGTCGCCAGCTTCTCCTCGTAGTTGGGTGGGGCGACCTTCTCCAGGGCGTACCGAGGGCAACTATAAGGCTAAGCAGCTCCGGGGATCGAGCCATCCGCAGAGCTTGATTCTACGAAACCACCCTGGGGGACCCCCGCAGGACTGGTGGCAGACGACGTGGGAGCCCGGCCGATGCTTCCGCCCGCTCCCGAAGGTGCCCTATCAACCGTGTGGCTCGGCTCCTCCAGTGCGTCGAGGTCGATGGCATCAGGGATATTGGCACCTCCGACACCTTCGACGGACCCTCCCGAACCGGACCCTACGACGTTGGATTTCTTCTTCTTCTGACCAATGGCCCACTTGGCCCTCTTGCTCATTTCCCCCTCACTCGGCCTCGACCTCTTCTTGTGACCCTTAACAACAGATGGTGCAACGGGCCCACTGGCCCCCTGTTCCTCGACCGACATCTGCTCAGCCATCATGTCCAGGTCCTCGATGGGAATGCTCATCGTCGGATCTGCAAAAAAGGAGGAGTTTAGGGTGAGCAAGCTACAAATAGACGTTGTAATACCGGACATACCTTCGGGCCAAATGTGCTGAGCAATCAGCTCTGGCCGGGAAAGGCAGGCATACTGCCTATCCTCCTCCGGAACTGCCTCCAGCCTTGTCGCCCACCCCGCTTCAACTCCGCTCATGCGAACTTTCTCCCTCACCTCGGGATTGAGCACGCCCCAGTCCGACTTTACCCTCATGTTGGCGGGCACGGAGATAAACACGAACGATTTCTTCCAACCCTTGATTTTCCCTGGCAGCCCCCAAATGAGAGGATGGTTCATCCTCGCCGATAAATAATAATGTCACTTCAACTTCTTGACCACAAAGAAGTAGCGGAACAAGGGGAGGGTCGGACTGACCTCGATCCTTGCACACAGAACCAGAAACCCAACTATCACAGTGACGGAATTCGGCATCAATTGGAAGAATGCCAGATCGAGGAAATCCAAAATCTCGTGATACAACGGATGAAGAGGGAACCGCAAACCCTGGTCAAAGCACGCTACGTAGACCCCTATCTCACCGGCCTGGGGAAAGCATACTCTCTCTGAGGCGGTTGGTAGGCGGACCTCACAGGGCGGCCTGACATACTCCGAGCACACTTTGGGAACAACGTTCGTCCGCGTCTCAGACTTCTGACCGGCTATCTCGGCAGGCACACCCCCACCTCCAACCACGATCGTAGCGGCTCAGGCAACTGATGTCATCCCAGACACTAGAACCGCTTTCCCCTTCCTTGGGTTCCCGCTCCTGACCATGGCACGCCCCCCCCCCCCCCCCCCCCCCCCCGGCGACGCTCTGCCTCTCGCCTCCGCGGGACCGGCCGCGCCACTGCACGACGACCCCGTCGACGAGGTTAAGGATGACAAAACCATACCCGAGAAAAGATAAGAAATATACCTCCTGATTACTCGCCACATCGTCGACGTCGGATGCGAATGCGGCACCAACTCTGGCAACAAACTTGGCCCCCTCAGAGGCAACCATCGGAACTCAGAAAACCTGCTTTAGGAAACTCGGAAGCAAGAAAGTCTCACGCACCGACTCCCGCTTCTACTTATAGGCATCCGTCCTCCGATCTCAACCGCTGGCAACCGGCCACGTGTCACACATCCAAGCGGCCTGACGCTTCGCCTGACGCCGCATGTCACGTCCCCCCATGTGCCTCTCGATGAATGGTCGGGACGCTTCGATTCCCGCCCATCTTTAATCCGATGTGACCTTTGCGATTCGGCGACGATTCGAGGCGGGAAATTCGAAACATATCCCGACCTATTCCTTTCGTTTGGACTAAGTGACTGCCCCACCAACATCCGATCCAACAAAGTGGGCAAAGCCCAACGGATCGCCTTGAGGCACTCCAACCAAGAAGTCGGGGACATGCTCGAATACATCCACGGACGCAAGAATTAGCTCGGCCCATCCACGTAGGGCTCCCAAAAACATACACCCCTTCTTTGTCGCAACTTTTCCCTCAATCCTCACCCCTGCGCTCGTCCTAGCGGGAACGTTGGGGGCATTCACACGGTCTTACGCGAAACAGGAAGACCAACTACTGCATAAAAACAAAAAAGTACTTCATAAACAATCCTTCATCCTGCCCGCATTACAACACAAAATAGGCCGTACAAAATCAACCGCCGATCCGGAACACATGTTCGACATCCGGGTTCGCATCCTCTCCATCCCTAGGAGGACACATGCTTCACTCGCCTCCGCTACCATAAGGAGTAACCCCTCATCTAGAAGACGGCGGGCTGCGGCATTGAACGCACCCCGGTCGACGACCGCCCTGCCCCCTAGCTGCTTCCCGGGACGACCTCCTCCTTGTTCTTCAGCTCGGGTTGTTTTCTCTACCAAACGTCGTTCACATGCTCCCTCCCGGGCGTCGCCTCGGCGTTCCCCTTCAGAATATCGTTCTGCGTCTCCTCTTCTTCCTGAAGCCAATGAGCGAGTTGGGCCCCTCCTTCCCTTCTCCTCCTCCAGCTGGTGGGCGAGTAGATCCCCCCGTGCCTTTTCGTCCTTAAGGCGGCGGGCGAGTAAGACCCCCTTTCTTTCCTCCCCCTCTAGCTGGCTAGCAAGCCTGGCCACCCGCGCCTCTAAAAAGCCGATCTGTGACACCTCAAGCTCCCGGAGCCTAATGACCTGATCTAGATCCTTTTCCCTCATTCACAGCTGGCTCTGCGCCTCCCGGAGATCATCTTTTACCTTATCCAGGGGAGTCCGAACCGTGGCTAAGCGGGTATTGCGCTGCAGTTCAGCCGCCGCCGCCGTCGCCTACCAAAGAAACCCGACCCAGTCAGCACGCTTAAGAACATAAGTTGGACCGTAAGTTACAGTTCGACCCACCTGCATGATATGCCACACGGTGGTATCGCACAGTCGCTCCATGCCCACATGAATTAAAGATTCACGATCTTGTGGCAGCACGAGATACTCCGACAGCAGGGCCGCGACCCCAGCGTCCTCAAACACCGATTCCTCCTGGCTCACCCGATAGGGCATTCGGTGAAGATCCTCGTCAGGCAGGGCCTCCACCTTGGCCCTTGTCAACTTGAAGCGAGCGAGCGCCTTCTCGCAACCGGGGTTCGCTTCTCTCCCCACCTCCCATGGGGAAACTCCATAGGGCCACCCCTCGGTGGGAGGAGGCCTACGGCGCTTACCTGAGGTCAGAACCCTCGGAAAAGCCGTGCTGACTATCTCCGGGTGGGGTAGGCCATGAGGCGGCCCCCCAGCTCGGGCAGAAGGAACGCCTGTTACGGACCCCTGCTGCCTCCCGTCCACCACGCCTATGGCCAGAGCCACGAGGACGGTGTTGACAGCGTCTAGTTCGGCCGAAGCATCTGGTGCAACCCCACCAATCTGAAGGGAAGGAGCATTAGGTCTGAGATCATGCTGCATCTCGCTCATTCCCTCTGATGTAGGAACCTCGTCCCTCTGCCCCTGGACGGCTACCTCCACGGGCGCTCCCTCGCACACCGCGCCTTCGCCCTTATCCCCGGGGGTGGTCTTCCTCGTAACCCTCACCCTGGCTGCCCTCAGCACTTCCTCTCATGAAAGCCTCGTGTCCTCACCTATAGAAAAAAGAAGAAAAATCGGGTTAAGTCTACTTAAAGGCCCGCAAGAAGGAGAATACCGGGTGGCCATGGCCCTCGGGCTGATCGATTAGCCTGCGTCAAGTCCGACAGTCGGTGATCTGCTCTCAGGCAACGCAGCCTAAATCGGAGCATTCACAAGGAGTACGTCCGTCATTACCACCCCCTCATCACACTACTATCCCCACACTCAAAGAAAGGAGCCATCGGCGGACAGACTGGGAAATCACCTGACTGATCCGTCGAACGGAGGAGATGACCAGAAGCAGATCCCTGATAAAGGCACCGGCGGAAGCGTCGGTAAACGATGGCTGGAAGCTGAGAAGCGAGAGCAGATACGGAAATCGCGAGAAACTTTCCACCGATCTTTTCCCCCATACTTATAGCAACCCTCGGGCCATCCCGACCATCGCTGCGCTGCCACACGGCATCCATCGACGCATCTCTGATGCCTCGTCTGTCGCAACGATCACATCAACCACGCGTCGCCCGTCCAATGGCGAAGACGCATCGACTCCCGCCACCCCTTCAAATCGCAATAATGGCTATCAGGGCGGGGACTCCAAGACCATATCCACCGCCACCTGACATGGAGCAGGGTCCGAGCTGTTATAGACAGGAAGGGGGAGTTATACGCCATCCGAGTCGAGCCGATGGATCATCCCAAACTCGAATGCCAAGGGAAATTGTTACGACCTAAAGATCGTGATAGCCCGACTTTCTATCCCCTATCATCAAGCTCCTCACCTACGTCACTCCTCTGTCACAAAGGCCGGCGGGCCCTACGCTAGGGTGCCAATCCCGCAGCTCCAAGGACTGCGTTTAGCTCACCCGCGGCAGAGCACCAGACTACCCCGGAGACCGACGCAGCCGAGGGCAGGGCGCACCCAACTATGGTCGACGGTAGAGCCGCACTCCTCCTGGATCCGGGTCGGTATCACCGTACCTCAGACGCCATCAAGGCGACCCGGAGACCGGGCGACCTGGCGGCCCTGAGCTGCACTCCTTCCATCACCAGGGCAATTCGGTGACCCCATCGGTGGCGCCACATCTTGGATGTGCACCAACGTCACCCTGGCACATCGAACGCGACAAACAACCTAGTACAAAGGACGCTACTGACAGCAACACCGCCTGACAGTCTGGCAAAGCACCCCCTGGCCGCTGCGCCCCCTGACACTTAATACTTTCGGCCCTGACACCCTGACGAAAGCGCCCCTGGCCGTTGCGCTATCTAACAAAAGCATGGCCGACACTCCTGTTCCTGACATCCTCGTCCGAAGCATCCGCTGACAACAGGGCCAGCTTAGCACACCGAGTCAACATGTCAGGTCAGCCCCTCCTAACCACCTCCGATAGGTATAAATGCCCATTCACTTCTTACGGTAAAGAGGTGGGCAATTTTACTCTCACCTCTCATTACTCACACACAAGAGCAAAGGTCGTCCATATCTTTGTTCTTCCACCCATAGCTCGTCACGTCCGGTCAACTCACCCTCAGTCCGACCTACGTGTCTAGCCCCTGCTTTAAGTCCTATTACTGACTTAGGCATCGGAGAGGCTAAGGGTTGGACCCCAACCCGGCCTTTCTGACGAGTTGCTCCTTGCACAGTTAGCTCTTCATCACCGGTCGCACTCGCCCGTAACCTAGGAAGCTCGGCCCCAACCCTACATCATGCCGGATTTGACACCGTGGTAAGCTTCTGCATCAAGTTTAGCCTCATCACCCCTCTAATCACCTGTCAAATAGCCTACCCTAATCTCGTCATTAGTATAACCATCGTGCCCTTGGTTTCCCATAATACAAATTCATTGTACGCGAGTTCTACCCCGCAACAATAATAATAATAATAATAATAATTACAACTCTTTGGTGTGGAATCTGTGAAGAAGCCAGTGTATTGGATTTATTAAAAAAGGTGAAAGCATTGGCACCCATCAGGACTCCCTTCAACAGAGTATATTCCATTATGAGAATTTAATCCAATCCATATTACAAACCGATAAAATGCCGCAAACACCCAAAATTCTCTACTTATATCATCCTTAACCTGTTATCTTTCTCCTTAACAACAAGAGTTTGAGGGTGTACCAAACATACTGAGTAGGTTCTAGAAAGAATTGAACAAACAATTTGCAACCATTTAACATCAACATTCCTAAATGATGTCTTATGGATCACAAACTATATGCAGAAGGAGGAGAGGGAAGCTTGGCGGCGGTGGTGGGGCCGACGCCCCCTCCACCCGCATCTTCGCTTGATTTAGGGATGGGTGAGATGGAGGGAGGGAGAGAGGGAAGGAGGGAGAGATGATGACGGTTGTTAACGCCAAATTTGACATCAACGGTAATTTGGGTTGAAGATGGCTCCTTCGTTAGGGTGGAGCCTAATGAACGGTTGAAGTGGGACCCGAGAACGAACGTCTCCAAGTCGGTGTGAGCTAGGATTGGACTCCACAGATGGATGTTGGCCTAGCTTCGAGGTATCTCCGTTATCCTGCATCATAAGAAGATCGTTAGGGTGGTCAGGGATATGGCCGGACCGATTACCCTTCGATGCTCAAGATAGTTTCCATAGAGAAAACGTTAAGAGCTAAATGAAATCAGGAGAATAGAAAAAGTGTTTTGGAGTTTAATTTGATACTTCCCCTTAGGTGGAAATCTCGTCCCCCTAGCCTCTTTGCCCTCTGGAGTATTTATCTCTGTCACGACCCGCTTCCCAAAAATATGAAGGCGAAGCGTGAGAAGGTCCGCTCAGACTTGAAGCTACAAAGCCGCAAGTCCGATAAGCGTCAATCAACGCAAAATAGCAGGTCCCTGTAACGTGACTCGGAACAAAGATAACAATAATAGAAAAGAGGCAAATAAATAAAATTATTCATCTCAGAGTCCAGATATAATTTCAACAACCAGAAATGCCACCAGGCAAACAACAGAGTCCAAAAGAAAAAGGCCTAGCATGGCCAACAAAGAAAACTAACAACAACGGTGCTACTCACCGACAACAACGCAACTAACAAAGAAGGAACTACGAGGGAACACTAGGACTGGTCACCGGTGTCCTCGTACTCCACGTCAGCAACAGGAACGTGCACGAAATCCACGAACTCGTCGCCCTCAACAGCAATCTCTGGCTCAAAACATGCGACACCCAAAGAGAATGGGCACATGTCAGCAAGTCTACAAGACTTGTGCAAGGAAACTAAAGGAGTAAAAACAACCTAGCAGTTCTAGAGCATGGTATAATATAATATGTTATGCAAGGAGAACATCAAGTAGGGTAAACAACAGTTTATGACATGGCATGATTTAAAACATGGCAGGTAAAACATGGCATGGGCAAGTAAACATTTACAAGGACAAGTACAAGTATTGTAAGCACGTCGTGCACAGAGATTCCACCCTTTGGCTAGAGTGGCTGTACGGGCCAACTCTTACACTCAAGTGACTGTTTATCCCTACCCCTCCACGTGTATCGAGCCAGGGCTTTACCCCCGAACACGGAATGCTCGCTTCTGGATCACGAGCCAGGAAGTTTTTTTAACACGTATGGCGTAGGGTTATGCCCGCATGACGGGTGCCTAGCCGGTAACACGGAAACACGGATTGTACATGGATTTGTAGCGTGTGCTACGATGCAACGTACTAGTCAAACGGCATGTAGGAATGCAATTACATGGCAGATATTTAATTAAATTGTGTACCGTTAAAGAAAGTAAACGTGACAGGCAAATGCATGAAATGACATGACAAGACAATTCTAACTTTGTTGTCAAGCTAGAACATTGAGATTTGCGCCTAGACTGCTATCATTTCACGGTCTAGTCTCTTTCACGCTAAAAGCAAGAATATGGCCTAAAGCATGGCCTAAACAAGGGTTGGCAATTTTCACTTGCCTGGCACCGAGGTTTGTTGCTCGACGAGAGTTCGCCTTAAAAATTGCTACTCTACGGAAATTAGGGTTCGCTGTTTTGGCAAAACAGAAAATTAGAATTAAAGATCTAATCCATATTTTGTATTGGAATCCTATAACATCAAGTAATCAATTTTTATTAGGTTTTCTAAATTACGGTGAGGGTTATGGGAAGATTAAAGGTAGATCTACTAACCGTATTTGTAGCGGAAGAACGACGATCACGATGCCTACGAACTGCAGGTAGAAGAAGATCTCGACAATTTCCGGATTGTCGTCGCCAAATCCGAGCTTAGCACGGCAACGGAAAAACGATCCGAGGGAGAAGTTGCGGTTGAAAGGATCTCCTGCGGCTGATCTAGAATGGATTCTGGAGAATGGGGGATATATGGAAAATCTAGAGCAAAAGAGGATTTTGGGGTTTTTTTGGAGATCGGCCGGCGGCTCGCGGGGTGATCGCTGGCGCAACGGAGGGTGAGAGGAGGCTCGGGAGGGTGAAGGAAGGTAAGAGGAAGATCGGGGGATGATTGGGGAAGAAGATGGGCTAAGAAAAGTGAAGAAAGAATTAGATACGTCTAGGGTTTAAATAGAAGGAATTAGCGGCGACTACGACTTAACCTAGGTTTACTGGGCAATTTAGTCGGTCAGTGAAGAACGGTCGACCGACTAGTTTGGGAACTAGTCGGTCGGTCGTCCAACTGACACCGACTAAAATCTAACAGTGAACAGTGTCTGTACAGGGAAGGCATGATTAGTCGGTCTGTGAAGACCCGTCGACCGACTAGTTTGGAATCTAGTCGGTCGGTGAACGTTCATGAACCGACTAAAGGTCGAATAAGATAGATAATGAGTACTGGCAGTTAGTCGGTCTGAGAAGAAACTCTAACCGACTAGTTTCTCAACTAGTCGGTCGATAGTTGTTCTTTGACCGACTAACTATAAACAGTAACTCAGCCGACAAAAAGGTACTCTGTACAAGTCGGTCTGAGAACAAGTCTTGACCGACTAGTTTCACAACTAGTCGGTTGATGAATGTTCTTAGACCGACTAATAGTAAACATTAACTCAGTCGAAATTTACTGAGAAGAACTAGCCGATCTGAGAAGTGTTGCCGACCGACTAGATTGAAATCTAGTCGGTTGGCTCTCCTTCATGAACCAACTAAGATGCACCAGAAGTGCCGAATCGAAGCGCGAAGCTTCGAAAAGATTCATATGGCTTCTAAGATCACTCTAGCTCTAAGATAAGGACGCTATGAAGCTTATCGTAGGAACGTCTGACAGGGAAAAGCACACAAGGAGAGAATATCCAATATTATTCATATAATAGTCATTACAAAAACCGGTCGTTACATCCTCCCCACCTTAAGAAAAATTCCGCCCTCGGAATTTCCTAACACTCACGTGTCAGGGAACAAAAGTGGGTAACGCTCTCTCATCTCGTCTTCTCTCTCCCAAGTAGACTCTCCTGGCGAGCCGTGTCGCCACATCACCCTCACAAGATCGACGGTCTTGTTCCGAAGTGACTTCTGACGCCTGTCCAAAATCTGCACTGGCTGCTGGTCATACGTCAGATCGGGGCGGACGGTGATCTCCGAAAAATCCTCAGCGTGAGATGGATCGCTGATGTACCGATGAAGCTGCGACACATGGAAGACATCGTGAACTCCTTCCAAAGATGGCGGCAAGGCCAAGCGGTAGGCTACCTCGCCAACCCTCTCCAGAATGTCAAATGGTCCAATGTATCTCGGGCTCAGCTTCCCTCGTTTCCCAAAGCGAATCACTCCTCGATTCAGGGAAATCTTCAGGAACACATGGTCACCTGACTGAAACTCCAACGGACGCTGTTTAGCATCATCCCAATGCTTGAAACGGTCCTAAGCAATCCTCAGCCTCTCCCGTATGTTCCTCACAACATCCACAGCCTCCACGATCATCTCAGGTCCTAACAGCTCCCGATCTCCAATGTCATCCCAGCTCAGTGGCGATCGACATTTCTTCCCGTATAGCGCGACAAAAGGTGCCATGCCAATACTCGCCTGGTAGCTGTTATTGTAGGCAAACTCGATAAGGTGGAGATGATCCTACCAAGATCCCTTGAATTCCAACATACACACCCTTAGCATGTCCTCCAAGATCAGGATCGTCCTCTCGGACTGGCTGTCCGTCTGTGGATGGTACGCCGTGCTGAAACTCAGACTCGTACCCAAACTCTTCTGCAGACTCTACCAGAACTGAGACGTGAACCTTGTGTCTCTGTCTGACACGATACTCACAGGGACTCTGTGAAGTCGTACGATCTCCTGCACGATTCACGTTACATCACTATCTAAACTAGAAAAGGAAATTAAAACGGAGAGTAAAAATATTTACCTCCATATATCTCCTCGCTAGCGCCTCAGTGGACTGTCCTACTCAGAACGGAATAAAGTGCGCGGATTTGGTTAATCGGTCTACGATCACCCAAATCGCGGCATTCTGCCTCGGACTCCGAGGCAGTCCAGTCACAAAGTCCATAGTGATGTGTTGCCACTTCCACTCCGGAATCGGAAGCGGTTGTAGCAACCCTGATGTACGCTGATGCTCTGCCTTTACCTGCTGGCATACCAGACACTTGGCTACACTCCAAGCCACACTCCTCTTCAGACCATGCCACCAAAAGTTCAGGCAAAGATCCTGGTACATCTTGGTCCCACCAGGATGCACAGAATACGGCGAACTGTGTGCCTCAACCAACAACTCCTCTCTGATGTCTACAGCTGGCACACACAACCTGGCTCCAAACCTCAGCGAGCCATCCTCATGAATCAAGAAGTCAGTCCGCAGACTGGCTTCCACCAACTCCCGTATCTTCACCAACTTCGGGTCTCCAGCCTGACCAGCCTTGATCCTATCCACGATCGTCGACTGTATCTGCATACACATCAACGGAGCAGCCTCTCTAGGAAGGACAATCTCAATACCGGACTCGCAAAAATCCTGCTGTAATCTCCACTGCGAAGTCAACATCATCACCACTGGAAGTCTACTCAGCGCATCTGGAACCACATTCACCTTGCCAGGGTGATACTGCAAATCAATCTCATAGTCTGCCATGAGCTCTAACCATCGACGTTGTCGCATGTTGAGCTCCTTCTGTGTAAAAATGTACTTCAAGCTTTTGTGGTCGGTGAAGATTTTCACCTTCTCACTCAGCAGGAAGTGCCTCCAAATCTTCAGCGCAAACACGACAGCGGCCAACTCCAAATCGTGTGTCGGGTAATTCTTCTCGTGAGCCTTAAGCTGACGGGAAGCATACACAACCACGTGCCCATGCTGATGCAACACACAGCCAAGACCTTTGCCAGAAGCATCGCAAAAGATCTCGAATCCTCCACTCCGATCAGGCACAGCAAGAACAGCGGCAGTCGTCAACCTCTCCTTCAGAATACCAAAAGCCTTCTCACAATCATCAGTCCAAACATAAGATACATCCTTCCGCGTCAGTCTGGTCATCGGCTCGGCAATACGGGAGAAGTCCTTAATGAACCGCCGGTAATAACCAGCCAATCCAAGGAAACTCCGGATCTCAGACGCTGACTGCGGAATAGGCCACTCCTTGATAGCCTTGATCTTCTCGGGGTCCACCGAAATACCTTCTCCAGTCACCACATGCCCGAGAAAAGCAACTCTATCCAGCCAAAACTCGCACTTGGAATACTTAGCATACAACCGATGCTTCCTCAAGATCTCCAATACTGTCCTCAAGTGCGACGCATGCTCCTCCTCTGACTTCGAGTAGATCAGAATGTCATCAATGAAGATAACGACAAACTTGTCTAAAAAGTCATAGAAGATCAGGTTCATCAGATTCATAAAAACAGCGGGTGCGTTGGTCACACTGAAAGGCATAACCACGAACTCGTAGTGTCCATATTTCATCCTGAACGCTGTCTTCGGAACATCTTCCTTCCTCACCTTCAGCTGGTGATAACCACTCCTCAGATCCAGCTTAGAGAATACCCTCGATCCTCCCAGCTGATCAAAAATATCATCAATACGAGGCAATGGGTATCGATTTTTGACGATCACCGCATTCAACTCCCGGTAGTCCACACACATGCGACGCGAACCGTCCTTCTTCTTTACCAGCAAGACCGGTGTTCCCCACGGAGACACACTAGGATTAATGTAACCCTTCAAAAGAAGTTCGTCCAGCTGCTTCTGTAATTCCTCCAATTCTGCTGGTGCCATGCGATAAGGCGCCTTCGAGATAGGCTGCGCTCCCGGAATAAGGTCGATCGAAAACTCGAGAGCTCGATCGGGCGACAATCCGGACATCTCCTCGGGGAAGACGTCGTCGAAGTCACGCACTACCGCAGGTCTACACTGCTCTATCTGCATAGCAATGATTTCCACCGGCTTGGCCCGAAACCTGACCGGACCAAGCGAACTGCTGCCACGGCTGAACTCGAACACCGGATGTCCAGGGATCTCGAACACCACCTTCTTCCTCCGACAATCGATCGTGGCATAGAAACTCCCAAGCCAGTCCATCCCAAGGACGGCATCATAGTTGATGATGTCGTGGACGATGAAATCAGCATAGAGCTCATGTCCACAGACCACCAAAGGGCAAGAATTGCAACCACGATGCACCGAGACCACGCCATTTCCTGTAACGATGTTCCAACTCTTAGGAAGAGGGGAAGTCACCAAGGAATGCTTCTCCACGAAGCTCCAGGAAATAATGCACATCGATGCACCAGAGTCGAAGAGGACTCGTGCAGGAAATGTGCAAACCAAAATCACACCTAACAAGCAATCTAACAATCAAATCCTATTCTAGCAGGCATAACAAGCAACCAAACAATTTCAACAAATAGACTAACTAAGAAAAGCAACAACTAGACTGAGGGTTACCTGCAATAACCTCATCCTCCGCCTCAGCCTCAACTGCAGTCATCAGGAAAGCCTGCCTCCTCGGCTGAAAAGCCTGCTGAAAAGCCTGCTTCTGTGGAACGAGAGGCGCTCCACGTCCAGCAGGTACAGGTGCCCTCTGCTGCAATGACTGAGCTGCAACAGGTCCCTTCCACGGCTGCTTGGACTTCGGGCAGTCCCTCATGGTATGCGCAGGATCAACACAAACCAAGCATTGCCCCAACATCTTCCGGCACTGATCCTTGACATGCCCAGTATTGCCACAGAAATTGCAAGTCTTCAGAGTAGGAGGTCCTCCGGGCCTCTTGAACTGTACCGGCTGATTGGGCCTGAACCCTGGTCTCATCACTGCCCTGGCCTGCTCCACAGGCCTCTTCCCAGCTCCAGAAGCGAATCCTCTCTTCTGGTTCACAATCAGCTCCTGCCTCTTCGCTGCAACCAGAACCTTCTGATAGGTCTCCGAATCAGACGAAGTCATAAAGCTCTGAAGATCCAAAGAAAGCCACTGCAGAAACCTCTGGGCTCTCTCATCAGCATCCTGCACCATCTTCGGTGCGAAACGGCTCAACCTGGTGAACTCCTGGTGGTACTGGTCCACCGTCAAGCTCCCTTGCTTCAGATCAAAGAAGCGCTGTGCCATCTCCCTCCTGGCAGCCTTTGGAAAGTACTCCTCGTCGAATCTGGACTTGAAAGTAGCCCAAGATATCGGCTCCTCCAGCAATTCCTCCTCGGCATCCCACCAGTTCCGAGCATTATCCTTAAGCTATCTCTTCGCCAAGTCAACCCATCCAGCCGGGTCGACCTTTGACATCTTCAGATTGTCCTCCATGTTCCTAGTCCATTCATCCGCAGCTAGGGGTCCTTCGGTCCCATCAAAGTAAGCGGGGCCCAGCTCCCGAAACTGCTTCGCTCCTAGCTCGAAGCGAGGGACATTCTGAAAAGGCTGCGCTGCTTGAGCAGGCGGAACATTCCGGGCATTCTGCAGCTTCCCCTGCTGCACCTGCATCATCTGATGCATCATCCGCATGATATCTCCATTGGTGGGCTCCCGATCCGGCTCCTCGTCACGAGGGGGCACACCACCACCAGCACGGGTATTCCGTATTCCAGCCATCTAATGACACAGAAAACGAAACAAAATCAGACTCTCAGCCCTTGACTCGGTGTCGAAATTGTTTATCGGACATTCTATAATTTCTTATCATTGTTCCGATTAAGTCACAGTCGCAGGTTAGAGACCTGCATGGGCCACCAAAGAAACCTGTCACGTCCCGCTTCCCAAAAATATGAAGGCGAAGTGTGAGAAGGTCCGCTCAGACTTGAAGCTACAAAGCCGTAAGTCCGATAAGCGTCAATCAACGCAAAATAGCAGGTCCTTGTAACGTGACTCGGAACAAAGATAACAATAATAGAAAAGAGGCAAATAAATAAAATTATTCATCTCAGAGTCCAGATATAATTTCAACAACCAGAAATGCCACCAGGCAAACAACAGAGTCCAAAAGAAAAAGGCCTAGCATGGCCAACAAAGAAAACTAACAACAACGGTGCTACTCACCGACAACAACGCAACTAACAAAGAAGGAACTACGAGGGAACACTAGGACTGGTCACCGGTGTCCTCGTACTCCACGTCAGCAACAGGAATAGGCACAAACTCCACGAACTCGTCGCCCTCAACAGCAATCTCTGGCTCAACAACTACCATGCGACACCCAAAGAGAAGGGGCACATGTCAGCAAGTCTACAAGACTTGTTCAAGGAAACTAAAGGAGTAAAAACAACCTAGTAGTTCTAGAGCATGGTATAATATGATATGTTATGCAAGGAGAACAGCAAGTAGGGTAAACAACAGTTTATGACATGGCATGATTTAAAGCATGGCAGGTAAAACATGGCATGGGTGATCGCGCCCCGGATACACGTCCCGGGACGGCGACACTATAGTCTTACCGCAAGCGCATGGTGTAGCGACGAGCGGGTATCGAACACGAGGAGGACGTATGACAGTGTCTTCTTCAGTCAACCTGGCTATAGGAACAGTAAAGAAATGTTCGCAGCAATGCAGTCACAGTCGTTCAATTATACGAAAGAAAATATCAAATTAATAAAGACGCCTAGGGATAGGGAATCCCCGCTACTTGCCGTATCTCATCATTGTGATTCGTAGGTTTCACAATTGCTAGACTTGAAATTCGGGTGAACTAGTTGCAACTAAATGTAGAACCAAGCTCACGCTCTCGCGCTATTGCCAGTCTATAGCAAACCTAGGGTAGGGTCCAATCTCTTGCAAACCCTAACCTAGGCAAACTAGCGTGAAGAATAACATCATCGTTCAATCGTATCTCGAGCCCACTCTCGTGCAAACTCGAGCTACGACCTAGGTTGGGATAGTTCCTACCCATCCAATCTCTTGCAAACGGGTACCGGTATGGAATTGAAATCGAAAACCCTAGTATTGGTCCAATCTCTTGCAAACCAATCCTAGGGGAATCCAACTGCAACCCAATTCGAATTTCTAGGGCTTCCTACCGAATTGGGATCCAATCTATTGCAAATCCCAATCGGTATGAATCCCTAGCTATTCGTATTAAATCAATCCCAAACTAACCCTAATCAATCCTAGCAAGAATTTTACCTATTCATCACAAATTTGAAATTGTGCCCGTAGGGTTCATCCCTACGCCCTAAGACGATAACACTACTCACAATTCATCATACAAATCATTAGATATTCAATGGAAATAACAAGAGAATTCATTGCAATAATCAAGATATCAAGAAAAAATAGGGTTTTTAATAGAGAGAAAGACAAACCAATGGAGTTCCAATAGCATCCAACAAAAAAGAACTTTTATCTCCTCTCCAATAATCCAAATATAATCTCCTAAAAGTTAATCAAAAAGGCTGCCAAAAGTTCAGGAAAAAGCTCTCTAAACTAGGTTAAAAACTGGGGTTAAATACACCCCAAAATCGCCCAAAAAAAACTGTGACGAAACTGTCCCTGCGCAGCCTCAAAATCGCAACTTACGCTACAGGCAGTGCGGCTCACTCGGCCGAGTGACAAATGTCACTCGGCCGAGTGAGAGACCCTGACGGATTCCAGAGAGTTGGGGGTCTTGGGGGTCGTCTCCTCGGGAGTCACTCGGCCGAGTGACTTTTCTTCACTCGGCCGATGGGTGTTCTTCACTCGGGCGGACGGCGTTCGTCACTCGGCCGAGTCGGTCTTTGGGGCTGACTGACGGATTCCAGAGAGTTCAACATTTTTGGTTGCCGTCGAGCTTGAGGAGGTTGTTGTTGCGGGGGGTTCAATGCACCATCATTATTGGCAAATGAGAAACCCGAATGGTTTCTAGCGGCCGGATTGGCCCAATATCCAGAATTTCCCGCGACATATTGAATTTTCTCCAACGCTCCTTCTCCATGCTCTCCTCCTACATACATGGCTTGGGATTGGTCTTGCCAATCGCTCATATGATTTGTCGCCCTCCTCCTTGATGTCCATTATCACGAAATCGCATGGAAAACATATGCCTCCTGGAACTTGGAGTGGGATGTCCTCTGCGATCCCAACCGGCCTTGTAATCCGACCGTCTGCTAGTTGAATCCGCATGTCGGTAGGCTTTAAATCCGTGCCGGTATTCAACTTCCGGAACATGGATAGAGGCATGAGGCTAACACTAGCCCCCAAATCTACCAATGCTTTTTGTAGGGGGACGCCGCCTAGAGTGCAAGGAATCCGGAAACTCCCTGGATCTTTAAATTTGGCGGGTTCCTTTTCCCTCTTTGTGAACCAAGTCCCTTCCTCCACGAGCATGATCTTCTCCTTCCTCTTCCTTCCCGCAATCAAGTCCTTTAAGAACTTGGCGTAGGATGGGATTTCCACTATAGCGTCGAGGAAGGGGATATTGAGGCTCACCCCTCTCAAATACTCGAGAAACTTGGCTAGCCGTTTCTCCATCTTGGCTCTAGCTAACCGTTGAGGGAAGGGCACCGGTGGCATAAATCGGCGCTCATCAATAAGCTCCTCCATTCTAGATTTCACTTCTCCTTGCGGCTCCTTCTCTTTTTCAACTTCAATTGTCGGCTCGCTCTCTTGTAGAATCTCCACCACGGGCTCATTGACTTGAGTCATGACGGGAGTGGTATCCTTCCCGTCTCTTGTAGTAACCGTAACCACGGCGTTGATATGGCCGGTGTTGCCCTGTGGATTTTGCTCGGGTTGAGCCGGCAACTGTTGATTGTTTCTATTGAACAACCCAAGCTGCTCCCCAATTTAAGCGACGACGGTGGTAAGAGAATCTTGTCCCGCCTTCAACGAAGCATTGATTTTCCTCTGCTCCACCATAACCTCCTCCACCTTAGCTTCAAAATCCGAACGTTGTTGAGCTTGTGGAGGGTTGGGATTTCTCCAACCTTGATTGTACCCGAGTGGCCTATAAGGTCCCACTTGTTGCCTCGGTGGGAAGTTTTGTTGCTGTGGCCCCCTTGGTGGATAATTCGGTTGTGGTGGTGGTGCTCGAGCTTGAGGAGGTTGTTGTTGCGGGGGGGTTCAATGCACCATCATTATTGGCATATGAGAAACCCGGATGGTTTCTAGCGGCTGGATTGGCCCAATATCCAGAATTTCCCGCGACATATTGAATTTGCTCCAACGCTCCTTCTCCATGCTCTCCTCCTACATACATGGCTTGGGATTGGTCTTGCCAATCGCTCATATGATTTGTCGGCGTGGATGTAGAAGGGGCTCCTTGAGGCTCCGTAATGTACTTCTCCAATCTCTCCACTACCTTGTGGAGAGAATCAAATTTGTTGGCTAGCTCCGCGACGGCCTTGGCCTTATAAATGCTAGACGGCTTCAAGGAGGACGAAGAGTGTCCTCGCTCGTCACCCCACTGTTGGTTGTTCGAGGCCATCTCCTCAAGCAAGGCCGTAGCTTCATCGGGAGTCTTCGATAAAATGGCTCTATTTGCGGTGGCATCGATAATCTGTTTAGTCCCTGGTTGGAGTCCATTGTAAAAGCTATAGACAAGCTCCCAATCCTCTATGCTGTGATGGGGGCACTGATGTTGCAAGTCCTTGAAGTGCTCCCATGCCTCGTAGAGGGTCTCCTGAGGTCCTTGCTTGAAGGACATGAGAGCACTTCTAATCTTCACCGTCTTGGAGGGCGGGTAAAATTTGTCGACGAATGCACTCGCCAATTCGTCCCAAGTGGTGAAGACTCCTTCAGCTTGCGTCCTCAACCAATATAGAGCTTTATCCTTTAGTGTGAAGGGGAAAGGCGCAGTCTGATAGCATCTATGGTGACGCCCGGCATTTGGATGGTGGCACATTTTGATAGGAAGAGCTGGATGTGGTAGTGAGGATTTTCATGGGAGTTCCCATGAAAAGGATCCTGCTGCATCAGAACTACTAGTCCGATCTTCAACTCGAAATTTTTGTCGGCCGCCAACTCCGGCATAGCTATGGACGAGGTCGTGGAGGAAGTCTTAGGCTGAAGCCTATCTCTAATGGAGATGATTCTCGCCATGCGTGCTGCTAATTGTTCAGGCGTCTCCTGAATGTTCATAAACCTCCATCCCGTATCAGGTCTCCTCTCCGCCCTGATTCTTCGCAATGTACGTTCAATCTCCGGATCAAATAATATATCTTCGGGGTCCGTCGTGGATCTCGTGTACATGCAAGGGAAAACAGAGTTTCAAAGAAATAGTTAGCACAATGGAAGGGTGAAATAAAATAAAAAATGATAGAACAAAAAGAAAGAAATAGCTAGGTTATAAGAATCAAACACTATCGCCTCCCTGGCAGCGGCGCCAAAAACTTGATCGTGCCCCGGATACACGTCCCAGGACGGCGACACTGTAGTCTTACCGCAAGCGCACGGTGTAGCGGCGAGCGGGTATCGAACACGAGGAGCATGTATGACAGTGTCTTCTTCAATCAACCTGGCTATAGGAACAGTAGAGAAATGTTCGCAGCAATGCGGTCACAGTCGTCCAATTATACAAAAGAAAATATCAAATTAATAAAGACGCCTAGGGATAGGGAATCCCCGCTACTTGCCGTATTTCATCATTGTGATTCGTAGGTTTCACAATTGCTAGACTTGAAATTCGGGTGAACTAGTTGCAACTAAATGTAGAACCAAGCTCACGCTCTCGCGGTCTATAGCAAACCTAGGGTAGGGTCCAATCTCTTGCAAACCCTAACCTAGGCAAACTAGCGTGAAGAACAACATCATCGTTCAATCGTATCTCGAGCCCACTCTCGTGTAAACTCGAGCTACGACCTAGGTTGGGATAGTTCCTACCCGTCCAATCTCTTGCAAACGGGTACCGGTATGGAATTGCAATCGAAAACCCTAGTATTGGTCCAATCTCTTGCAAACCAATCCTAGGGGAATCCAACTGCAACCCAATTCAAATTTCTAGGGCTTCCTACCGAATTGGGATCCAATCTCTTGCAAATCCCAATCAGTATGAATCCCTAGCTATTCGTATTAAATCAATCCCAAACTAACCCTAATCAATCCTAGCAAGAATTTTACCTATTCATCACAAATTTGAAATTGGGCTCGTAGGGTTCATCCCTACGCCCTAAGACGATAACACTACTCACAATTCATCATGCAAATCATTAGATATTCAATGGAAATAACAAGATAATTCATTGCAATAATCAAGATATCAAGAAAAAATAGGGTTTTTAATAGAGAGAAGGACAAACCAATGGAGTTCCAATAGCATCCAACAAAAAAGAACTTTTATCTCCTCTCCAATAATCCAAATATAATCTCCTAAAAGTTAATCAAAAAGGCTGCCAAAAGTTCAGGAAAAAGCTCTTTAAACTAGGTTAAAAACTGGGGTTAAATACACCCCAAAATCGCCCAAAAACTGTGACGAAACTGCCCATGCGCAGCCTCAAAATCGCAACTTACGCTACAGGCAGCGCGGCTCACTCGGCCGAGTGACAAATGTCACTCGGCCGAGTGAGAGACCCTGACGGATTCCAGAGAGTTGGGGGTCTTGGGGATCGTCTCCTCGGGAGTCACTCGGCCGAGTGACTTTTCTTCACTCGGCCGATGGGCGTTCTTCACTCGGGCGGACAGCGTTCGTCACTCGGCCGAGTCGGTCTTTGGGGCTGACTGACGGATTCCAGAGAGTTCAACATTTTTGGTTGCCGTCGTCTTGGCTCCACTCGGGCGAGGGATGATTCGGTGCTCGGCCGAGTGGTCTGGCGATGCTCGGCCGAGTGCACGCTGATATTAGCTCTGTTGCGTGTCCGATCTGGCCGGCCGAGTGGGCTGTCTATGCTCGGCCGAGTGACTCCTTCACTCGGCCGAGTGGCATGCTGAAAATTCACATTCTTCTTATTTTTGCCTCCTCGTCGCTCCTACGACGTTCTTTCTTCTTCCACTCCTCTCCAATCGCAGAATACCCCTCAAGAGAGTCGTCGGTGACACTCCGGAGTGGGTGCATCTTAGAATCACTCCAAATCGCTCCAAATCTCCTGAAATGCGACAAAAACAACAAATCGTGAAAAGCATCGCAATATTGTCGAATAAACGTGAAAAACACGATTTGAGCGATCTAAATGGCATGCAAACATGCAGAAAAAAGGTGTAAAATACGGAGTGATCAAAATCCCCCAAGCTTACCTCTTACTCTTCCTCGAGGAAGATGAGTAAAAAGCGAACCCGGTGGATAAAGATAAAGAAAAAGATGGAGAAATGGAAAATGAAAAATGAAAAATAGAGTAGAAAACGAAGAGGGAAGTTGCTAGATCATTTTTCTCAGGACGTGGGTTTTGCTTACTCATATAGCATGCATCGAATATAAAACACATGTCAAAGACTTTTATTTTGATGTCATAGTATAATGGTGCATTTGAAATAGAAAACCCAAGAATATTAATATAGCATGAAAAATGGAATAATTCTAAGATTAACATCGTCTGAAGCATCTAAAGCGGTATACAATATCGTAGATCACACACTTTTCAATTGAATGCTTTCTATAAGGAGTATAAGAGATATCACACAATAGAGTAGTAAGAATAGAAAAAGTGTGGTTTTCATGAAATGAATGCTAAGCGTAGATTTCTGGATTTCGTGAAACTTTAGCAATCCCACCGAGTATAAAATATTATTTAGCCTAGGTTGTCATGCACCGTCAGGTAGTCACTCTCTCACACATCATTGGATTCTCTCCCCCCAAGCTTATCTATAAGCGTGGTGGCATATACAAAACAATATTTACATCCATGTTTCCTTTTGTAGCTCCAAAAGTAAAAGAAAAAAAACAAAAACAAAAAGAGGGAAGAAAGAGAGAAAGTGTATGAGATGGGATCGTTTTCGAACTTCTTTTCTCTTCTCTTTTCTTTTTTTTTCTCAATTCTTTTTCTTTTCTTTTTCTCTTTTTCTCTCTTTTTTTAACATATATACACAAATGATCCCAAATCAAAAGAGACGGATATACAAGTATTTTTCTTTTTGGCTTTTGGGGAATTTGGAGCATGGGATACAATAACGGGGGGTGCCAATAATAGAATCGCTAAGGGGAGATTCACCAATGAATTAAAAATAGAGAAATAATGTTCAAGATATGTGGAGAAAGAAATAAATGTATCTCTCAGTTCACTCTATAGGACGTGCATGACAACTTCAGCAGGGTAATATAATCTACTCAGTTTAATCTCAAAAAGTAAACTAGTCCAGATTTATCATTGCTAGCAATAATTCAATCAACCTGAAGTGAAGCGTACCAAGCATGCAATAAGAAGTGATATGAGAAAAGAAAGCAGTACTCCAGATATAAGCGATCAATGCGTGAATCTTGGTGTGTTTTCTACGATAGCATACATATGAATCATCAGACATCAGCTAATAATAGAATTTCATCCATTTTCATACAGCAAAAGAGAGTGGGTTACTATTTCTAAATGTAAAGCAGAACATAGCATATGATATCAGAAATAAAAAGCTATGACATGACAAATATAGAATGCATATAGAGAAAAGCTAACACCACGTCATCATCATCACAGAAAAGTCATCTCTAGCAGAAGATGAAAGAAATAAAGACAAAAGAAAATAAAAACTATTTACAATGCAGCATACAAAGAAAATAAGAAAAACGTGATGCATGGTAAAAAAATGAAAAAGTGATAAAAAATGGGTGCAAAAGTGGAAAAAAAACGTGGAAAAACAAAAAATAAAGGTGATAAAAGCGGAAAGCGTGAGAACTCACTCCCCCAAGCTAAAGTGCACAGTGTCCTCAATGTGCGAAGTGTGGCACACCGAGAGACGTGTAATGGGTGGGGGTGGGTGCATGCATGATAAAAAGAAATAAAAATAACAAAATGAAAATATGATGCGGATGTGATGCATGCAAGGATAAAAGTGATGCAGATATGTGTGCGTCACCAAAAATACTCTCCCTCACTCCCGAAAAAGGATATAGAATGATAGGATCAAAACGGGGACAAAAATAGTGAGGGGAGGAGGGGTGGACAAAAATCATCAGGACCAAGCAGAGAATGGGCAGCATAACGGCAAAAAATATCAATGGCATCAAGGGTGTGCCTAAGCTGGTGGTGCTGCGCCATCTCCGTCCTGAGGCGGAGGTGGAGGCGGAGGTGGTGGTGGTGGCAGTCGCTCGAGAATCTGGGTCAGGTAAAAGTGAATGCCGTGAAGTAGCTTGACGCGGTGTTGCATGGCTGTGACTGTGGCAGACAAAGTCCTAAGGTCACCTCTGAGTCCACTCACCGCCCCCTCAAGAGCACGAATGCTCTGAAGTACAGTGTCGGGGGGAGGTGGGGCAGAGGGACGCACATGTCTAGGCTGTGAAGGACGGGGCTGTCGGACACGGGCGGTGTAAACAATCGGGCCAGCAGGCATGTGTGGAAAGGGGGCTGTGCTCACTAGTGGATGCCCAGCCTCAGTGCGAGGCTGGGACGCAGGCTGGTGTGAGGTGGAAGCAGCAGCAGTGGAAGTGGAAGACAAAATCGGTGACGAGGCAGCAAGAGAGGTCAGTGACACAGACGTGGGAACATACATCACGACACTCTCGGATAGGACGGCTGCCGTGGAGACAGAAAGGTCGACCGCTGGGGAGGAAGTGTGGGGAACAAAAGGTGAGACCCCAGCGGAGATCAAAGTGGATAGGGTCTCCACGACGGAAGCGAAGGAAGACTCGCCGCTCTCAACAATAGAAGGTGGATGCTCGGGTAGCAAAGAGGTGAGGGGCTCAACCGACAGGGGCACAGCAGTGGTGGGAGTGGTGGTAGACGTGGTGGAAGTGGAGGACGACTCAGCAAGTGTACTCCCGACACTGGCAGAAGTGTGGACAGTGGTGTCGGGAGCGGTAGAAAGTGCAGGCTCAGGTTGAGGGATCACAGGGTCTACAGGTGCAGGGGGTGCCTGCTCAGCCTCTTCGGCCTCAAGCACGTAGGCGGCGGGGATCAGGAGATCCATCGCCGGAAGCCAGTCCTCGTGTGCCGGTCCTATGTGTGTCTGAGCGGGGCTCGGGAGGATCATGTAGTCATCACCGAAGGACCGTGCAACCATACCCAGTGCCGCTGGCCGTGAGGACGAAGCATCTTCATCCGGGCCATGACGTCTATCGAAAGTGAAGTGGGGCCCGAAGGTCGACGCAGGTCGGCCGGAAGGTCCTCGCCGGTCATCAGTGCTAGCAGGGTGATCAGGCCGCCGCAACATATCGGGGAGCGAGCGCCCACCGATACTATGATACGGTCCAAAAACCAGCTAGCGACGTCAATCTCAACGGCGGGGACCATCGCAATACCATCCCTATCCAGAACTCTGGGGCGAGTCATCGCGTAGAGCATATAGAGCTCGGGCGTAGACATCGTCCCAGGCTCGTACCTCGCAAGAAAGGTGGTCGCCATAAGGCGCTGTGCTATGCGGAGGCAGGGGTGGACTATGGCAGAGGCCTTGGCCCTACTAGGGTCAAAGGTGTGTGGTAAACCCGTGATCCTGGCCCAAAAGGCATGGGAATCGAAAGATGGCGGAGGGATGTGTGTGGGGGCGTAGGCTCGGTCGGGCGCGGGGACTGCGGGCCACTGAAAGAATGCTCTAAGCATATCGAGAGTGATCTGACACTCTCGATCCATGAGTCTAAAGAAGCATCCCTCATCGGTCCGGGTGATCGAGCTAAGTACCTCGAGTGTCGGACGGACGTAGGTGTCCGCCGACACAGACAAAAAATCTCGCCAACCCACGTTGTCGTACAACGTGAGCATCCCCTCAAGTACCCCCAGGCGGTCTAGGTCTGCTAAATGAGCGAACCTGGAGGGTACTATCGGGCGCTGGGTGATACGCTCAAATCGGACGCGTTGTGCGTCGTCTCTGAACGTGATGCCCAGCGGCCCGACGGCTGGAGCCGGTGGCGGCTGTGCGTGAATGGGATCGGCTGGGAGTGGCTGCGGATGGATGGGGTCGACTGGAAATGGCTGTGTGCGGTGAGGTGGTGAAGGTGGAGGGGAGTCCTCCCTAGCGTGGGAGGGGTCGGGCTCATCCGGCCGCTTCCGCTTGGCGGAAGCTCCCCGAGTGCGTGGCCGTGTACGGGGCGGCATATGTGCCCCGAGTGCTCACCCAACTAATGAAAAATGCGGCGTGCTAAATAAAATGGAACGAAGGTACCTGAACACGCCGCGAGAGCAAAACAACAGATAAGTGCGAAGACGTCGCCTCCACGAAGCCAATAGCACGTCCGAAAGCTCCCCTAAGCTCCCCCAAGATAGCCTGCACATCAAACAATGATATCAGCGTATAAATTTCAAAATACATGGGGGAGATGGTGTATAACAGATAAGTAAAGAAGTCGATTTGAGTTAGGGGCTCAATGGGCGTACGGATCGTCAAAAATAGGGGAAAAGGAGCAAAGGGGAGAAATTTGGGTTACCGGCGGTCGGCCGGTGGTGAGGGTGGTCGTCGGCTGTGGGGGGTCGGTGGTCGGCGCTCGGACGACGGTGGTCGGGCGAGCGGAGGCAGTGGTCGGAGCGATTCAGGCGAGTGGGCTCTGATCGCAGCGGGCGGGAGCTGAAAGGTCACGCGGGCTCGGGCAAGAATGAGATTTGGGCGTTTCGAAAATCGCGCCGAGCCCGCAGCACCTTATATAGGAGTGGTTACGACTCGGCCGAGTGACGTAACGGAAAAAATTTTAAAAACTCCTCGCCACTTACGACTCGGCCTAGTGTCTTTGCCACACTCGGCTGAGTGAAGAAATATACTCGACCGAGTGGCAGTTTATACTGAAATCACAAAAAAGACATAGAGTTGGGTACATCAGACTTCCCTCGTTGGTGCGCCACTCAGGCGGACGGCTTTCTTTGCTCCGCCGAGTGACTATGGTACTCGGCCGAGTGAGGCTCTGTTTCTTGATTCGGGGCTCCGTTTTGGCTCTACTCTCTGTTTTTCTTCCTCCAGGTGGTTTCTTCCTCCTCCTAAGCCTCGAGCGCATTCCTGGAGCGCTCTTCTTCGCCTCGGTCATCCTCCATATGATATGTATCCTTTCCTCCTCCTACTGTCAAAGAAAACAGGACCCGTTGTCACAATTTTTCAGGCAAACGACTCAAAAACACTAATAAAGTCTAAAACAAAAATAAAAACTAAAATAGAAATAATGCGATAACCGTCGGGTTGCCTCCCGACAAGCGCTCGTTTAAGGTCTTGAGCTCGACCCCTTTAAATTTTCAATTTAGCGCGGGATGTTGGGTGCATATGAGATGCACCCGTCGAATTTGCCGGGAAGACCGCTCGGATTTGGATCATGGTGGTGTGTGGTCTTCCTCAGCGCCCCTTCGTCACGGGCAATGTTGGGGGGTGGCTCCCCCAAGCTAGAGCTTGTTCCGGTCTTCGACTTTACCGGTGACACCGATCGTCGTATCGGTGGATCTTTCTTCGGAGTCCTCAACTTCGAGAGCTTGCAGAGCTCCCGTATTCTTGCGACATCAGCGTCGCCATCATCAATCGCCATGGAGATATCTGGGGAGTGCTGCATCTTCTCTTCCTCGGCCAAATCTAGGCCTTCTTCGAAGCTATCTTCGTGGGGTGCGTCGATGGAGTGGGGGATCGCCTCTTCGATGACCTCGTCGAGGAGGTCCATGTAATCTAGCTCCTCATAATAGGGCATGTGCTTCATTGCCTTCGGTATATGGAGCTCCACTTCGATGTTGCCGATGTTCAAGGTAAGAGTCCCCTCCCGCACATCGATGATGACACCGGCAGTGGCGAGGAATGGGTGTCCAAGTATGAGCGATGTATCGCCCTCCTCCTTGATGTCCATTATCACGAAATCGCATGGAAAACATATGCCTCCCGGAACTTGGAGTGGGATGTCCTCTGCGATCCCAACCGGCCTTGTAATCCGACCGTCTGCTAGTTGAATCCACATGTCGGTAGGCTTTAAATCCGTGCCGGTATTCAACTTCCGGAACATGGAGAGAGGCATGAGGCTAACACTAGCCCCCAAATCTACCAATGCTTTTTGTAGGGGGACGCCGCCTAGAGTGCAAGGAATCCGGAAACTCCCTGGATCTTTAAATTTGGCGGGCTCCTTTTCCCTCTTTGTGAACCAAGTCCCTTCCTCCGTGAGCATGATCTTCTCCTTCCACTTCCTTCCCGCAATCAAGTCCTTTAAGAACTTGGCGTAGGATGGGATTTCCATTATAGCGTCAAGGAAGGGGATATTGAGGCTCACCCCTCTCAAATACTCGAGAAACTTGGCTAGCCATTTCTCCATCTTGGCTCTAGCTAACCGTTGAGGGAAGGGCACCGGTGGCATAAATCGGCGCTCATCAATAAGCTCCTCCATTCTAGATTTCACTTCTCCTTGCGGCTCCTTCTCTTTTTCAACTTCAATTGTCGGCTCGCTCTCTTGTAGAATCTCCACCACGGGCTCCTTGACTTGAGTCATGACGGGAGTGGTATCCTTCCCGTCTCTTGTAGTAACCGCAACCACGGCGTTGATATGGCCAGTGTTGCCCTGTGGATTTTGCTCGGGTTGACCCGGCAACTGTTGATTGTTTCTATTGAGCAACGCAAGTTGCTCCCCAATTTAAGCGACGACGGTGGTAAGAGAATCTTGTCCCGCCTTCAACGAATCATTGATTTTCCTCTGCTCCACCATAAACTCCTCCACCTTAGCTTCAAATTCCGAACGTTGTTGAGCTTGTGGAGGGTTGGGATTTCTCCAACCTTGATTGTACCCGAGTGGCCTATAAGGTCCCACTTGTTGCCTCGGTGGAAATTTTTGTTGCGATGGCCCCCTTGGTGGATAATTCGGTTGTGGTGGTGGTGCTCGAGCTTGAGGAGGTTGTTGTTGCGGGGGGTTCAATGCACCATCATTATTGGCATATGAGAAACCCGGATGGTTTCTAGCGGCCGGATTGGCCCAATATCCAGAATTTCCCGCGACATATTGAATTTGCTCCAACGCTCCTTCTCCATGCTCTCCTCCTACATACATGGCTTGGGATTGGTCTTGCCAATCGCTCATATGATTTGTCGGCGTAGATGTAGAAGGGGCTCCTTGAGGCTCCGTAATGTACTTCTCCAATCTCTCCACTACCTTGTGGAGAGAATCAAATTTGTTGGCTAGCTCCGCGACAGCCTTGGCCTCATAAATGCTAGACGGCTTCAAGGAGGACGAAGAGTGTCCTCGCTCGTCGCCCCACTATTGGTTGTTCGAGGCCATCTCCTCAAGCAAGGCCGTAGCTGCATCGGGAGTCTTCGACAAAATGGCTCCATTTGCGGTGGCATCGATAATCTGTTTAGTCCCTGGTTGGAGTCCATTGTAAAAGCTATGGACAAGCTCCCAATCCTCTATGCTGTGATGGCGGCACTGATGTTGCAAGTCCTTGAAGTGCTCCCATGCCTCGTAGAGGGTCTCCTGAGGTCCTTGCTTGAAGGACATGAGAGCACTTCTAATCTTCACCGTCTTGGAGGGCAGGTAAAATTTGTCGACGAATGCACTCGCCAATTCGTCCCAAGTGGTGAAGACTCCTTCAGCTTGCGTCCTCAACCAATATAGAGCTTTATCCTTTAGTGTGAAGGGGAAAAGCGCAGTCTGATAGCATTTATGGTGACGCCCGGCATTTGGAAGGTGGCACATTTTGATAGGAAGAGCTGGATGTGGTAGTGAGGATTTTCATGGGATTTCCCATGAAAAGGATCCTGCTGCATTAGAACTACTAGTCCGGTCTTCAACTCGAAATTTTTGTCGGCCGCCAACTCCGGCATAGCTATGGACGAGGTCGTGGAGGAAGTCTTAGGTCGAAGCCTATCTCTAATGGAGATGATTCTCGCCATGCGTGCTGCTAATTGTTCAGGAGTCTCCTGAATGTTCATAAACCTCCATCCCGTATCAGGTCTCCTCTCCGCCCTGATTCTTCACAATGTACGTTCAATCTCCGGATCAAATAATATATCTTCGGGGTCCGTCGTGGATCTCGTGTACATGCAAGGGAAAACAGAGTTTCAAAGAAATAGTTAGCACAATGGAAGGGTGAAATAAAATAAAAAATGATAGAACAAAAAGAAAGAAATAGCTAGGTTATAAGAATCAAACACTATCGCCTCCCTGGCAGCGGCGCCAAAAACTTGATCGCGCCCCGGATACACGTCCCGGGACGGTGACACTGTAGTCTTACCGCAAGCGCACGGTGTAGCGGCGAGCGGGTATCGAACACGAGGAGCACGTATGACAGTGTCTTCTTCAGTCAACCTGGCTATAGGAACAGTAGAGAAATGTTCGCAGCAATGCGGTCACAGTCGTCCAATTATACGAAAGAAAATATCAAATTAATAAAGACGCCTAGGGATAGGGAATCCCCGCTACTTGTCGTATTTCATCATTGTGATTCATAGGTTTCACAATTGCTAGACTTGAAATTCGGGTGAACTAGTTGCAACTAAATGTAGAACCAAGCTCACGCTCTCGCGATATTGCCGGTCTATAGCAAACCTAGGGTAGGGTCCAATCTCTTGCAAACCCTAATCTAGGCAAACTAGCGTGAAGAACAACATCATCGTTCAATCGTATCTCGAGCCCACTCTCGTGTAAACTCGAGCTATGACCTAGGTTGGGATAGTTCCTACCCGTCCAATCTCTTGCAAACGGGTACCGGTATGGAATTGCAATCGAAAACCCTAGTATTGGTCCAATCTCTTGCAAACCAATCCTAGGGGAATCCAACTGCAACCCAATTCGAATTTCTAGGGCTTCCTACCGAATTGGGATCCAATCTCTTGCAAATCCCAATCGGTATGAATCCCTAGCTATTCGTATTAAATCAATCCCAAACTAACCCTAATCAATCCTAGCAAGAATTTTACCTATTCATCACAAATTTGAAATTGGGCTCGTAGGGTTCATCCCTACGCCCTAAGACGATAACACTACTCACAATTCATCATGCAAATCATTAGATATTCAATGGAAATAACAAGAGAATTCATTGCAATAATCAAGATATCAAGAAAAAAATAGGGTTTTTAATAGAGAGAAGGACAAACCAATGGAGTTCCAATAGCATCCAACAAAAAAGAACTTTTATCGCCTCTCCAATAATCCAAATATAATCTCCTAAAAGTTAATCAAAAAGGCTGCCAAAAGTTCAGGAAAAAGCTCTCTAAACTAGGTTAAAAACTGGGGTTAAAACCCCCCAAAATCGCCCAAAAACTGTGACAAAACTGCCCCTGCGGAGCCTCAAAATCGCAACTTACGCTACAGGCAGCGCGGCTCACTCGGCCGAGTGACAAATGTCACTCGGCCGAGTGAGAGACCCTGACGGATTCCAGAGAGTTGGGTGTCTTGGGGGTCGTCTCCTCGGGAGTCACTCAGCCGAGTGACTTTTCTTCACTCGGCCGATGGGCGTTCTTCACTCGGGCGGACGACGTTCGTCACTCGGCCGAGTCGGTCTTTGGGGCTGACTAACGGATTCCAGAGAGTTCAACATTTTTGGTTGTCGTCGTCTTGGCTCCACTCGGGCGAGGGATGACTCGGTGCTCGGCTGAGTGGTCTGGCAATGCTCGGCCGAGTGCACGCTGATATTAGCTCTGTTGCGTGTCCGATCTGGCCGGCCGAGCGGGCTGTCTATGCTCGGCCGAGTGACTCCTTCACTCGGCCGAGTGGCATGCTGAAAATGCCCATTCTTCGTATTTTTGCCTCCTCGTCGCTCCTACGACGTTCTTTCTTCTTCCACTCCTCTCCAATCGCAGAATACCCCTCAAGAGAGTCGTCGGTGACACTCCGGAGTGGGTGCATCTCAGAATCACTCCAAATCGCTCCAAATCTCCTGAAATACGACAAAAACAACAAATCGTGAAAAGCATCGCAATATTGTCGAATAAACGTGAAAAACACGATTGGAGCGATCTAAATGGCATGCAAACATGCAGGAAAAAAGGTGTAAAATACGGAGTGATCAATGGGCAAGTAAACATTTACAAGGACAAGTACAAGTATAGTAAGCACGTCATGCACAGAGATTCCGCCCTTTAGCTAGAGTGGTTGTACGGGCCAACTCTTACGATCAAGTGACCGTTTATCCCTACCCCTCCACGTGTATCGAGCCAGGGCTTTACCCCCGAACACGGAATGCTTGCTTCTGGATCACGAGCCAGGAAGTGTTTTTAACACGTATGGCATAGGGTTATGCCCGCATGACGGGTGCCTAGCCGGTAACACGGAAACACGGATTGTACATGGATTTGTAGCGTGTGCTACGATGCAACGTACTAGTCAAACGGCATGTAGGAATGCAATTACATGGCAGATATTTAATTAAATTGCGTACCGTTAAAGAAAGTAAACGTGACAGAAAAATGCATGACATGACATGACAAGACAATTCTAACTTCGTTGTCAAGCTAGAACATTGAGATTTGCGCCTAGACCGCTATCATTTCACGGTCTAGTCTCTTTCACGCTAAAAGCAAGAATATGGCCTAAAGCATGGCCTAAACAAGGGTTGGCGAGTTTCACTTGCCTGGCACCGAGGTTTGTTGCTCGACGAGAGTTCGTCTCAAAAATCGCTACTCAACGGAAATTAGGGTTCGCTGTTTTGGCAAAACAGAAAATTAGAATTAAAGATCTAATCCATATTTTGTATTGGAATCCTATACCATCTAGTAATCAATTTTTATTAGGTTTTCTAAATTACGGTGAGGGTTATGGGAAGATTAAAGGTAGATCTACTAACCGTATTTGTAGCGGAAGAACGACGATCACGATGCCTACGAACTGCAGGTAGAAGAAGATCTCGACAATTTTCGGCCCAAATCCGAGCTTAGCGCGGCAACGGAAAAACGATCCGAGGGAGAAGTTGCGGCTGAAAGGATCTCCTGCGGCTGATCTAGAATGGATTCTGGAGAATGGGGGATATATGGCAAATCTGGAGCAAAAGAGGATTTTGGGGTTTTTTGGAGATCGGCCGGCGGCTCGCGGGGTGATCGCCGGCGCAACGGAGGGTGAGAGGAGGCTCGGGAGGGTGAAGGAATGTAAGAGGAAGATCGGGGGATGATTGGGGAAGAAGATGGGCTAAGAAAAGTGAAGAAAGGATTAGATACGTCTAGGGTTTAAATAGAAGGAATTAGCGGCGGCTACGACTTAACCTAGGTTTACTGGGCGATTTAGTCGATCAGTGAAGAACGGTCGACCGACTAGTTTGGGAACTAGTCGGTCGGTCGTCCAACTGACACCGACTAAAATCTAACTGTGAACAGTATCTGTACAGGGAAGGCATGATTAGTCGGTCTGTGAAGACCCGTCGACCGACTAGTTTGGAATCTAGTCGGTCGGTGAACGTTCATGAACCGACTAAAGGTCGAATAAGATAGAAAATGAGTACTGACAGTTAGTCGGTCTGAGAAGAAACTCTAACCGAATAGTTTCTCAACTAGTCGGTCAATAGTTGTTCTTTGACCGACTAACTGTAAACAGTAACTCAGCCGACAAAAAGGTACTATGTACAAGTCGGTCTGAGAACAAGTTTTGACTGACTAGTTTCACAACTAGTCCGTCGATGAATGTGCTTAGACCGACTAATAGTAAACAGTAACTCAGTCGAAATTTACTGAGAAGAACTAGCCGGTCTGAGAAGTGTTGCCGACCGACTAGATTGCAATCTAGTCGGTTGGCTCTCCTTCATGAACCAACTAAGATGCACCAGAAGTGCCGAATCGAAGCGCGAAGCTTCGGGAAGATTCATATGGCTTCTAAGATCACTCTAGCTCTAAGATAAGGACGCTATGAAGCTTATCGTAGGAACGTCTGACAGGGAAAAGCACACAAAGAGAGAACATCCAATATTATTCATATAATAGTCATTACAAAAACCGGTCGTTACAATCTCCATCGTGATGGCTTGTAAATTCCCCAATAACTCTCGCCACTAATTGATCAATTAGTGGTCATTTAAGTGATCATCATGGAGATAACGGCCACCATCAAATTAGGCTATTGATGCGGATTCATGGGATTAACTACCCCCATGAATGTTGACCTTGATTTCCTTATTAGTTGCCAATTAAGTAGGCCATGATGAAAGGTAACTGCCCACAATTAAAGGCTCTTCATGAGGGGACGGGGGTTGACTCATTCAACACATGCACTATGGGCCATGTGTCTTACTCAGCCGGTAGAATTTATACACTTGCTTAATGGGCCTGACCCATGCATTTAACAATGGCCCCCATCGCCCGAGTTCAACCGCTATAAAGGTTGAGGTCGGGTGATGTGTTAATCAAAATAGGAAGAATAACCTGGGTCGATCAGTTGGGTTAGTTTATAGGGGAATTAACCTTGTGACTTTTAGCTGGTAAGCATGGGATGTGGCCCCTCAGCTTGCATTTGATTCGAGCAATGGTAGCAGATCGGCCCGCATTTGTATGGTCGGCCCTGGTCGCTTACCTTGCTTGTCTCGCCAGGAATAAGGCTGCATTCATATAGTTATCCGTCAGGTATCGAGGGGTTGACCCTTTCGACTTACGATTGACGACATATGTCGTTTAATGACGAGGGAGTGTTCCCTCGGCTGGACGACGAAGGTCGTTCAGTGGCGAGGGAGTGGCCTCTCGGCTTATGGTCGACGACGAATGTAGGGTCGTTCAGTGGCGAGGGAGTGGCCCCTTGGCTTACGGCTGATGAGCAAGGAGAGTTATTCGGGTGTGTGGGGCATGGCCCATTCTTCTTACGGCCAAACACTAAGTAGGGTCGTTCAGTTGCAAGCGGGTGTCCCCTCGTCTTAAAGCGGACAGCCAAGGAGAGTCATTTGGTTGCGATGAGCAAGGCCCATTCGTCTTACGGCCGATGACTAAGTAGGGTCGTTCAGTTGTGATGGAGTGGCCCCTCGTCTTATGACTAACGGCTAAGAAGAGTCGTTTGGTTGCGAGGGGCATGGCTCCTTTGTCTTACAGCCGATGACTAAGTAGGGTCGTTTAGTTGCGAGGGGCATGGCCCCTTCGTTTTACGGCTGACGACTAAGGTGAGTCGATTGATTGCGAGGGGTAAGACCCCTTTGTCTTATGGCTGACGACTAAGTAGGGTCATTCAGTTGCGAGGGGCTGTGGTCCCTTTGTCTTACGGCTCACGACCAAGGTGAGATGTTCGATTGCGAGGGGCATGATCCCTTCGTCTTCAACCGATGACTAAATAGGGTTGTTCAGTTGCGAGGGGGCGGTACCTCGGTAAATGGCTGCTGACCAAAGTGAGTCGTTCGGTTGCGACGGGCATGGCCCATTCGTTTTATGGCCGAAGACTAAGTAGGGTCATTCAGTTGCGAGGGGGTGCGGTCACTTCGTCTTACGGCTGACGACCAAGGTGAGTCGTTCGGTTGTGAGGGCATGGTGCCTTTGTCTAACGGCTGACGACTAAGTAAGGTCGTTCAGTTGCGAGGGGGTGGCCCCTCGACCTACGGCAGATGACTAAGGTGAGTCGTTCGGTTGCGAGGGGCATGGCCTCTTTGTTTTACGACTGACGACTAAGTAGGGTCGTTCAGTTACGAGGGGGTGTGGCCACTTCATCTTACGGCTGACGACCAAGGTGAGTGATTTGGTTGTGAGGGGCATGGCCCCTTCGTCTTACGGCTGACGACTAAGTAGGGTCGTTCAGTTGCTAGGGGGTGGCCCCTCGATTTACGGCTAACGACCAAGGTGAGTCGTTCAGTTGCGAGGGGCATGCCCCCTTTGTCTTGCAGCCGAAGACTAAGTAAGGTGGTTCAGTTGCGAGGGGGCGGCCCCTCTGCTTATGACTGACGACCAAGGTGAGTCGTTTGGTTGCGATGGGCATGGCCCCTTCGTCTTACGATCGACGACTAAGTAGGGTCTTTCTGTTGCGACGGGGCATTGCACATTCGTCTTACGGTTAACGACCAAGGTGAGTCGTTCGGTTGCGAGGGGCATGGCCCCTTCATCTTACGGTCAATGACTAAGTGGGGTCGTTCAGTTGCGAAGGAGTGTGTCCCCTTTGTCTTACGGCTGACAACCAAGGTGAGTCGTTCGGTTGCGAGGGGCATACCCCTTTGTCTTACGACCGACGACTAAGTATGGTTGTTCAGTTTTGAGGAGGTGGCCCATTGTCTTATGGCTGATGACCAAGGTGAGTCGTTCAGTTTCGAGGGTCATGGCCCCTTCATTTTATGGGCAACGACTAAGTAGGGCCGTTTAGTTACGAGGGGTGTGGCCCCTTTGCCTTACAACTGACGACCAAGGTGAGTCGTTCAGTTGGGAGGGGGCATGGCCCCTTCTCTTACGGCCGATGACTAAGTAGGGTCGTTCAGTTGCGAGGGGGTGGCCCCTTGACATACGGCTGACGACCAAGGTGAGTTGTTTGGTTGCGAGGGGCATGATCCCTTTGTTTTACGACCGACGACTAAGTATGGTCATTCAGTTGTGAGGGGGTGTGGCCCCTTCGTCTTACGGCTGACGACCAAGGTGAGTCATTCGGTTGCGAGGGGCATGACCCCTTTGTCTTACGACCGCTGATTAAGTAGGGTCGTTCAGTGGCAAGGGGTGGTCTCTCTACTTACGGCTGACGACCAATATAAGTCATTTTGTTGCGAGGGGCATGGCCCCTTCGTCTTACGGCCGACGACTAAGTAAGGTCATTCAGTTGCAAGGGGGTGACCCCTCTGCTTACGGCTGATGACCAAGGTGAGTCGTTCGGTTGTGAGGGGCATGGCCCCTTCGTCTTATAGCCGACGACTAAGTAGGGTCATTCAGTTACGAGGGGCATGTCACCTTCGTCTTATGGTTGACGACCAAGGTGAGTCGTTCGGTTGTGATGGGCCTGGCCCCTTTGGCTTACGGTCGACGACTAAGTAGGGCCGTTCAGTTGCGAGGGGGTGTGGCCCCTTTGTCTTATGGCTAACGACCAAGATGAGTCGTTCGATTGTGAGTGGCATGGCCTCATCGTCTTATAGCCAACTTCTAAATAGGGTCATTCAGTTGCGAGGGGATGGCCCCTTAGCTTACGACTGATGGCCAAGGTGAGTCATTCGGTTGCGATGGACATGGCCCCTTCATTTTACGGACGACGACTAAGTAGGTTCGTTCAGTTACGAGGGGGTGCGGCCCCTTCGTCTTACGGCTGACGACCAAGGTGAGTCGTTTGGTTGTAAGGGGCATGTCCCTTTCGTCTTAAGGCCGATGACTAAGTAGGGCCGTTTAGTTGCTAGGGGTGGCCTCTTGGCTTATGGTTGATGACCAAGGTAAGTCGTTCTATTGCAAGGGGCATGGCCTCTTCGTTTCATGACCGACGACTAAGTAGGGTCGTTCAGTTGCAAGGGGGTGTGGCCCTTCGTCTTACGACTGACGACGAAGGTGAGTCGTTCGATTGCGAGGAACATGGCCCCTTCGTCTTATTACCGACAACTAAGTCAGGTCGTTCAGTTGCGAGGGGGTGACCCCTCGACTTACGGCTGATGACCAAGGTGAGTCGTTCAATTGCGATGGACATGGGCCCTTCGTCTTACGACCGACGACTAAGTAAGGTCATTCAGTTGCGAGGGGGTGGCCCCTCTGCTTACGGCTGACGACCAAGGTGATTCGTTCGGTTGCGTGGGACATGGCCCCCTCGTCTTAAGGTCGATGACTAAGTAGGGTCCTTCAGTTGTGAGGGGGTGTGGTCCTTTCGTCTTACAACAGACGACCAAGATGAGTCGTTCGGTTGCAAGGGGCATGGCCCCTTCATTTTTACGATCGACGATTAAGTATGGTTGTTTAATTGCGAGGGAGTGTGGCTCCTTCTTCTTATGGCTGACGACCATGGTGAGTTGTTCGGTTTCAAGGGACATGGCCCCTTCGTCTTACGGCCAATGACTAAGTAGGGTCGTTGGGTTGCGAGGGATGTCCTCTCGACCTACAGCTGACGACCAAGGTGAGTCGTTCGGTTGCGAGAGGCATGGACCCTTTGCCTTACGACCGACGACTAAGTTGGGTCGTTTAGTTGCGAGGATGTGGCCCCTCGGCTTACGGCTGACGACCAAGGTGTCTCCTTACCCCGCTTAGATCGACCTCACCTAGGATAGGTCATCTTCACATCGAATGTTGCTTCCGTCTGATGGGTTGGCGTGGATGTGGATGTCAAAAATCGAGGCCGAGGTGGCCTTCTCGAGGAGAACACAACAGAACCGAGGGGAGCTATATTTATGGAATCACTTTTGTCCAGCGAAGCTTTCTTTATTGCAACCTTGAGCACAAAATTCATCCTACTGGTGGGAGGGAAAAATGTTTTAAAGAAAGGATTTGCGAGAAAAATTTCCCATTATTTTATGTTGTAATTGGAGTAGGGATGGAAGGAAACAACCTGTTGTGGTTTCCCATACTCCATGGTTGAAGATGACTAGCATCATCGGCTTTGAAAGGAACTAGCTGAGCTGGTTCGGAGCTAGAAGCTTTGATAAGTATCAGACAAATTTTTGATTGCCAGACAGAGGTTGGCCCCCAGAGCTTGGAGCTCGGGCAATAGCTTGGTCTAGTTGTGCCTCAACAAAGAAGCTAAACTCGATGATGGAGCAGGCAGCTCCGTTAGTTCGTTATGGCACATCTTTGACAAGACTGCTAAGAAAATGAGTTACTTTGGATAATGTGTTACCTTAGCGGTGTCGTAGTTTGCCAAAGTCAGCAAAACATCTCAGCAATTCGAATGCAAGGCATATGACTCAGTAGGTCCAAACGGAAGCGGGCATAGCTTGGTTAAAGGGGAACCGATGATTTATGCTCGAGCGGTGACTTGGTAGAAGGTGGACCCATACTCGAAAACCCAGACCTGGCTCGGAAGCCTTATACTGCCTCGGGAATTTGCCCTTCAAATCCAAGAGCTAATGGAAACTTGGTTAGGATGCCAAACTATTGATTAGTAAAAACAATAGGAGAAGAGCTTCTAATGCGTGTCAAAGACGCTGCCAAGTTTCAAATCAAATAAATGATTTAAGTAGTGAGGAAAAATAGGAGAAGCCTCTCTTGCTCGGCAAGGAGCCCGGACTAGAGCCCGACAATGACCTGGAAGTTCGACGAAGTGCTGCTAATCATCCGGAGTGTCAGGGGGGTCCTGACAGAGCCCCACTTGGGTTGATATTTAGGGTAGCATGTTTCAGCGTCATGAGCTTGGTCGTTGCTGCAAACATTTGGCCTATAACTTGATTTGACATTCAAAGCATCTCGAGGCAATCTGTGCTAGGCATCGGTGCTTATCTCGGTGCGATTTGTGTTGGACCGATGATGCCCACGTCTTGCCGGCTTGATTTATGATTGGATGGAGTTTAGACGGTGGCTGAGGCAGATAATTACATCCAATCTGATGCTCCTCCTGATAATTGTCAAATCAAATTCAAGTCTGAAAATTTGAGAAAATTTTAAGAAAATTCATAATGAAAATGGGGGAAGAATTTTTCGTGTTCTCGTCTTCCGAGTTCAATCGGAATTCAACGAAGCTTAGTCGTTGCTTGTTTGAAGAATTTAGGCATTGTGGCAAATTGTCGAGGACGTGGCAGGCAACTCGGTAAGCTTATGATGATATGGTGATTGATCCCTCGTGAGACGAAGATCCAGCACCCTAGCTTGAAATCTTTGCACAGCAATTGGCAACCCACCGACCCGGATGGCATGAAGAACGCGCTGTCAGGTAACGGACCGCCCTCGGACAGCCTGTTTTAGTTCTTCTAATGGCTCTCTGGTGTATCCTCGCAATTGGTCACCTGCTATTCGGTACACCCCTTATGTACAAGCTCGGGTGACACCTATGTCGAGTTCAGAACTCGGGCTAGATACATTTCGATGGGAGTTCGGATGAATCCCGTCAGCAAGGAGGTGCTCAGTTGCCTCGTCTGGGAGGTCAGTTGAGCTCGAGATCCATGAAAAAAAAAGTAAGCATGAGGATGGTTGGTTAAAAACAGAAGAAATATATGATGCATTTCTAATATTCAAGTGAAGAGAATACCCTACTACTTTGAGTTAAGTTCTCAAAAAAGCTCCAGGATTCGACCAGGCAAACCATACGATCCCTGGCTTCGGTGAAGGGGGAGCTCGGATGAAGAAGAGGAGCTCGTGATCCAGGCTCCACGTTTAGTTGGAAAGTGATTCGCCTCCCGCTCGTGGGTTGGAGCTCGGCACTGGGTGGGAACATCGACACTGAAGTCTACACGTTCTGAATATCGCCAGGTCGAAGCTCAGATGAAATAGAACTCGGATGGGGTTTTGACGATGGTTACGAGCTTGGGCAAAGTTTGGACAAAGCTCTTTGGCGAGGAGAGGTCATCCTTCACGCTCGCCTCTAATTTGGAGGTAAGACGAAGTAAAGCTGATGAAAATGAGTGCTAAGGCCCAAAGAGATAATCCTCTTCATCCTTGAGATGTATATGTTTGAAGACATCGGTTCTGATGCATCAGCAAGCCTTCGAGGAAAACTAAATGTGTTTGCCTTCGGCATCACCAATCATCGATCGGGGAGAGATGGACATCACAGTTCATCGATCGGAGAGTGATGTTGGTTCAGATGAATCCCCAACAGCCTCTTTCCTTGTTTGGTCTGAATCGATGCTCAATTAGTTGATGCTCCGTCGGAATTGAGGCTTTGGATGGTCGACGTAGCCGTTCGAGCTCAGTCGAATCTGAAGCCTCGCTGGGTCGGATGCGAGCTCAGCGGGTCGAGCTCCATCAGATTTGAAACCTCGCTATGTCAGTCGCGAGCTTGGAGGGTTCAATGCATGCTCCGTCGGATCTGAAGCCTCGCTGGGTCGGATGCGAGCTCAGAGGGTCGAGCTCCGTCGGACCAGAAGCCTCACTGGGTCGGTCGCGGGCTTGGAGGGTCGAATGGAAGCTCCATCAGATCTGAAGTCTCGCTGGGTCGGACGCGAGCTCAGAGGGTCGATTGGTGTAAATCTATGCTGTTCGGAGGCCGATCTCATCATCCATGTTGAATTAGGCAGGAGGAATTTATAGTCGATCTTTTTAGTCGTGTAGCATCTGTGTTGCGGGTCAGATCCGCACACAATGAAATGTGTTTGTAGTGTGAATCACGGGTACAATGATTTACAATTTTTTTGATGATGGAGAAGTTAGCACGACTCGGAGCTCGCTTCAGAGGTGAAGAGTCCAATATCGCCTGGGGATCGCCTGAAGGTCGCCTTTTCCCGATAACTGAGGCGAGCTTCCTGCGAGGATTAACGAATGGTCAGAAAGGCGGGGCTGGCTGTCAGCCTGTAGCATCTTCGATACCTAAGTTAGCTGGTGACGTAAAATGTAGGCGCCGGACACACTTGTTAACCATGCGACAGATCGGCGAAGTGAGGCGGGCTTGTGAGGAATGCGCAGATATGTGGAAGATATCTGACCTTGTGTATTGAAATGAGTTAGAGGATTTTTCTGACTGATAACTAACCAACCCCCTCTATGGAGGCAGGAGGGAGTATTTATAGGGATGAGAGGCGGTTGCTCACCGTCTTGTCAGCTGTCGAATCATCCCAGTTGGCACTCGAGTGGTGAGGCTGTGTTAGGGACATTTACCGCATTAATGGTGTCAGGAGGTGTCAGGAGCATTAATGAGACGCGTGTGGCGGCCATCAGTTCTCGCCCTTAACCACTTGCATTAATGGAGAGTATGTGAGGCTACGTCACCCTGTTAGAGATATTTATGCTCGGTCGCCCTCAAGGGCGAATCATAGATCAGTGATTAATCTCGGCTCCTCCAGACGATGCTTATTGTTGGAGGGTAGGCAAGCTTGTCCTTGGCGTGTTGAGCTTGGCCTTAGAGTGGCGAGCTTGCGGTGGGGCAAGGCGAGGCCCAGCTTCAGCTTGGATGAGGAATCACACTCCCACTGGACGAAGGCGGTCAGTTGCATTCAATGAACTCTGAATGCCGAATCTCAGAAATCATGATGGCAATCCGTCGACGGGGAGAGTTCGAGGTGCCCATCCGCTGAACAGATGAGTGTGGCTGAGGTGATTGGAGGAGAATTCGAGGTGCCAGCCCAGACCCGCTTGGATCTCGCCACGTGGCCCACGCCAGACGGCGACGATCGCCCGCCTCTTCTCATAAGTAGAGTCAGAGAGGGAGCAGGAGAGACTTTTGACCGAGTTTTTCGAAACTTCGGATTTGCCCCCTTGCATCATCGAGAGCAGCTGCCGTCGATCGCTGTCGTTTGCCGGAGCTTCATTCGTTCATTCTTCTTTCGATACACTCTCGATCCCAGCGATGCCTTCATCTGTTCCTCCGTCGCTTCTTCTTCTTCAAATGTCCGCACCAGACAGCTCTTCAGGGAGTTTGGTGGGGGATGACGCCACTGAGTCGGAACTGGTGGTGTCAGAGATACCGTCGGTGTCTAGGCCAGAGGGAGACACATCGGTTGAACAGGCTGTCGCTTCATCGTCGGTGATGACGAGGGACCCCAAGAAAGGAAAGGCGTCCAAGTCGACCGCCAAAGCCACCATGGTTACAGGCGGTGATGGAACTGTTGGTAGCAACGATCTGTGAACTTCGTGTTTGATGATAACAAACGTGTGTGAATGTTTTAACGTGTGTGTTAAGTGTTTCATGAACAGCGAACGTGCGATTAATTCACGGAAGGACTTGGTCAATGTGGAGAAAATAAATAGTCAACTAAAGGATAAATTAGATCCAAGCTAAACCCTTAGAGCTCAACCCTTAGAGCTCAGTTTCTTTTGAGTGCCTAGTTTAAACCCTTGCAACCGAATTATTGTGGTTTTTGTTTGCATCTTGAATCTTAAAAAAAATTAGCTCTCGCAAGCATTTTAAAAGCCAAAAAAAGGGAACCAAATAAAAATCCTCAACACAAAAGAAATTCTAAAAAGAGCACTTCAAATGAATAATCAATAATTTCCAAAAGAACCCCAAGATTAAAGGCCGGCCTTAACCTAGGTTGCCAGCCGAAACATTAAGGGATGTGCCGAAATTTTTAGGAGAGCATGAGCCGCTTTTTTTATGAGAAACCCTAGAGGCCGATCTTCCTCTCTCCACCCTTTCGTTTGCAAAAATCAAGCCTGCCGAAATCTTTTTTTTGTTTCCTCTCCTCAAAATCAAAAGGAGGAGTTGCTTGTTTCAAAAGGAGAGAGAGAGCCAATTTCTGAGAAGAGGCGCACGCACAAACAGAGTTTCATCTTCCCCTTTGCAAATCATTTAAGAAACCCAAGAGCCATTCATTAAAAAATTGGAAAAGTGACCGCATGCTTGATACTGTGCGAACTTCTCAGGGGCTGATTGTTTTTTTGTGGTGCCTTTAATTGCTCAGCAGTCGCAAGCAACATTAAAAAAAGCTCTTCCCCTTGATATCAAAGCACCGGCCATCAAAGGGGAACCAAAAAGATAAAGCTGCACAACTTTGTTTGCAGCCGCACAACACAAATGAAGAGGGAGCCTAATTAAATTCTCCAAGAGCAGAATTAATCTCCAAGCATCCCTTTCTTTATTCAATAGCCTGTACCCTTCTCTTTTACTAGTCACGCATGCATCTTCACATATAGTTTGTTTGTTTGTTTTTTTTGCAGGTCATCAAAGAATAAAAAGAGGATGCCGATATCTCTTTTGATTGAAAGTGCATGAAAGAAAAAGAGCCGTACCTTTTAGTCAAAGGAGCCAATCAAATTTTGAGGGAAGCCTGCACATTGTTTTAAGGGTGCATGCCATTAGGCTAAGAGTAGGCCGCATTTCATCAAGTCTCCAGGAGCTCACAAATTGGTTTTCTTTGCATAACCCAAGCACAAGCTTACCGCAGAGATTTGTGCAAAGCGTGACTTGGGACTAGGGACCACGCGCTGAACGACAGAGACGACACACCATTACTGAGCATTCCTAAAACTCTATTTATTTATCTTTGTATTGGTGTAACGATTTCTGTAGGGGAAACCTTACCATCTGTGTTACTTTTTGGGGACCTGACGACTGTGGGAGTCGTCACGGAGGGAGAGCATCTGACTAGATTGATAGTGTAGAGCACATGTTGTGCGTACGGGCTAGGTGAGAGTAGATTTGGGATCTTGACTCATTGTAGCTGGACATGATTACATATCTATCTAGTATTTGCTTTCGGGGGATGGAGTAGGTCGTGGGGACGACCAAACCAGGGTATATCTGTGTGTAATCTGTGATTGTCTTTTTATTACCCTGCCTGTGCTTTTAACTGTAGTGCCCTGTGAAGCTAATGCACATGTACTGGAGGGGGGGTCAATAGTACATTAAAATAATCAAGATAGTTATTCCTAATTATTGTGCAAGAAACAAACGACAATGCAGAATAAACAACAATCAACAAGAGATAAACAAACGCAAACAAAACATGTAACGGGTTCGGATCCACCCAAGTCTCCCCGACTTGTTCCCGGTGATCTTACGTCCCAACCACCCGGATCGCCTCCAGATACTTGAGTTAGAAACCCTAACTCAAGATTTAGCACTATGAAATTCTTTTGAAAAACCTTCACAAGACCAAATCATACAAATGACATGTGACTCCCACAAACCGGGATCACACCCTCTCTCACAACCGAGAGACACAATTGCAATATCAATTGAAATGAAATATGACACACTTACCACAAAATCCTATGCCTTGAGTATAACTTACCAAATTTGGTCAAAGATGGATTTTGGGGAAGAAGATGTCACCAAACCCTAGCTCCTTGAAGATGACCAGTAATGGAGGCCTAGGGTGGAGTATGGTGACTAGAATCAAGCTCTTAGCTTGAATGGATCACAATGGAGAGAATCTCTCTTGAGGATTAGGGCTCAAAAAGTGAAGAGAGAGATTCTTGTGAGGAATAGAGAGATTGAAATTAGCTTGAGAAAACTCTTCTCTTAGGTCTGAAAATACTTGGATAATGGACCTCTAACCTTGCCTCAAACGAATCAGGTTTGTATTTATAGAGGCAAGAAAAATCGTGCTCAAAAGATTCCTAACGGTCATATTTCTGAAGCAGTTAGTCGGTCTAAGAAGGATCACTGACCGACTAGATTGCCAACTAGTCGGTCGGTGATTCCTCATGAAGCGACTAACAAGCTTACAGCCAAACAAGAAAGTTCCAGGCAACATGAACTAGTCGGTCTAAGAAGACTTGCCAACCGACTAGTTTCACAACTAGTCAGTCGGTGAGTGTTCTTTGACCGACTAACAGATGAAATTGAATAGGCTGGATACAAGTTAATTTAGTCGGTCTAATAACAAATGCTGACCGACTAGTTTATCAACTAGTCGGTCGACAAACGTTCTTTGACCGACTAACGATAAACAGTAACTATGGCTGTACAGAGGCAAGCTCAACTAGTCGGTCTAAGAAGGATTCCTAACCGACTAGATCGTCATCTAGTCGGTCGGTGACTCTACTTTGACCGACTAATTGATCAACATGGAATGAGCTGAAATGAGCAAGGACATCTAGTCGGTTCAAGAAGATTTGCCGACCGACTAGATCGTCATCTAGTCGGTTGATACTTCTACTTGAACCAACTAAGATGCACTAGAAGCCGAGGGAAGAAGCGATAGGCTTCGGAAAAGTTTCTAATGGCTTCTATGATAATCCTAGCTCTAAGATATGAGCGAAATGAAGATAATAATGTAAGTCCTACTCAAGGCTTAACATTCTAATCTATGAAGCTAGAAGATAATAAATAAAACATGACGAACCGTCTTCAAAGCTTCAATCTTCATTCTTCTTGACTTCAATATTGCTCCTTGAGCTTCAACGAAGCTTCAGGCACACGATCACGTGTATTGAGAAGTCTTGAGACGTCGTTTTTGATATACGTATTATTTTGGCGACGATCTCCATAACTGCGCTCACAAACAGTTAGTACACGATATTTATGTTTGCTCATCATCCAAAACCAAATCCGGGGAATCAATACTCAACATTCTCCCCCTTTTTGGTGATGACAAACCAACATAAATAATAATCAATAATAATGATTCAATTGAAATTTACTTCTCCCCCTGCATTGATGACACGTTAGTTCCGTATTCAACAATATTCATACGCATCATGCAGACGATGGAAATATAAAATATGAATCCTATTATCGCAATTTAGGATCTAAATCCATTTTATATCTTAACTCCCCCTGAATCTAACATATCAATGTAGATTCATGGTAAATTGCTTTGAATTATCAATTAGCACATTGTCATTATTAATTCTCTCCCCCTTTGGCATCAGCAAAAAGAGCGGGAGGAGAACAACGACAAGATTTCAATGGCTAAGAAATTAAAGCATGAGAGTCTAAGAATACGACCACGGTCCAAATGACACCAAAGTAAAGTACCAAATGTAAAATACCGAAGAAAATCAAAGCGTGCCAACTTGACCATAGTCGAAAATCGAAAAACGAAACCATCAAGCCGTAGGCGAAAATCGAAATAAGAAATCATTAAACCATAGGCGAAACTCGAAAAACGAAATTATCAAGCCATAGGCGAAAATCGAAATACGAAATCATCAAACCATAGGCGAAACTCGAAAAACAAAATCATCAAGCCATAGGCGAAAATCGAAATCTCCAAAACTCAAATTAATTTCACTTATTGAGTTATGGAACATACTCTCCAATATCAACATTCTTAGTTAAATAGTGCATGGAAAACAATTCTATGTTTCCATAGAAAGAATTTCTATTTAACCAAGTTAATCGTCGAGCGACGAAATCAACACCAGAGACAAAAATCCAATGTGAAAACCAAATGTAGCAAATATGATACCAAGAGTAACATGCAAAAGTGTTATGCCAAACATAGATAGAACATCATAAATCTATGGCATACACAATTCTAGCATACTAATTGAAACAAAATGATACCAATGTATATATTCTAACAATGTATGCAATCAACACACATGGATACCAAATGTATATCAAATGTAAGAAGATACTTACAACATTAAGCTCCCCCTACTTTGGTGCATCACTTAAGCACCATCAACTCCATTTGAATGAAAAACTTTGCAAATCAATGAGTTGGTAGTGTTGGTATCCCATGGTGGATTGAACCTAGAGACCATATCATTTTGGTATCCAAAAATCCTTTTGGATCCTATGGGTTAGGCAACAAATTTAACATATTAAATGTAACCCATATCCTAACTAAATTCAAATTAACATGCACATCCACGATTAATATGCAAATAAAAAATAAACCAATTCTTACCACAATTGCGTTGGTACCCATAAAATGAAATTAAACTTATGGTACCAAGCAATGAAGGGTCAAAGGAAACTAACCATTCGGAAACCAAGTCCACGAGGACCGTGATTTTCCAACATAATCATTATTCAAAATAATATCATTAATATATGATTGCACATACAAATCCTTATTATGCATGCTTGTGTTCTTCGGACCCCAAATAGTGTATGTCTTGGGAGTCCTAATCCTATTGGGAACATGCATACATTGTTGATTTCTATGTGATGCATGTCGTGGATAAGCATATGGCATATGATGCAATGGTGCATGATGATAATTATTCATATGAGAATGTGAATGAACATATGCATGTGGTGGAACACGTGCATGAGTGTGTCTCACATGGTGTGCACGTGCTCGTGGATGCGGAGCATAAAAATCATCATATGTGCTAACATGTGGATTAGGATGTGTGTTCCTACGTGGCATGGCATACATGAAAGCATGACCACTCTTTGGAGGTCCACCCAAAGTGGGTTTCTTTCCAAATGGGGGTGTGTACCTAGTGGAAGCACCATTGGTAGAAGAACTAACAATGAAGTGTTTACTCCCACTAGTAGAAGCTTCGGAAGATGGCCTAACAAAGGTCGTGGCCGATTTGGACGAGTCTCCCATCTTACACCCCAAGCCAATGTGGTGATTGGCCGGAAGTAAGTCATTTAGGATATTATCCAAATGGCCCTTACCTTTATTGAATTCATGAATTCGCCCTAATGTGCACTCATACTTCTCGGTGAGAGAACGCATCGAAGCATCCAAGGTGGACACTTGCGATGTGAGTGCGCATACACGTGATTTGAGATTTTTATTCTCAATACTCAAAGTTGAGTTTTGAGACGTCAAATCCGCTATCACATGTTCATCCGAGTCTGCTCAAGTTGAGACTTGAGATTTACAATCTCATTTCTCAACCCTTCAACAACGGTGTCGTTGTTGATGATGATAGGTTTAGGCGAGGTTTTAAGACTTTCTAGCTCATTTTTAGTCTTAATGAATCTAGTAGCCAAATTAGAAAACTTATTCCAAAGTTGTTCATTAGCTATTCTAAGTTCGTCCTTTGTTACCTCACCGCCTTCATCCTCGCTTTCATCCCCGCTTTCATCGGAGGAAGTCTCTTGATCACGTTCCTCTTTTCCCATGAAGCACGCGTGTGCTTTCTCCACTCTTTCATCGTCCGACTCTCCACTTGAGGAGTCCTCGTCGGAGTCGGTGAAAGTGCCGACAAGTCCTTTCTTGTGCCTTCTCGACTTGTCGTGCTTGGAAGACTTCCACTTCTCCTTGTGTTTGTATAGAGGACAATCCGGCTTGATATGTCCTGGCTTATTGCATTTATAACACACGGGAGTAGAAGCATTAGTCGAAATAAATTTTGATTTATTCTTCAACTTACTTTGTCGGAAGAATCGGTCGAACTTCTTTGCCATATCGGCCAAAGCTTCCACGTCCAACTCTTCTTCCGATTCTTCTTCCGATTCTTCATCATCGGTAGATGGAGCGGCCTTGTATGCAATCGCCCTTTTCTTTGGCTCGTCTTGCTTCAAGTACGACTTCATCTTTTCTTTCATCATGAGCTTATTGTCCTTGCGTACCTCATAAGGCATCAAGGTACCCATTAGTTGTGTGACAGTATATGTTTTCATGTCATTACCTTCCTCGATGGCGAAGGTACGCTTTTCCCAACAAGAAGGAAGTCCATCGATGATCTTTGAGACTTTTTCCTTTTGGGTGTAGGTTTTCCCAAGAGCTTCCAACTCGTTTGTGATGTCGACGAAGCGAGCATAATACTCCTTCATCTTCTCACCCTGTTGCATATGAAATAGTTCGAAATCTTTATTAACAACTACGAGTTTAGAATCTCTTACCCTACTCGTCCCTTCATGCAAGATGAGGAGGGAGTTCCATATTTGATATGCACTCTTACATGTGCATATCTTATTGAAGTCCTCGGGCTCCAATGTGCATTGCAAGGCATTCATTGCCTTTGCATTGCTTACCTCCACGGCGACCTCCGCGGGAGTCCATTTCGTGAAATCTTCTTCTTCGGGCTCGACATAATCCTTCATCGTGGCTCTCCAAAGTGAAGCGATTCGGAGGAAAGTTTCCATCCGGCATTTCCAGTACCCGTAATTGGTACCATTGAAGGAGGGAGGCCTAGTTGAGGATTGCCCTTCCAAAACTGAAGAAGCTCCCTGACGATCCTTGAAGACGATGTAGTCGTTGTTCGTCATAGCTTTAACCTTGGCTCCGATACCAATTGTAGTGCCCTGTGAAGCTACTGCACATGTACTAGAGGGGGGGTGAATAGTACTTTAAAATAATCAAGATAGTTATTCCGAATTATTGTGCAAGAAACAAACGACAATGCGGAATAAACAACAATCAACAAGAGATAGACAAACGCAAACAAAACATGTAACGGGTTCGGATCCACCCAAGTCTCCCCGACTTGTTCCCGGTGATCCTACGTCCCAACCACCCGGATCCCCTCCAGATACTTGAGTTAGAAACCCTAAATCAAGATTTAGCACTATGAAATTCTTGTGAAAAACCTTCACAAGACCAAATCATACAAATGACATGTGACTCTCACAAACCGGGATCACACCCTCTCTCACAAACGAGAGACACAATTGTAATATCAATTGAAATGAAATATGAAACACTTACCACAAAATCCTATGCCTTGAGTATAACTTACCAAATTTGGTCAAAGATGGATTTTGGGGAAGAAGATGTCACCAAACCCTAGCTCCTTGAAGATGACCAGTAATGGAGGCCTAGGGTGGAGTATGGTGACTAGAATCAAGCTCTTGGCTTGAATGGATCACAATGGAGAGAATCTCTCTTGAGGATTAGGGCTCAAAGAGTGAAGAGAGAGATTCTTGTGAGGAATAGAGAGATTGAAATTAGCTTGAGAAAACTCTTCTCTTAGCTCTGAAAATACTTGGATAATGGACCTCTAACCTTGCCTCAAACGAATCAGGTTTGTATTTATAGAGGCAAGAAAAATCATGCTCAAAAGATTCCCAACGGTCATATTTCTGAAGCAGTTAGTCGGTCTAAGAAGGATCACTGACCGACTAGATTGCCAACTAGTCGGTCGGTGATTCCTCATGAACCGACTAATAAGCTTACAGGCAAACAAGAAAATTCCAGGCAACATGAACTAGTCGGTCTAAGAAGACTTGCCAACCGACTAGTTTCACAACTAGTCAGTCGGTGAGTGTTCTTTGACCGACTAACAGATGAAATCGAATAGGCTGGATACAAGTTGATTTAGTCGGTCTAAGAACAAATGCTGACCGACTAGTTTATCAACTAGTCAGTCGACAAACGTTCTTTGACCGACTAACGATAAACAGTAACTATGGCTGTACAGAGGCAAGCTCAACTAGTCGGTCTAAGAAGGATTCCTAACCGACTAGATCGTCATCTAGTCGATCGGTGACTCTACTTTGACCGACTAATTGATCAAAATTGAATGAGTTGAAATGAGCAAGGACATCTAGTCGGTTCAAGAAGAGTTACCGACCGACTAGATCGTCATCAAGTCGGTTGATACTTCTACTTGAACCAACTAAGATGCACTAGAAGCCGAGGGAAGAAGCGATAGGCTTCGGGAAAGTTTCTAATGGCTTCTATGATAATCCTAGCTCTAAGATATGAGCGAAATGAAGATAATAATGTAAGTCCTACTCAAGGCTTAACATTCTAATCTATGAAGCTAGAAGACAATAAATAAAACATGACGAACCGTCTTCAAAGCTTCAATCTTCATTCTTCTTGACTTCAATATTGCTCCTTGAGCTTCAACGAAGCTTCAGGCAACGATCACGTGTATTGAGAAGTCTTGAGACGTCGCTTTTGATATACGTATTATTTTGGCGACGATCTCTATAACTGCGCTCACAAATAGTTAGTACACGATATTTATGTTTGCTCATCATCTAAAACCAAATCCGGGGAATCAATACTCAACATTAACTGCGTGTGATTTCTCGTGGGTTGCGCGAGAATTTTTTATTAGCCTATTCACCCCCCTCTAGGCTACGATCCAGATCCAACAAGTGGTATCAGAGCCAGTTTAGAGGATATAGTCTAGATTTTTAGATGACCATGAATATATCTGATTGTGCTTTTGCTGAAGGTCAGTCCATAGCCCGTCCCCCTAAGTTTAACGGTGTAGACTTTGCATATTGGAAGGCTAGGATGAAAATCTATCTAGTGTCTGTAGATTATGATGTGTGGGATATTGTTGAAAATGGTTATAGTCTACCCACCATTAAAATTGAAGACACTGTTATGATTAAGCCTAAAGACAAGTGGGATTTAGCTGATAAGAAACTTTATACTCTTAATGGTAAAGCTATGAATGCGCTTATATGCTCTCTTGATAAATCTGAGTTTAATCATATCTCACATTGTCTAACTGCGCAGGAAATCTGGCATACTCTGGAGGTGACACATGAGGGAACATCGCAAGTAAAGGAATCCAGACTTGCGTTGCTGAGCACAGAATATGAGAGCTTCCGCATGCTACCAACAGAATCAGTTAAAGACATGTTTGCGAGGTTCACAGACATCGTCTACAAATCCAGTTCCCTCGGTAAGCCATACTCTAGCCATGAACAGGTACGAAAGATCTTAAGGGCGCTACCAAGCTCGTTCAGGCCTAAAGTCACCGCTATTCAAGAAGCTAAGGACTTATCAACAATGAAAGTGGAGGACTTGATAGGAAACCTAATGTCACACGAGCTTGAGTTGCAGAGTATAGAAGCCAGAGAGAAACCTGAAGAGAAGACCAAATCTTCCACACCATTAGCTCTTCAAGCTAACGACGAAGATCTTGATGAAGAGCAAGCTTTAATGGTCAGAAACTTCAGGCGATACGTTCAGACTGATCAAGGAAGAGCTGAGATGGGAAAAAGGTTCATTCGTTCTAATAATTTTAATTTTGGTAGAAATTTCTCTGATCAGAAAGCTATTAATAGAAATGAATGTTTTAAATGCAGGAAGAAAGGGCACCACATAAAAGATTGCCCACAACAACACACAGCTCAAGTTGCAAAAGGAAAAACGAAAGTGATGACGTGTGACATGGATAGCGAAGCTGAGGAGGAGGATGAGGAACTTGATGCTCACTCCTGCATGGCATTGATGGCCAAACACAATGAGGTAGAATCTCCCACTAAAGCTGAATTCTTAGAAATCTGTAATGGAATGCAACATAGAATTGATGAGCTAGAAGCTGATGTGGAATGTTATAGGAATGATAATTTTGATATGCAACAAACTGAGTATGACATGTCTATAGAAATGAAAAATATTAAACAAGAGCTTGTTGCATGCAAATCTACCATTACTATGTTAGAGAAAGAGAAAGCTAGCTTGTCTGAAAAAACTGATTGTCATTCATGTCCATCTTTATTAAAGGATATTAGCATGTATAAGCTTGATAAGGTAAAGCTTGAAGTTGAAAATGAATTGCTCTCTGAAAAGATTAACATGCTAAATCTTGAACTTAAAGAAAAAATGAGGGGTTTTGAAAAGAAAGAAGAGAAAAACAAGCAAGCTTTCATTAGTAAATGCACTTTGCTTGTGAACGAAAATGTTCATTTGAAATCCAAAGTCGCTAGTTTAGAATTGTCATTAAAGAAATTTTCTATTGGAAAACAAAATTTGGACATTATTCTTGGAAATCAACTTTATGGCAATAATAGGCGAGGACTAGGATATGGTCTTAAAAATGTTGAAAAATCAAAATATAGAAAAGTTCACACTGAATCAACAAAGGTTGGAAATTTTAATGCTAAGTGCTTTACATGTGGATGCGTTGGTCATACTTCATATCATTGCAAATATAGGAACTCCAATATTAAATTCAAACAAATATGGGTTCCTAAATCTTTGTTGACTAACACTAGTGGACCTTGTTGGATTCCAAGGTCACACATGACACCTCTTTTGTAGGTGGATGGAAATTTGACGAGGAGCAATAAATTGAATGTCTCATTATGTTTTAGCTCCTTAGTCAAACGGCGACGCGAAGGTATATCTCATGCTTTGAACTTAATGCATACCTTCATAACTTTTTGTGTGCGTGACTTTTCTTTGTTTGTGTACTAGTAGTTGCATTGCTATGAGTGTATGATTTTTTTGTTTGTGTGATTGCATCTCATGTTTGCTTTAGTACTTCATGCATTTAAAAAAAACTGAAAAACTGAAAAAAAAAATTGGTGCTTAAATGTGTATCTTTTCTCTTTGATTCATTATTGAAGTATGCACGGATGATTTTCATATCTATGTAGAAATTGGTGTATTATTGCTTTTGCCACATGCGCATGTTCATCTTTCTAAATATTCATGGCATGTTCAATGACTGAGAATAACTTGATTTCTACACCACCTATTTCACTTCCACATGTATTATTATTGTTTCACATTTGGAGATATCGTTTATGAAGTATGAAAAGTGAATGTAGGAGGAAAACTTAACTGAAAATCTAAGGGATATGATATATCTTGCCATGGATAAAAATTGAGCAAAAGAAAGTGGTGTTATAAGTATTTTTAAAAAAATGAAAAAGAAGAATAATTGCTTTGTATGAAAAATGGATACAATCCTTGGCAACGGTACTACCCAGGAGTATCCAACATAAGCTTTATGGGTAAACTTTAGCGTTGGTGTATTTACTCGTCAAGCAATGCCACCCCCACATCTAAGAGTCCTTATAGGCTATGTTTAGGGGTGTGGTACCTTGAACTCATTTTTAATGAGGTGGGAAAAATCAATCCTAGGTGATAGAATGTTATTTGGAAAATGTGGATTGGTTCTGGTTGACTTTCTTAATGATTCTCCCTATGTGCTTCAATTTTAATCATCACACTTTACACGCTGGTGTTGAAATCTTAGTTGTTTCATTTCATCGGATTTTGACTTGATTATTCTATGATTGTATGCATGCAATTGTTGGTGATGGTTACTAATACTCTCTTTTTGCATGTTATATGACTTTGACTTCGTGTTCTAACTTTTGATGATAACAAAGGGGGAGAAAAATTTGGGAAGATTTGGTATTTACTTGGTGTGCTTGGTATTTGACATTTGATACTATCTTTGTAATGCTCGTGAAAATATGATTGCTTGATTAATGGGGAGCATTAATGATATTGGGAAAGCACAAAAATAGGGGGAGCATGCTTATTTTTAAACTCCACACATCATTGTTCATCTCATTACTATCGTCACACTTTCACACACACTATTTGGAAACCTAATGCGCAAATCTTATACATAGTTTGTTATCATCAAAAGGGGGAGATTGTTGGTAGCAACGATCTGTGAACTTCGTGTTTGATGAAAACTGTAACGACCACTTCTCGTTGTACGTTGTTCGTGCATGTGCTTTTGACCGTGCACGTGTTTGTTTTGGACCTTGTTTGTTTGCGAACACTTTCGTGTGATATACCGTTGTGAACGTCTATGAGATTATTAAATAGTGGCACTATTTTGGAACGACGTTTCTCGAGTCGTTTTCCCACAATTTAATCTTACTCGATGAGACGTGGTGATTTTCACTTTTGACTGGAGACGTTTCTATTTTTAGTTTCGTCGTCCGATGTCGAAATTGAGATCCGTCTTCTTAGTTAGCTCACTTTCGTCAACACGATCACCCCGATATTTATTTTATAATTTTTGGAGTTTATTTGACCACTTTTATATTTTTAACAAGTTTTATAATATTTTTCATAATTAATTTTTAAATTAATTTCGGCCAAATAAAATTTATTTGAGTTTTAAACGTTTTAAAGAATTTTTGAGCCAATTTCCAGCTCATTTGGACCAAGTCAAATCCTTGGGTGAGTTGGAGAAGTTGAATTTCAAATTTTAAATTATTTTAAACTTCTAATCCTATTAGATTTAGCCCTAGACCAAGTCAACCCATCTACACTATATAAACAACCCCTAGGAAGACCTATTTTCGCAAGAAAATAACCCTAGCCGCTTCCAAAACCCAAATTTGACGTTGCGACGAATCGTCGCAACGTTGCGACGAGCTTTCCCCGCACCGACCGAGAGAACGGCCTCATTTTCCCCGCTCCGACCGGCAGCTCCACCCGCACCAAGCCCCGCCCGCTCCGCACAGCCATCGCCCCGCTTCACCATGCCTGACCGAGAGATTCTCTCGGTTAGACCGATGGCCGCCCCCGCTCACGCCCGCTTCACCGCACCGCACCAAGCCCGCAGCTGTCGCCCCGCATCGCCCGCGTCTGACCGAGGCCATCGCCCGCACCGACCGAAGGCTGCAACGTTGCAACGGCTGCAACGTTGCAACGACCCGCCCAAGCGCCCGACCGACGCTGTCCCCCGCTCCGACCGAAGCAAAGCCCCGCATCAAGCGCTCCCCCACACTGCTGCACACCCCAAGTGCTGCACAGCCCCGCCGCATGAGCCCGACCGATGGAATTCCCCGCATTGGCTGTGTACGACCGAGGGCCATTCGTCGCAACCCCGCACCCGTCGCACCACTTGCCACCGTGGGCCCCCCAAGTTCTCCAGAGGTATTGTGGGTCCCCCAAAGGTCCCTAGGACTACTGTGGGCCCCACCTAGGTGCCTTCCCTCTGACGATTCGCCGTGCACGACGTTGCGACACGTCGTAGCCCGTCGTCGCACGTGCTAGCTTTGGAATCTGGAATCGTCGCTCCGGTTGATGCTCTGAATTTTCCAGCGAGGAATCTATATTGGAATCAGGACTTGGAGCGCGATCTTTTATTCCAACCCCCGGCGTCGCTACCCGACGCCGGTGTACCTTTCGCGTCGTGTTGAGGTAACGCTTTGCACCCCTAGGACCCCCAACCCAATGCATGCTAATCAAGACTAAAATCAGTATTTTAAAGTATTTTAAATGTTTTGGCACTCACTAATCAAGATTAATAAAACAGATGTAGGCCGGTGGACTTGTGCACGTAGGAATTGTGACTCTGGACTCGTTGATCGGTGTTTTCTGACGTGAGACTTGCAGGCAAGTGAAACTTGCCAAATCTTGCTTAGGGTCATGTTTTTAGGCCACTTCCTTGTTGTTAGCGTAAAAGAGACTAGTCAGTGAAATGATAGCTGGCTAGACGCCTACTTGATCTAGTTTGACAACGAAACTAGATCCGTCACCTAATTGATCTAGCATGACAACGAAGCTAGATCCAACCCTTAAACTTGTTGTTCATGCATACTAAACTGTCACGTTTACTTTCCTTACCTGTACGCTTTACTACTTGCCATGACATGTCATCCATGCATTGAATGTTGCATTCGTAGCACACGCTACACTACTTGTACTTCCTTGTCCGGCTAGGTGCACCCCTATGCCATACTTGTTAAAAACACTTCCTGGCTCGTGATCCAGAAGCGAGCATTCCAAGTTCGGGGGTAAGGCCCTGGCTCGATACACGTGGAGGGGTAGGGATAAACGGTTACTTGAGCTTAGGAGTGGCCTGATCAGCCCTCTATCCAAAAGACGGAATCTCTATGCACGAGGTGCTTACTTTCCTTGTCGTGTACTTGTCTTGTGAATGATTCATGTTATACTTGTCATCCATGCCATGATTAAATGCCATGCTCGTACTTTACTTTACTTTACCTTACCTGTTGCACTCATTACTTTAACTGCCATGCCATTGCATCATGCTAGAACTGCTAGGTTGCTTTACTTTTACCTACTTTCAGTTTCCTTGCACAAGTCTCTTGTAGACTTGCTGACATGTGCCCCTTGCTCTTTTGGGTGTCACATGTTAGACCCTGAGCCAGAGACCGTTGCTGAGTACGTGATGTGTTGCTGACGCTGAGCCTGAGTCCATGTCTGCCTAGGAGGAGTTTTTGGATGTCAGTGATCTTTCTTGGTGACTTTTCTGAGCTTTCTTTTGTTTTAGGTTTGTTGTTAGTTGTCGGTGCGTGTCGCATTGTTTTGTACGATGTACTTTTGTTGGCCATGTTTGGGCCTTTAGACTCTCTTTTATTTCAGCTTGGTGGCTTTTCTGTGATGTTGGAATTTATATTTATGGATATTCTGAGATTATTCTTTCGTCTCAATTCATTATTATTATCTTTGTTTCGTTTCGCGTTGCAAGGACCTGCAGTTTAAATTTGATTGACGCTTATCGGACTTGCAGCTTAGTAGCTTCAAGTCTGAGCGGACCTTCTCACGCTTCGCCTCCATTTTTTTGGGAAGCGGGGCGTGACAGCAAACGTGTGTGAATGTTTTAACGTGTGTGTTAAGTGTTTCAGGAACAGCGAACGTGCGATTAATTCACGGAAGGACTTGGTCAATGTGGAGAAAAGAAATAGTGAACTAAAGGAGAAATTAGATCCAAGCTAAACCCTTGGAGCTCAGTTTCTTTTGAGTGCCTAGTTTAAACCCTTGCAGCTGAATTATTGTGGTTTTTGTTTGCATCTTGTATCTAAAAAAAACTGAGCTCTCGCAAGCATTTTAAAAGCCAAAAAAAGGGAACCAAATAAAAATCCTCAACACAAGAAATTCTAAAAAGAGCACTTCAAATGAATAATCAATAATTTCCAAAAAACCTTAGATTAAAGGCCGACCTTAACCTAGGTTGCCAGCCGAAACATTAAGGGATGTGCCGAAATTTTTAGGAGAGCCTGAGATGCTTTTTTTTGTGAGAAACCCTAGAGGCCGATCTTCCTCTCTCCACCCTTTTGTTTGCAAAAATCAAGCCTGCCGAAATCTTTTTTTTTGTTTCCTCTCCTCAAAATCAAAAGGAGGAGCTGCTTGTTTCAAAAGGAGAGAGAGAGAGCCAATTTCTGAGAAGAGGCGCACACACAAACAGAGTTTCATCTTCCACTTTGCAAATCATTTAAGAAACCCAAGAGCCATTCATTAAAAAATTGGAAAAGTGACCGCATGCTTGATATTGTGCGAATTTCTCAGGGGCTGATTGTTTTTTTGTGGTGCCTTTAATTGCTCAGCAGCCGCAAGCAATATTAAAAAAGCTCTTCCCCTTGATCTCAAAGCACCGGCCATCAAAGGGGAACCAAAAAGATAAAGCTGCACAACTTTGTTTGTAGCCGCACAACACAAATGAAGAGGGAGCCGAATTAAATTCTCCAAGAGCAGAATTAATCTCCAAGCATCCCTTTCTTTATTCAATAGACTGTACCCTTCTCTTTTGCTAGTCACGCATGCATCTTCATATATAGTTTGTTTGTTCTTTTGCAGGTCATCAAAGAATAAAAAGAGGATGTCGATATCTCTTTTGATTGAAAGTGCATGAAAGAAAAAGAGCCGTACCTTTTAGTCAAAGGAGCCAATCAAATTTTGAGGGAAGCCTGCGCATTGTTTTAAGGGTGCATGCCATTAAGCTAAGAGCAGGCCGCATTTCATCAAGTCTCCATGAGCTCACAAATTGGTTTTCTTTGCATAACCCAAGCACAAGCCTACCGCAGAGATTTGTGCAAAGCGTGACTTGGGACTAGGGACTACTACTTGTCAGATTGATCTGACCACGCGCTGAACGACAGAGACGACACACCATTACTGAGAATTCCTAAAACTCTATTTATTTATCTTTGTATTGGTGTAGCGATTTCTGTAGGGGAAACCTTACCATCTATGTTACTTTTTGGGGACCTGACGACTTTGGGAGTCGTCACGGAGGGAGAGCATCTGACTAGATTGATAGTGTAGAGCACGTGGTGTGCATACGAGTTAGGTGAGAGTAGATTTGGGATCTTGACTCATTGTAGCTGGACAGGATTACATATCTATCTAGTATTTGCTTTCGGGGGATGGAGTAGGTCGTGGGGACGACCGAACCAGGGTATATCTGTGCGTAATCTGTGATTGTCTTTTTATTACCCTGCCTGTGCTTTTAACTGCGTGTGATTTCTCGTGGGTTGCACGAGAATTTTTTATTAGCCTATTCACCCCCCCTCTAGGCTACGATCTAGATCCAACAGGAACCATGGCTGCGGTCCCCGTGGAAATCCTGGCCCAGATGTCTCTACTGCTATCCTCCGAGATCCCAAAGATACGTGCTAAGTACATTCAGGCCCCCTTCTCAGTCCGCCTCCCTGAGCCCAATGAGCGGGTTTTCTCCCCACGGGACTACGAGGTCGGCGTGTACTACTCGACCTTCTCCCTGGGTCTCCGATTCCCGCTCCATCCCTTTCTTCTTCTCATCCTTCACTTCCTCGAGCTCCCCCTCTTCCTATTGACACCGAACTCCATCATCACGATGGTCAGCTTCCTTGTGCTCTGCTCTGCCCACAGAATAAGCCCGACATTGCTGCTCTTTCAGTACTTCTTTAGGGCGAAGAAAAAGGATGACTACTACTACATCAGCACGAAGATGGGCAGGAGGCTCGTCCTCGAGCTATCGGGCAATGTGAGGGGCTAGAAGGAGAAGTTCACGTTTGTCTCGACTCTGGCGGATCTGGCTCTGAGGTCAAACTGGGGGATGCTGAATCCTGTAGCGAATACCGATGTTGCCCTGGTGTGTAGCAACCTGGAAAACACCAGAATCTTGGGGCGATCCAAAGGGAGGACAGGGTCTTTAAAGAACTGGTTGCAGACGAGATGGTTGCCCAGCACGTCTGGTTCGAATGTACTCTGAGTGCCGTGAACAACATCTAAAAATCTCACCCTGAACTGTTTTCTTTTTGCATGAGCAGCCATGAGCATGTCCATGGAGGAGGTGATGAGGAAGGCGAGGGAGGCGTCATCAGAGCCTCCGCCGAGCAATGGCAGGGGCCAGAAGCGGGGTCTGGAGGCATCCGCTGTCGCTCGGGCCGAGAAAGGGAATGGGTCAAGAAGTTGAGGAAGGAGGCTGTGGCCACGGCTCCTCCATCCCACTTGAGCAAGGTGGCCACTGGCGGATGAGTCGACCTCGACTTGGAGGAGCCCGTGGTCAGTCAAGTGACTGTGGAGTACTAGGGCCTGTCGATCAGCACCACAGTCACTGTCTCCACTAGTTCGGCAGCTCCACCAAGACCTCCAACGACGTCAACCACAACCGGCTGTCCTGCAGTGGCAACTTGGCCCTACGGATGCTTGTAGTACGGGCTAGGGAAGTCGGGCCATCCGAGCTGCAAGGCCGCACTTCCCACCTTCAAGTCGACAAAGGAGGTGGTTCTTGCCCTGTCGCCAGAGACAATTATCGTGCCGTGCTACCCGGTAGAGGCCGGGGAGTCTGTATTCAATGAGGCCGGTGTGGCAGGCCACCTGGCGGAGAATAGCCTGCAGCCAAGGGATCGAGATGCCATGCAGGATGTCGGTGCTGGACTCCTCTACGACATGACCTTCTGGCATAACATGCAGTTACTCTGCCCTTTACCTAGGATGCCGAACTTCTTCTCCCTCCAATATGCTTATGACTTGATCTTCTTTGTACACGATCGTCGCTCTGGTGTCTCTTTAGCGACACTCGTCGAAGGTTAGCCAGCTGAAGGACGCCACGGAGAGGCTGATGAAGGCTCAGGGGATTATCAGACCCAAAAGGATGAGACCGCCAGGCTGGAGAAGGCTGTCGGAGAGCTACAGGAGAGGGCCCCACGAAGAAGAGACCCAAAGAGTCGCCGCTGAGGGGCTGCTGGCCTCAGAGAGAGAGGCGACTGGAGCAAAGATCACCGAGCTGGAGCAGCAAAACGCTGAACTGGCAAAGATCTACCTGCACCGGGTTAGGGTCCAGGCCGTTCTTCAATACCAGAACAACGAGCTTGTCCCCGCGCTGACGGCCATGAAGGCAGAGGGCTTCGATGACGGTCTGGAGACCGACATTGAAAGTGTGAAGGCGAGATTGGGGAAGCTCTACCCCAGCATGGAGATCGACTTTACGCAATTGTCAGCGGCATCCGATGACGAGGCGGAGGCTTCAACCACTTCTGAGGCCGAGGCGGCGAAGATTCCAGGCGACGACGATCAGGAAGGTGACCGGGCGGACGCGCGGGCCCCGGAGTGCGGCGGTCAAGGGAGTGGTGGCCGAGTTGAGGTGCCATAGACTAGGGCAAAATTGTATGGCCGGCCCTGGGGCCGAGCCTGGAGTCTTGTTTTTGGTCTTATCCCTGAGATGTACAAATTCATTATAAATAAAATTTGAAATTTTTCCTTATATTGTTGTTTGTTCAATCTATCAGTTGTGTGAACTGTGTTTTTGTATGTGTATGCCCCCAACATTCTGCTATTGACGAGCACCAGGCTGAGCAGAAGGAGAATGTTGTGGAGTTGTACATCCGTTTCGAATTTTAAGGTCAGCTGCCAAGGAGGGGGCGATATGGAGGAGCCGACCCCGCAGCATCCATTGGTGGCGCACTGTCCTGGAGTTCTATGAGAGGGCATGTATTGGGCCGTCCCTGACCCCACATCATCAATTCGGGCAGGTATTAGGCCGTCGCCGCCCCCGCATGACCACTCTAGATTTTAAGGTCAGCTGCCAGGGAGGGGGCGATAGGGAGGAGCCGACCTTGTAGCCTCCGTCGGTGGCACACTGCCCTGGAGTTCTTTGAGAGGGCAAGTATTTGGCCGTCGCCGACCCCATAACCTTAATTCGGGCACGTATTGGGTCGTCGTCGACCCTGCTTGACCACTCCTGATTTGAAGGTGAGCTGTCAGGGAGGCGATAGGGATGAGCCGACCCTGCGGACTCTGTTGATGGTGCACTGCCCCGGAGTTTTTTGAGAGGGAGGGTATTGGGCCGTCGTCGATCCCGCAACCTTAATTTGGGCGAGTATTGGGGCCGTCACCGACCCACATGACCACTCTGGATTTGAAGTTCAGCTGCCAGGGAGGGGG
>JAULAV010000066.1:18778-80778 GCA_030789695.1 Scilla litardierei | reverse complement strand
ATAGAAAAATTCACATCCTGGATATTGTGGGTCAAATGAATGTGAATTTTTGACAATATGGCATTATGATTCAATCTGTAGATACATGTCTACTTCTCCTTAGGCTATGAAATATGTAGTTTTCAATAAGAGAGAATAGTAGGAGATGGATCTCACAATAGAGCCTCTCCAAATCCACCTGTAACCGAATTTCCCAACAACAAAAGAAAAATTAGAAAAGAACCCATCAAATTTACAAACAATTTGAATCAAATTTTTAGGATGGTTGGAATCAAATTCTGAGGATGTTAAACATATGCACTATCATATGCATACATGAGCTTAACACAAATATTATACATTGTTTGCAACAGTAAAAATTTTAAAGTGAGAGATACAAATCCTGGCAAGTTGAATATTCAACATAAGTCTCATCCAAAAATTAAAAAACTCAAGAATCGAATCATTTACCTTCTTTTTGGTGAGCTGGAGCTTCTCAGTAATCGACATCCCCCTCGCCTGGAGATCAAATCCATCATCGGATCCCTACTCCGATTCAACCCTAGATCCTCGACCACAGCCCTAACAGCCTCCCTGGAGATCAAATCCTTGGGCTCGAGCTCCAGCTCGCAAATCCCCGCCAGCCTCGCCCTCGCCTCCTCCGCCAGCGCCTTCTCCACCGCCGTCGGTTCCTTCCCCGAGCTCATCTCCCCCATCACAGACAGGACCATCACGATCTCCAACACACGCTTCAGATCTCCCGTCCTCTCCTTCTTCAACGGCGTCGGATCGACGCTCCCTTCGTCCCCCATCAGATCGAAACTGAAAGAATGAGCGATTCGCAACGTGAGGAGAGAGAAAATAAACCCTAGGGCGGAGAGAGGGCGAGAAGGAGAGAAAGAGAGAGAGAGACGAAGAGAGGAAGGAGTCAGCCAACGAAAAAGAATTGAATTTAAGACCCGTGGTCTTTTGGGGGAGGCCAACGATAAAGAATGGCTTCAGTTTTTTATTTTCCCCCGTTGATTTTCCATCCAAATTTCAATTTTCAAACATCCCTCCACAAATTTCCCCCCAAATACATAACCTCAATGTATATAACTTAACCAATTTCTCATCTCCCAATTTCTCATATCTCATATTCAACACACAACAACAAAATATATTACCCAATCACTCAAATTCTCGTTTCTCTTATCCATTTTCTCTTATCCATTTTCTCTTAACCAATTTATCTTATACAACAACTCTTATCCAATAACCCATGATAACATCCCTGTTTTATAATATAGACTAGTCATACCCCGTGCCCGCGGGCACGGTTCAGTTAAGATTTTCCCCCGCGAAATCTATATTCCCCAAAAAATTATTTCTGCAGCCAAAATTTAAAAGAACAGCAAATTAGCGTAAAAATACAAAAGAATGTAGTGGCACAAAAACTTTCATTGAAATTGGCAATACTGCATTTCATTGAAATTTTAACTTATCAAACTGTGAAAATAACAGCCAAATGTACACCAAAATCCAATTGGCAACTGTGAAAATCCAATTGGCAAACAGAATATTTCATTCAAATTTTGTTTTCATTTTTGACATATCAAACTGTGAAAATCATATTTTGGTGTTCATTTGGTTTCATTCAAATTTAAACTGTGAAAATCCTTCATTATTTCATTCATATCTGTGAAATCCCATTCAATTTGTTGGTTTCATTCATATCTGTGAAATCCCATTAAAACTGTGAAATCCTTCATTTGGTTTCATTGTGTTTCAGTTTATTCACATATGTTTCATTTGGTTTCATTTCAGTTTATTCCAAATTCCATTGTACACCAAATTCAATTAACAGGTTGATTTGGTTTGATATTATTCTGGAATGGCAATTGGTTTGTTATTATCCAGATTGGTTTGATACAAAACCAAATGGCCAGAGCTCTAATAATATTTTCAACTATTAATTGTATGAAAGGTGATATGGTTTGATATGAAATTTGCTTTTCTAATGAATGGCAATTGGTTTGATAGGGAAAGGCCTAAAATATCACATTGTGAAAATCCATATCATACTGGTTTTGATGAGTATATGGTTTTGATGAGCTTTGGACATTTACTTCCAGAATTGCCAGGTTCATTCAAAATGTATATTACATTCAAACAGTGAATATCAAACCATATAAAACTTGAATGAAATATGATTTTCACAGTTTTTTTGTAGCATATCAATACTGGAAATGAAATATGGTTTGATATTTCATTCAAGTTTGAAATGAAATTGATAGGATTTTCACAATTTGAATGAAATATATAGTTCTTTCTAGTATTGATATGCATTCAAAATTGTGAATATCAAACCAACATATGAAACCATTCAAACTGTGAATATCAAACCATATCAAACCAAAACACACACCCTAACAAATGAAATTTCAACATTAGAATTTTTTTGCAGCAACTTCAAGTCAATTGCCTTCATATTGTACATAAATATTTCCTCAACATTAGGACACCCTGACAAAAAATTCTGTGAATCAACATTAAAGTTCAAAATTTTACATATTTCAAACAACCATTACAATCTCCATAGTCTCCTACAACAACACAAAATCAATAATCTCCTACATCATACTACTGTCTCGGTGATAAACACAATCAACAACTTTAATGATAAACCACAATTACATTTATCAATTGACATTGAAGGTATCAATTACATGAAGAAGTACATGTACGCAATGTAGTTTAACATAAAAATCATAAAAATCATACAGTCCTTTGCCATAAGTTTTTAAGCACATAAATTGGTTTGTAGAGTAAAATATTTGCTCCAAAAGAGTCAGGCAAAATTGTCTCATTGATGCACATTCTTCTAGTAAGTTGCACTTCCAAGAAATGTCTTCTTTAGCTTCTTGCCCTTTAGTTAAGATGGATGCAACAATAGGCTTTGATGCAATGAACGTAAGGGCTCATATATAAGCTGTAAGCTTCAGCTCCTCATGCAAGCTCAGTTGGGAATACCAAGTTCTTCCGCAAACTGCAAGCTTTAGCTCCTCAGGCTCAGTCTGGAATCCTTGAACCCATTTTAACATGATGATTGTGTTGTTCTCATATATTTCAAGATTAATTTTGTATGATGCAACGTTTCCCAATTCAGTATTCCCCATGATATGACTCCCATGTTGTAATCGGCAAGCATTCCCAATGTTCTAAGCAGATCCAACGAAGCAAAAAGGACAACTAACAACACCCTGCAAAAATAACAACACAAACAATGCATCAGCTACTACTTCAAAACAAATGTAGGATTGCCAAAAAGAGTACTGTTACAGGCTCATCTACTACTTCAAAACATCCGCTACTACTACAACACAAACAATGCAGTAATGTCAATTTTTTTGAGTTCAATTTCATCCAGTTCTCAAAAATTTTGAGTGCAATTTCATCAAGCTCTTAAAAATTGGTACTGTTACAGGCTCAGAAGTTCACCAGTCAAAATTTCTCAAAAATTGTTGAGAATTCAAAAGTTCACCTGTCAAAAGTTCTCAAAAAAATTGAGAGCTTAAAAGTTCATCCAGTACCATTTTTGAGTTCAATTTCACTAAGCTCTCAATTTTTGACCTACATTTTTGAACTCAAAAATTGTTCACATTACTGAATTTGATATTTTGATCACATGACTGCAAACAAAATTAATGGCATTTTGGTTATTTTTGTAGATATATCCAGATATCAAACTTAATGCAGACATTACTGAAAACAAATTAATACCAACAGGAACAAAAAATTAATGGCAACAGATATCAAAATTAATACCAACAGATATCAAAATTAATGGCATTACTGGAAACAAATTTCACCAAGTATATCCAGATATCAAACTGGCATTTTGGTTACATGGCTACTGTCCATAATTCAAGTTTGAGCATATACAAGATATGGAATTATAACCCATTATCCTGGATATTCAAACATGTAGTCCATAATTCCATAACACATTCACATTCACATTCCACATCCTGTACATTCAAGTTTCAAAATTCCATATACTACATAAGTTGAGCATAGTACAGTCCATATTCAAAAAATGTTTGAAATCCAGGATAAAGTGAAATTTTTGAAACTGTTAGAATTATTCCAGCATGGAATCAAAATCCAGGTTAATCCAGGCTACATGTTCGAATCCAGGCTATATGTTTGAATCCAGGCTAATCCATTCAAAAAATCGAGGCTACAAAATTTTGAATCCAGCCTACATCAAAATTTTGAATGGCTAATGAAATTTTTTGAATGGCTAATGTTTGAATACAATGAATGGCTAATGAAATCCAGGATTTTGAATGGCAAATGTGCTATGCTCAAAATTATCACATTGTGTTCACAGTTATAAAATAGTACAAATAACAAATTACCTTACTTGAGAGCCAGTTGTAACAGTTAACAGATCCTCCACTTCCACGAACTCTTGAAACTTCAAATGAACAACAGAAATCAGAACTCTCTCACCGACAGTTTGATCTGCACTAAAATCAGTTTAGAGATACTTAGATCTGCAAGTTCAAGCAGCAGGGATTGGGTGTATGGGTGAAAAAAAATGAAATGAACATACTACTCAAAATCATTTTCCATACTACTTGTGACTCAAAAGTCAATACCTCTTGAACATAACAGATTACCCAAGCATTTGGACCACATAAACCAAATTTCAAATAATCAATCTTAAAATATAACATTTAGTAAAAGAGAAAACTAAAAAACATTAGTAGAAACCCACCAGTTATTAAGGACAATTGGGTACCTTGACAATGAAAGTCGTCAATTAGAATATATCTAGCATATGTTGCACAGATAACGATATGAGTATCGGATACGATACGAATACATGGACATGCGAAATAAAAATAAAGGTTTATTTATATACCTCTGTAATATTTGGCGTATTCCATTATCTCTCACATGCATATTTCATTTACCCCAATAAATCACATAAGATGTTTTAAATAAAACCCAATGTTAGTTGGTATTACAATTCTGGCGGTATAAAATTAGAAAGACAAATTACCCAGTTCGAATACTAACATTATAACACATGCATCAGAGTATCATATTTGAACAATAAAAACCAAAAATGAGAAAGAATTATAGGCTCACTTATCTAGCTCCATTTAAAAACAACTGGAATTTTAACTCTCAGAAAATTCAGTCATTAACATATAGATTTATGTAGCTTTATTTAGAAACCACTCTTATTAATATTGAAAAATAAAATTCCAGGTCGGCAACAAAATCAAGCATGGCAAACCACAGTCAAAGAAAACAATCGAAAATTAAAATTAAACATGATAGCACTTTAACCAAAAATTAAAATTAAAATTAAACAATACCGAGATATGGAACAGAAAAATTTGATTCCCTTGTAACGGAAAAACATCGCATCCTACATTATCGAAATCAAAGTCAACAAACTCTATATTCAAGTTAACAGTAAATAAATAGAGGGGAAAAAGGAAATAATTATCGGTGAACTACATGCAAATGCTGGCTACATGGACAACTGGAACTTGTTACAAATTTACACTTCAGCAAATATTCAAAAAGGGGAAAATAATGCAGAAGAGTCAAACGGTGGTATCATAAATCGCAATTTCATTTTCAGGAATTTTGCAAATCACACATCCTCTCAAATAAGCCATTACTTCATCAAATGGCTAACTATCATCAAGTAATAAGATTTACAGATAAACTTCATATGCCAATTTATACAATAAAATTAAATATATGTTGACTACATTTTAGGGTAATTATTGAACAACCGATAATTGAAGCCATAAAGCAGCCCGAAATAAAGATGCAAAAATAGCAAAAAACACAACTCTCGCCATAATGGAAATCTTAATTAAACCAGCAAACACTAATCGATTACCTACCTCAATTGTTTAAATGAAGAAATTCAAGTGCTCGGGGAGGCGCCCCTTGTTCATCTCCACAATTCACATGAAAAAACCCTACAACTGAAATAAAATTCATCAAATTATCCACATAAATCTGCAATGAAGTTAAAAACCAAAAAAGGAAAAGAACCAAATGGTGATATCATAAATTGCAAAATATTAATCCATGGCCTCTGTAATATGTTGAGAGGTCCAAGTTGGTTCGGTGTGCGCACTACCAAGAGGTTCATTTGATCATTATTTATATAGAAACAAAGTACAGATGAAGGTAATAAATGGCAGGACAAACATGACCATCAATCAAGTGAAGAGCTTTGAAATGAAATCTAAGATTTGCACAAAACTATGTAGCAATGAAGTGCAGATTTGCATAAAATAGATATTTCCATATCACAATTTCATGAAAAACAATGAAAGAAGAGGAAACATTATCCATAAGAATATACCGCCAGCTATAATTAAGCAAATATATTTTAACCAACATCTCCAAGAAATCAGATGACCTAGCAAGAACATATTCTTAATTCCTTTATTGCATCCAATCACTGTGAACATTGTGATGAAGATCCTTTCTGATTGTCTGATTGGAAATGCAATAACAGTTTGCTCCTATGGACTTGACTACTGAGTACACCACCATCATCTTTAGTGATGCTTAATATCTCTATAAATTCAGGTATATAGTATTTTTGAAACTACATCAACTGTCAATATTCTTCAATGTAATTCCTCTTGCTTACAATTTGTACACGACCAAAGAACAATTGGTCATTTGCACAAACTGTTTTGAGATAAACATTCAATCAAATTTGTATTGCAAGTTGTTTCAGAGTGTTTTCTCACTACAGAAGCGTTGACCGTGGACTGCCCGGTCAACGTGGTCAAGGGGCCGATTTGGGTCCCTTGGGTGCGTCGAGCACGTGCAGACGCGACGCGAATCGGAGAGGCAGACGACGTGGAGCACGTCAGCTGGGCCGGGTCTGGATCCTCGGCCTCGAGGGGGCTGAGGAGAAGCCTCGGCCCGGTGTGAGATGCTCGGCCTCGGACGGTCGGACGACGAGGGGAAGCCTCGGCGTCTGGGCTTGATGCACGGCTGACGCGGAGCTGAGGGGAAGCCTCGGCTCGGATGGATGCGCTTGGCCTCGGTCGGTCTGACGACGAGGGGTAGCCTCGGCCGTCTCGCTTGATGCGCGGCTGTCATGGAGCGGAGGGGAAGCCTCGGCTCGTGGATCTGACGTCCTCCTGAACAGACGAGAACACTCGTCAGGGAGGCCGGACCTTGGTTTCGGCCAAATCCCCTCCGATGCCTAAGTCAGATGACGATCTGAAAGAGGAGGCTCGACGGGGACGGTTCGACTCGAGAGGAGATCGGAACGACATCCTCCGGCGCGAGCGGGGGGGGGGGGGGAGGAGATGAGGTGGGGGAACTAGGTCGTTGATGGAGTACCTTAGGTTTTGTTACCTGAGATACCGGTCCCCTATCCAGTCGTCCTTCTAGCCCTTTTATAACCCCCTCGTCGTGATTGCCCACGATTCACGTCCCTCGTCCGCCCCCAATCATGCCCCCTCAATCCGCCTCCCCATCGCTGCTCCCTGCGCCATCCCAGCACCTCCCCATAACGGCCATTAAGTGGTAGCGGGCCTGGGGGAACGGTTATCGCTGGAGTGGGCGAGTGACTTGCGCGTTATCGGGGCCGGGTCGGATCGATGTTCGGGGGTCCTCCAGGGGGCCTTGTCGGGCGGGCCTGATCTCGCAGATGGGCTTCTGATCGGTGGTCGGGTTTCTGGGCTCGTGTCTTTTGGGCTTCGGCCAAATAGTTGTAACAATTGCCCCCATTGGTCGGGTCGATCGGCCTCGGTCGGTTCGGCTTGGCCGATGTGACTTCTGCCGATTTCGACAGGCTCGTCAGTCGATGCCGACTCATTAATTGGGCGTCATCATGAGTTGGTCCGTTCGATACTTTTAAGACGCGGGTTCCGAAGTGCCGTCGGTCTCCTGATGTTGCCACGTGTAACTGCGGGTTTATCCCCACCGCTCGCGGGGTCGTCTTTGGTAGAGAAGCCGGGTGAGTTGTGAGCCGCCATCCCGTCATTCTCTTCTTTGTGTTGATCTTGATCCAGCCCGAGCTCTGTCCCATGTCATCTTCCTCCGCCACTGGTTCGGGTTGGCCGGAGCGTGATGCCACTCCTAACCCGACGGGTAGTCCTCCTTCGACGATCCGTCGACATGGGGGTGACCTTTCAGGGGTGCCTCCAGAGGTTTTAGCATGGCCCTCGTCGGTCTGTGCCACCACCATTGGGAGTATGCGCTCCGCCTACCTGCTTCCGCCTTACTCGGCTCGCGCTCCCGAGTCCGACGAGCGGATCTGCCTTCCCGGTCCCAACGAGGTTGGAGTATACGAGAAGTACTTCCGCTTCAGACTCCGTTTCCCGCTCCACCCCTTTATCGTCGAGTTCCTTCAAGCTCATAACGTGGGCTTGTGCCAATTCTGCCCCAACGCCATCGGGCTCCTCGTTGGGTTCGTCGTCATCTGCATGCTGAAGGGAGTGGTGCCCTCCCTCTGTCTCTTTGCCCAGTTCTACCACCTGAGTCATCACCAGTCAGGGGCATGGATTTACATCAGCGCCCGGCCGAAGATGAGCCTTGTGTTGGGGTTGCCGAGCTCCCTGAAGCGTTGGAAGGGGGATGTAACGGTCGCTTTCCGGCCTTATGTGATTTGCTGCGTGCACGTGCTTTAGCGTGCACGTATTTTAGTAGACTAATTCTGGCTTCAAGTTTATGCACTGTGACATGCCGTTGTAATCATTTGTGAGTGTAGCTATTCATGGTAATTTCTGGGAACATCTTTTCGCGGTCGTTTTCTCGCAAAACGAAGTTGACTCGATAGGGGCGTTTTGGTCATTTGGCTCAAAACGCCGTCCCGAATTTTACGTAAATTTTTGGTAGGCACTACGCACGATCGGGCTCCGTAGATCTGTGCGTCTCGTCTCCGCGATCGCCCCGGTATTTTCGGATTATTTTTCTGACACCCGGATTGAGAGTTATCGCTCGGATTAATCTAGACCGTTGATTTGCCCATCCAGTTCAAATTTCGAATTATAGCCAAATCTGGCCAAATCTTCTTTTTAAAAACGTTTAAATCTTTTCCAAATCTGACCCTCTATTTATCTCTAGGCTTACCCCAATCTGCACCCCCTTCAGCTCTCCCCTTTGCCCACTTAAGATTTTAACTTAGTGCTCTTTATCAAATAAAACCCTATTATAACCCTAACCCTAAAATCAACCCTAACCCTAAAATCCAAACCCTCACTCACGCAGCAGCCGCCGCCCCCAAAATTCCCTCTCCCATCCCGATCTCCCCCCCTCTCTCTCTCCCACGGCGGCGACCGCCCGACACCGGCCATCCCCCCAAAAAATTCTCTCTCTCTCTCAGATCCCCCTCTCCCTCTCGCTCCTCCCTCGCCCCGCGGCACCGGCGACGACCTCGCTGCGATCCAGCCGCCGTCGCGTTCTCCGGTCGCAGCCGTCGCCATAGAGCCGCCCGACGCCGGCATCTCCCTCCCACGGTGACCCAGTGACGTTCCCCTCTCCCTCGCTCTCGATCTCAGTCGCTCGGCGTCGCCGCCGAGTCCGATCCGTGCCCCGGCCGCCGCAATTCTCCCCGCCGTCGCGACTTCGCCGCAGCTGCCGCCGAGCCCGATACCCGCAGCTGTGCCCGCAGCTCCGCGCAGCGCCTTCAGCTCCGCCGCCGCTTCGCGTCAGCGCCTGCCGCCGCGTAAGCCCGCACGGCCGCCAGCTGTTCTCCTCCGCCGCTGACGATGATCGCCGCAGATCTGAGCCGCGGCCCCTCTCGACCACCTTCGTTGCCCCCCGAGACGCCGTTGCAGCTCCCTGAGAGCGCTGCCGCCTCCATTTTCAGCCGCCCCTCGCCTCTCGCCGTGTCGCCTGCGGTCGTCGCGCGGAGTCCTATCCACGTGCACGATCGAGATCTGTCCGCAGCCTCCCCGCGACGCTAGCTCGCCGTTTTGCCGTGGACTGATTGTACCCGCTGATCGTGCTTCGTCCGCTGCCCGGACGAGTCCCACTACGCTACCCGTAGTTGGGACACTGTAGACGCCGCAGACACCCCTCCGTTCAGACCCTACGTCCGCACTACTTCAGACTCCGGAGAGGTTGGTTTTCTCGTAACTCGTAGCGAAACCCACCCGTAGCCAAAACTGAAAACCTAACTAAAATCGGCAACTAAACTCGCTAAATTTATTTTCTGCTCCTTTAAAATGTTGTGAACAATAGAATCGACGATCGGACTTTTGAACTGTGCACATAGGATAGAATCGTCAGATAGGCTGATCGGACACTTTTTGACTTGTGACAGTTAGGGTAGCCACGCCTAACTTAGAAATGAACCTAAATAGGATTTGACGAAAATCGCGACTTGACACCGTCGCCGTGACCCCTTTTCAGACGGACTACCGCGGATGCGACGACTGGACGAGACGCCCCAGACTGACGACGCACTCGCCATTCCAGGCAAGTGTATCCACTTGCGTTTTGACTGTGCCTTAGTTCCAGTTTGTAGAACTGTTAGATTGTGTGTGATGAGAACCGGATGTGAAATGATAGCGTCCGGGACGACCCGTGACGGCTCAGACTTGACGACGAAGTCTGAGCCTGACAACAATAAACTGCTGACATCATAGGACTATCTTGCGTGTGCGTGCGTGTGGACACCCTAGAATAACACTCCCTACACTGGTCGTGTCGTGTCTTGTTACCCAAAAAGCCTACGGGCGTTTCAGATGCTTCCCGAGCGGAAGTGATCTCTGTGATACCAAAAAGCCTACGGGCGTTTCAGATGCTTCCCGAGCGGAAGTGATCTCCGTGATACCAAAAAGCCTATGGGCGTTTCAGGTGCTTCCCTAGCAGAAGTGATCTCTGTACTTCTTGTCCTGAGTCTCTGGGTTGGGGTAGGGTTGAGCGTGCGCACGGGGAGAGGGTCTGGCCGCCCTCGAACCGTAAGGCGTGAACCCTTTCGTGTCTTACTTGTCCTGTCCCGTCTTGTCCTGTCCTGTCCCGTCACGTCACGTATTGTCTCGACACCTGTAGGTTAGTCCCGTAGTCGGTAGCACACGTTACGTCTATTGCTTGCTACGTTTACTTTTCCTGCTACGCTATTTTTCGTTACTCAGTTATAACCCCAGCATGCTAAAACAACCAGTAAATCATTGTTAATAGTTGATACACTTGCAGTAGAGTCTGACGTTTTGTGTAGACTTTGCCTGACGTACAGTTTCCTCTTTTGGTGCTGTACGTCAGGTGTGGAGCCAGAGTACGTCGACGAGGCGGACTTGCCAGTTGACTTGGAGCCGGAGGACGCTGATCCGGAGTACGATCCAGAGGACGACCAGAGTTAGAGACCCCTTTGTTGCTGATCCAGAGTTATCCATTTCAGTTTTATTGGGTGCGTTGCACTCTTACTTTCTCGTCTAGGTTGGGTGCTTGCACCATTAGTTTCCTTTCAGCAGTTGTAGCCATTTTCGGCACTTTTTAGACTCTCAGTACTTTTGATGATAAATTTTGGAATAAAATGAAATGTTCTTTTCAGTACTTTTGTTATTTCGTACTAACATGCATGGACCTATACTTTCGATATGGAATACTACAGACGCTTATTGGGTCCGGGCTCTCAGCCCCGGCCTAAGCGGGCATTCGTCACGCTTCGCCTCCGTGTTTTTGGGAAGCGGGGCGTGACAGGTTTTAGTGGTGGCCCATGTAGGTCCCCTCTTCTGTGAGTACGGAATAATCGAAGTATTAAATTTCATTTTATTATCATCCCGTAAATGTACGAGTCTAATCCGTGTCTTTCTGTCAATAGGATGGCAGGACGACGTATCACTCGATCGGGGAGCTCAGGAGATGGATTTCCGGAGGAGCAGGGCGGAGAGTTCCGCCAGTTTCTGGGCGTGATGAGAGAGATGCTGGAGGTGCAGCATCAGTTGGTTCAGCAGTCCCAGCGTGCTGTCCAGGCTGTCCCAGTTGCACCACCCCAACCTCCGCCTGCCCCTCGAGCTGCTCCAGGAGTGAAGCAGTTCAACGAGCTCCAGCCGAGGACTTTTTCAGGGAAGGAGGGACCCCTAGCTGCTGACGAGTGGATCCAGAGCACGGAGGAGAAGTTAGTTGCTGCGAAGATCCCAGACGACACCCGAGTGGAGATAGCGAAGATGCAGCTGACAGAGAATGCGAGGAACTGGTGGCGCCTTGAGGAGAGGCGTCTGGAGAAGCCAGTGGATTGGAAGACCTTCAGGTCTATGTTCAGGACGAAGTAATTCACCAAGACTACCAGAAGGGAGCTGCTGAGCAGATTTATAGATCTGAAACAGGGGAACATGACCGTCGAGGAGTATGAGGCGGAGTTTGAGATGCTGAGTCGCTTTGCTCCGCATATGGTGAAGAAGGAGGAGAAGCGAGCTGATCGTTTTCGACAGGGACTGCGACCGAAGATTAAGTCTTCTATGTCTTCGGCAAGTTTCACGACTATGAGGGAGGTGCTGGATGCTGCGAAGAATCATGAGCTTATTTCGCTCCTACCTGACCCTCCAGCTGATAAGGGGAAGCGTCCTATGGAGCAGTACCGGCCACCTGCCAGGCCGGCGATGAGGCCAGTTCAGACAGTACCATTTAAGAGGCCTGGAGCAACCCTTCAGAGTCAAAGCAAGGGACCGTGTCATTACTGCGGGAAGCCAGGACATGTTCAGAAGGATTGTAGGAGGAAGCTGGGATTGTGCTTGGTCTGTGGAGATGCGTCGCATGCAGCTAAGGATTGTCCGAGAGCCCGTCATGCTGTAGTTGGAGCGCCAGCCCCGCTGCAGATGAGAGCGCCTGCTCCAGTTCAGAGAGGACCTGTCGTTCGTGGACCACCCTTGGCGCTACAGAGGCAGATGTTTCAGAGAGCAGCGTAGCCCCAGAGGTCGGCTTACACCATGACAGCTTTGGAGACTGAGGAGCTAGATGGAGTTATTGCAGGTAACTCTTTGATTCTAGTCTTTTATTTCATAGTTTAGCTTTTAATTGTTAGTCTTGCTTGTTTGACTTGTTTGTTAGAGTAGCTTGGTTTGACCGTAGTTCTTTTAAAATCTTAGGCACCATTCTAGTGTCTTCTCACCCGGCCTTGGCCTTGTTCGACTCCGGTGCATCCATGTGCATCTTATCCCGGAGATTCGTAACAAGACACTCCATTCCCACCCATACACTTCCCAAGTGTTGGGACATCACCACAGGGAACGGAGTGGTGACAGTGAACTTGGGATGTCGATCGATTCCTTTGGTGGTCAATGGACACGAGCTCTTTGCAGATTTCATTGTCCACGACCTGCCACATTTTGATGCCGTACTTGGCATCGATTGTTTGGGAGATTTCCACGCCTCGATTGATTGTCGCAGCAAGAGAGTGGTGTTCCGGATTCCAGGCCATCCAGAGTTCGAGTTCCGTAGCAGAGATGAGTCGCTTGGACCCATCAAGTATCGGGCCACGCCGGTGGTGCCGATTGTTGTAGCTATGCCGATGGAGATGGAGATCGAATGACCAGCAGTCGTCCGAGACTTCGACGACGTCTTCCCAGAGGATATCTCAGGTTTGCCACCTGACCGAGCCTTGGAGTTTGGTATTGATCTTATGCCGGGAGCGCAACCGATATCGAAGGCGCCGTACCGTATGGCTCCCGCTGAGCTCGAGGAGCTGCGGAAGCAGTTAGATGAGTTGTTGTAGAAGGGTTTCATCCACCCTAGTGTGTCACCATGGGGCGCACCAGTTTTACTCATGAAGAAGAAGGATGGGTCCCGCAGGATGTGCGTGGACTATCGAGTTTTCTCGAAGTTGGATTTGAGGAGTGGATACCACCAGTTGAAGGTGAAGAAAGACGATGTCCAGAAGACAGCTTTCCGGACGAAATACGGACATTATGAGTTCGTGGTCATGCCGTTTGGTGTGACCAATGATCCAGCGGTGTTCATGAATTTGATGAACTTGATATTTTATGATTTCCTGGATAAGTTTGTTGTCATTTTCATTGATGACATCTTGATTTATTCGAAGTCTGAGGAAGAGCACAGCTGTCATCTGAGGACAGTGCTGGAGACGCTGAGGCGACACAAGCTTTATGCCAAGTATAGTAAGTGCGAATTCTGGCTGGACAGAGTCGCATTCCTGGGACATGTGGTGTCTGGTGATGGCATATCTGTAGATCCGGAGAAGGTCAGAGCAGTCAGAGATTGGCCGACACCGCAGTCAGCGTCAGACATCAGGAGCTTTCTTGGTTTAACAGGCTATTATCGGCGGTTCATCAAGGATTTCTCGAAGATTGCAGAGCCGATGACGAAGCTGACGAGGAAGGATGTAGAGTTTCTTTGGTCAGATGCTTGTGAGGAGGCCTTCAGTATCTTGAAGGCGAGGTTGACCACAACACCAGTGTTGGCAGTGCCGGATCGAAGCGGAGGCTTCGAAGTTTATTGTGATGCATCAGGGAAGGGCCTTGGATGCGTCTTGCATCAGCATGGCCACGTGGTCGCGTATGCTTCTCGTCAGTTGAGGACTCATGAGAAGAATTACCCGACGCACGATCTGGAGTTGGCAGCAGTGATCTTTGCACTGAAGATTTGGAGACACTTCTTGCTAGGTGAGAGTGTGAAGATTTTCACCGAATACAAGAGCTTGAAGTACATCTTCACGCAGAAGGAGCTCAACATGCGTCAGAGACGATGGTTGGAGCTCATGGCTGACTACGAGATAGACTTGCAGTATCATCCGGGGAAGGTGAACGTAGTGCCTGATGCCTTGAGTAGACTCCCTACTGCGATGATGCATACTGCCGACTGGAGGATTCAGCAGGAGCTGAGAGAGATGGATTTGGAGGTTGTCCTACCTGGTGTGGTTCAGTCCTTCATGAATTTGTAGATTCAGTCCACGATCGTAGAACGGATCAAGACAGCACAGGCAGGAGATCCGAAGCTACAGAGGATCAGAAGGCAGGTCGAAGCTGGACTTCGGACGGAGTTCGTGATTCAGGAGGATGGTTCACTGCGGTACGGCAGTAGGCTCTGTGTACCTGCAGGTGACGTCCGTGAGGAGCTGTTGAGCGAGGCTCATAGCTCGCCATATTCTATACATCCTGGAGGCACCAAGATGTATAAGGACCTCCATCTGAATTATTGGTGGATTGGCATGAAGAGGAGCGTGGCACGGAGCGTTGCCAAGTGTCTGATATGCCAACAGGTGAAGGCTGAGCACCATCGTACTGTCGGGTTGCTACAGCCGCTTCCTATTCTGGAGTGGAAGTGGCAGCATATTACGATGGATTTCGTGACTGGTTTACCTCGGACCCCGAGGCAGAATGATGTAGTTTGGGTAATCGTGGATCGATTGACCAAGTCTGCCCACTTTATTCCCTTCCGAGTGGGTCAGTCTACGGAAGCCTTAGCGAGGAAATATCTGGAGGTAAAATTACTTTTCTTACTTCCCTTTTGAAATTTTCTTCTGAGTTAGTAATGATGTAGACCGTGTACGTGCAGGAGATTGTACGCTTACATGGAGTCCCCGTGAGCATCGTGTCTGACAGAGATACGAGGTTCACATCTCAGTTCTGGAAGAGTCTGCAGGAGAACTTGGGTACGAGTCTGAGCTTCAGCACGGTGTACCACCCGCAGACCGACGGCCAGTCCGAGAGGACTATTCAGATCCTGGAGGATATGCTGCGAGCTTGTACGCTTGATTTGAAGGGTTCTTGGGAAGACCATCTCCACTTGGTGGAGTTTTCGTATAACAACAGCTACCAGGCGAGCATTGGCATGGCGCCGTTTGCTGCCTTATATGGAATGAAATGTCGTTCGCCACTGAGCTGGGATGACATCGGAGATCGAGAGCTGTTGGGTCCAGAGATGATAGTAGAAGCTGTGGATGTCGTGAGGGACATCAGGGAGAAGCTCAGAGTTGCACAGGATCGCTTCAAGCTTTGGCCTGATACCAAGAGGAGACCTTTGGAGTTTCAGCCTGGAGATCACATCTTCCTGAAGATTTCTCCGAACCGCGGAGTTATTCGTTTCGGGAAGAAGGGAAAGCTGAGTCCGAGATATATTGGGCCTTTTGATGTGCTAGAGCGTGTGGGAGCAGTGGCCTACCGCCTTGCTCTGCCACCATCTTTGGAGGGAGTTCACGACGTTTTCCACGTATCTCAGCTACGTCGGTACGTCAGTGATCCATCGCACACGGTCGATTTCTCAGAGATTACAGTTCGCCCGGACCTGACTTATGACCAACAGCCTGTGCAGATTTTGGACCGTCGACAGAAGCAGTTGAGGAATAAGGTAGTCGACCTGGTGAGAGTGATGTGGCGTCACGGATCACCTGGAGAGTCCACCTGGGAACGTGAGGAGGAGATGAAGGAGCGTTTCCCATTTTTGTTTGCTGATTAGTGTTGTCGATTCCGAGGACGGAATCTTTATTTTAATGGGGTAGAATGTAACGGTCGCTTTCCGGCCTTATGTGATTTGCTGCGTGCACGTGCTTTAGCGTGCACATATTTTAGTAGACTAATTCTGGCTTTAAGTTTATGCACTGTGACATGCCGTTGTAATCGTTTGTGAGTGTAGCTATTCATGGTAATTTCTGGGAACATCTTTTCGCGGTCGTTTTCTCGTAAAACGAAGTTGACTCGATAGGGGCGTTTTGGTCATTTGGCTCAAAACGCCGTCCCGAATTTTACGTAAATTTTTGGTAGGCGCTACACACGATCGGGCTCCGTAGATCTGTGCGTCTCGTCTCCGCGATCGCCCCGGTATTTTCGGATTATTTTTCTGACACCCGGATTGAGAGTTATCGCTCGGATTAATCTAGACCGTTGATTTGCCCATCCAGTTCAAATTTCGAATTATAGCCAAATCTGGCCAAATCTTCTTTTTAAAAACGTTTAAATCTTTTCCAAATCTGACCCTCTATTTATCTCTAGGCTTACCCCAATCTGCACCCCCTTCAGCACTCCCCTTTGCCCACTTAAGATTTTAACTTAGTGCTCTTTATCAAATAAAACCCTATTATAACCCTAACCCTAAAATCAACCCTAACCCTAAAATCCAAACCCTCACTCACGCAGCCGCCGCCGCCCCCAAAATTCCCTCTCCCATCCCTATCTCCCCCTCTCTCTCTCTCCCACGGCGGCGACCGCCCGACGCCGGCCATCCCCCCCAAAAAATTCTCTCTCTCTCTCAGATCCCCCTCTCCCTCTCGCTCCTCCCTCGCCCCGCGGCACCGGCGACGACCTCGCTGCGATCCAGCCGCCGTCGCGTTCTCCGGTCGCAGCCGTCGCCATAGAGCCGCCCGACGCCGGCATCTCCCTCCCACGGTGACCCAGTGACGTTCCCCTCTCCCTCGCTCTCGATCTCAGTCACTCGGCGTCGCCGCCGAGTCCGATCCGTGCCCCGGCCGCCGCAATTCTCCCCGCCGTCGTGACTTCGCCGCAGCTGCCGCCGAGCCCGATCCCCGCCGCTGTGCCCGCAGCTCCGCGCAGCGCCTTCAGCTCTGCCGCCGCTTCGCGTCAGCGCCTGACGCCGCGTAAGCCCGCACGGCCGCCAGCTGTTCTCCTCCGCCGCTGACGGTGATCACCGCAGATCTGAGCCGCGGCCCCTCTCGACCACCTTCGCTGCCCCCCGAGACGCCGCTGCAGCTCCCTGAGAGCGCTGCCGCCTCCATTTTCAGCCGCCCCTCGCCTCTCGCCGTGTCGCCTGCGGTCGTCGCGCGGAGCCCTATCCACGTGCACGATCGAGATCTGTCCGCAGCCTCCCCGCGACGCTAGCTCGCCGTTTTGCCGTGGACTGATTGTACCCGCTGATCGTGCTTCGTCCGCTGCCCGGACGAGTCCCACTACGCTACACGTAGTTGGGACACTGTAGACGCCGCAGACACCCCTCCGTTCAGACCCTACGTCCGCACTACTTCAGACTCCGGAGAGGTTGGTTTTCTCGTAACTCGTAGCGAAACCCACCCGTAGCCAAAACTGAAAACCTAACTAAAATCGGCAACTAAACTCGCTAAATTTATTTTCTGCTCCTTTAAAATGTTGTGAACAATAGAATCGACGATCGGACTTTAGAACTGTGCACATAGGATAGAATCGTCGGATAGGCTGATCGGACACTTTTTGACTTGTGACAGTTAGGGTAGCCACGCCTAACTTAGAAATGAACCTAAATAGGATTTGACGAAAATCGCGACTTGACACCGTCGCCGTGACCCCTTTTCAGACGGACTACCGCGGACGCGACGACTGGACGAGACGCCCCGGACTGACGACGCACTCGCCATTCCAGGCAAGTGTATCCACTTACGTTTTGACTGTGCCTTAGTTCCAGTTTGTAGAACTGTTAGATTGTGTGTGATGAGAACCGGACGTGAAATGATAGCGTCCGGGACGACCCGTGACGGCTCAGACTTGACGACGAAGTCTGAGCCTGACAACAATAAACTGCTGACATCATAGGACTATCTTGCGTGTGTGTGCGTGTGGACACCCTAGAATAACACTCCCTACACTGGTCGTGTCGTGTCTTGTTACCCAAAAAGCCTACGGGCGTTTCAGATGCTTCCCGAGCGGAAGTGATCTCTGTGATACCAAAAAGCCTACAGGCGTTTCAGATGCTTCCCGAGTGGAAGTGATCTCCATGATACCAAAAAGCCTACGGGCGTTTCAGGTGCTTCCCTAGCGGAAGTGATCTCTGTACTTCTTGTCCTGAGTCTCTGGGTTGGGGTAGGGTTGAGCGTGCGCACGGGGAGAGGGTCTGGCCGCCCTCGAACCGTAAGGCGTGAACCCTTTCGTGTCTTACTTGTCCTGTCCCGTCTTGTCCTGTCCTGTCCCGTCACGTCACGTCTTGTCTCGACACCTGTAGGTTAGTCCCGTAGTCGGTAGCACACGCTACGTCTACTGCTTGCTACGTTTACTTTTCCTGCTACGCTATTTTTCGTTACTCAGTTATAACCCCAGCATGCTAAAACAACCAGTAAATCATTGTTAATAGTTGATACACTTGCAGTAGAGTCTGACGTTTTGTGTAGACTTTGCCTGACGTACAGTTTCCTCTTTTGGTGATGTACGTCAGGTGTGGAGCCAGAGTACGTCGACGAGGCGGACTTACCAGTTGACTTGGAGCCGGAGGACGCTGATCCGGAGTACGATCCAGAGGACGACCAGAGTTAGAGACCCCTTTGTTGCTGATCCAGAGTTATCCATTTCAGTTTTGTTGGGTGCGTTGCACTCTTACTTTCTCGTCTAGGTTGGGTGCTTGCACCATTAGTTTCCTTTCAGCAGTTGTAGCCATTTTCGGCACTTTTTAGACTCTCAGTACTTTTGATGATAAATTTTGGAATAAAATGAAATGTTCTTTTCAGTACTTTTGTTATTTCGTACTAACATGCAAGGACCTGTACTTTCGCTATGGAATACTACAGACGCTTATTGGGTCCGGGCTCTCAGCCCCGGCCTAAGCGGGCATTCGTCACGCTTCGCCTCCGTGTTTTTGGGAAGCGGGGCATGACAGGGGAGTTTGTATTTGTCGTGTTCCCGTCGAGTGTTCCTTTCCCGACTCGTTAGGGATCGACCGACGCGGTCATCCTTGATCTGGGTGACCCAACTGCCGCCGAACTGCAGGCGGCAAAGGCCATGCTGGCGATTCCTTCGAGGGATCGGGCGATCGACGTCCTCTTCAGTAGCCATAATTTGCGCAAGACTGTGTGGCCCTTGGGTAAGTTCTCTGAACGTCCGCCATTTGGGGTTGCTCAGGCTCTTCTCGGCCACTTACTTCTTCTTTGGGTGCAGGTGGATTCCCTCTCGGTTCTTCTCCCGCCAGCCCTCACGTGCTGGCCTCAGATCCGGACCCGTGTAAGAGGGATCATGTGTTGGAGGTCCGGAAGAAGCGGCGGGCCGTGACCTCAGCTGTTGGCTCCAAAAGGAAGAAGGGGCCATCTCCCTCCGTCCCCTTGTTGGAGTCCTCCAAGAGGGTCCGCGAGAGGGTCGATGAAGTTGACGTCCTGCCGCCCGCCGATCAGCACCGACCTGCCCCTGTTGAGGTTGCCTGGCCGTGGGTTGGCCCCTCGCCTCTCCCGGGCGGTTCTCTCCCTGATGCCTACGATCGGTATCTAGGTGCGTTCCGCTCCGACCCAGGCGAGTTTCCTTCGTCAGGGGAAGGCCTTCTTCGTCCACGCTTCCCGGTGGGGGAGAAGGAATCGGTGTTTTTAAGCCGTGGAGCTGCCGCACGAGTGGCTGAGAACAGTTGCCTCCCTCCAGATTAGGCTACGCTGGATGGAGTTAGAGGCGACTGCTTGGCCACCTTCGTGATTCAGGCTGGCCAGCAGGTAGAGTGTCTCTGCTTGTTCTTCCTCTAGCTGCTTTCACCGTCTTACCTTTGTCGCCTTGGTGTAGTTGTCCTCGGTGGGTCTTTCGATGAGGCGCCAGTTTGCGGCGCTTCCTAAGGCCAGGTCCGACGCTGGGCGAGATCTTGAGGCCCACGGTGACGAGGAGGAGGTAGGTCAGTTAGATGAGGCGTGGGTCATGTCCTTGGAGACCCGCATAACTGAGCTGTCCTCTGCCCTCGAAGAGGCGGACCGTGAGAGAGCCTTGGCTTTGATTGCAAAGTCGAAGGCCGAGGCACGGGTCACCGAGCTTTTGGGAGGCGCCGACACGTCTGGGGGAGCCGACAAGATCCCCGTCTCCATTACTGCCCCGAGGCCCTGGAGCTCTCCGATCGTCTGGAGGCGGCGGAGGAGCAGGTGAGGGCTCTCCTTGCTCAACTCGGCGAGAGATCCCGGGAGATCGAGGTGGAGAGGGCAGAGCACCAACGCCAGATCGAGACCTTGGAGGCTCGGGTGCGTGGGCTTGAGGAGGTGGATCCGTCCCAGATCGCCCAAGACGATGTGGAGGAGTATGCCACCTCCTTTGTGGAGTCAGCCGTGGTCGAGGCGTTCTAGAAGGGTTTCGCCCGTTGCCAATCCGAGATCCAGAGGAAGTTCCCGCTCTCGGGAATCAATTTCGAGGATCTCCGGGCGCACCCTGACGGCGAGACGGAGCGTGGGGGCGACCCAAGTGGACAGCCAGCATGTGGCTCCACGGGTGCCCTTGGGGATGTTTGAGGGAGAGGTATGCCCCTCGGCCTTGTTGAGTATTGGACTCCCCGGATTTGGTTTTGGATGATGAGCAAACATAAATATATCATGAACTAACATTTTGTGAGTGCAGTTATGGAGATCATCGCCAAATTCACGAGAACACTCAAAGCGACATCTTAAGACTTCGCAAAGCTCGTATTCAATGACTAAAGCTTCGTTGAAGCTTTTGGACCTTTTTGGACATCATGAAGATTTAATCGAAGCTTTGAAGACGGATCGCTAAGGTTTATTTTATAGTCTTTTAGCTTCGATCTATAGAATGTTAAGCCTTGAGTAATTCTTACATTTCTATCTTCATAACGCTCATATCATAGCTCTAGGATCTTAGTACAAGTCCATTCTAACTTCCTCGAAGCATCGCGCTTCGATTCGGACTTGTTTGTGCATGTTAGTTGGTACAAGAAGAAGTACTGACCGACTAGATGGTGATCTAGTCGGTCAGCAAAGCTTCTTGGACCGACTAGTATGAGTTAATCTTTTTTTGTTCAGTACTGTTTACAGTTAGTCGGTCTATGTTGACTCACCGACCGACTAGTTTGTGAACTAGTCGGTCAGTGATGCTTCTTTGACCGACTAGTTGGACTTTACTGTACATGCCAATTTTCTCCTGAGCTACTGTTTATCGTTAGTCGGTCTAAGAACGTTTGGCGACCGACTAGTTGTTGATCTAGTCGGTCAACATTTGTTCTTAGACCGACTAAATCAATTTGTATTCAGACTATTAGTTTTTGACTCTTAGTCGGTCTAAGTTCACTGACCGACCGACTAGTTGTGAAACTAGTCGGTCAGACAGTCTTCTTGGACCGACTAGATTTCTAGGTCTGAAATTCAATCTGTTCACTGTTCACCTCTTAGTCGGTTCATGTTGTCTCACCGACCGACTAGTTGATGAACTAGTCGGTCAGTGGTTGTTCTTTGACCGACTAGTCTGCTTCAGATTAGAGCCGTTGGAGATTTGAAAGTGACGTTTCTCTCTCTCTTTTCCCTTGATCCTTTAAATACCTGGAGGGGTTATTTCATAGGATCCAAGGCTGCTATTTCCAGAGTTCTATTGATTCAAAGAGAAGTTTTTCAACTCTCATCTTCAAGCTCTCTCATTCTCAAGAATCTCTCCCTCACTCTTATTCTTCAAGAGAGATTCATTGGTTGTGAGCCTTCCAAGCCAAGGGCTTGATTCTAGGTCATCCTTCTCATCCCTAGGCTTCCATTGCTGGTCATCTTCTTGAAGCTAGGGTTTGGTGACTCTTCCTCCATCAAAATCCTCTTTGCCCTAATTTGGTAAGAAATCTCAAGGCATAGGTATTTTGTTGGTAAGCATTTCATTTCAGTTATATTTGAATTGTATACTCTCGGTTGTGAGAGGTTTTGCGTGATCCCGGGTTGTGGGAGTCACGGTCATCGATTGTAGGCCGATTGCGCTTGTGAGGTTTTCGCAAGTGTTCATATTGGAAATCTTGAGTTAGGGTTTCTAACTCAAGTATCCGGAGGGGATCCGGGTGGTTGGGACGTAGGATCACCGGGAACAAGTCGGGGAGACTTGGGAGGATCCGAACCCATTAAACCATTGTGTTTGCATTTGCATTTATTCTTCTTGATTGTAGTTATTCCGCATCGTTGTTTGTTAATTGCACGATAATTAGGAATAACACTCCTTATTATTTAAAAGTACTATTCACCCCCCCTCTAGTACATGTGCAGTGGCTTCCTAGGGCACTAAAATTGGTATCAGAGCCAAGGTTCAAAGCTACACATAGCCAAAGTTCAAAGCTATGACGAACAACGACTACAACGTCTTCAAGAACCACGATGGAGCTTCTTCAGTTATGGAAGGACTATCCTCAGTCAGGCCTCCACACTTCAACGGTACCAACTATGGGTACTGGAAATGCCGGATGCAAATTTTCCTCCGGAGCGCTTCACTATGGAGAGCCACCATGACGGAGTATGTCGAGCCTTCCGAAGAAGATTTCGCGAAGTGGACTCCTGCGGAGGTCGCTGCGGAAGTAGCCAATGCCAAGGCAATGAATGCCTTGAATTGTGCGTTGGAGCCCGAGGACTTCAACAAGATATGCACATGTAAGAGTGCATATCAAATATGGAACCAACTCCTCATATTGCACGAAGGATCGAGTACGGTAAAAGATTCTAAACTCGTCGTTGCTAATAAAGAATTTGAGTTGTTTCATATGGAGCAGGGCAAAACCATGAAGGAATATTACGCTCGCTTCGTGGATATATCAAACGACTTGGAAGCTCTTGGGAAGGTCTATACCCAAAAGGAGAAAGTCGCGAAGATTATCGACGGTCTTCCATCATATTGGGAAAAACGTACCTTCGCCATCGAGGAAGGTAACGACATGAATAAATATACCGTCATACAACTAATGGGTACCTTGTTGTCTTACGAGGTACGCAAGGATAGTAATATCCGAATGAAGGAAAAGATGAAAGTGTACTTGAAGCAAGATGAGCCAAAGAAAAAGGCGATTGCCTTCAAGGCCGCTCCATCTACCGATGATGAAGAATCGGAAGACGAATTGGACATGGAATCCATTGCCCGTATGGCAAGGAAGTTCGATCGATTCCTCCGAGAAGGTATATCTTTGAATAAATCTAAAGTTAGTTCGACTAATGCTTCTACTCCCGTGTGTTATAAATGCAACAAGCCAGGACACATCAAACCGGATTGTCCTCTCTACAAACACAAGGAGAAGGGGAAAGCATCGAAGTAAGACAAGTCGAGAAAGTACAAGAAAGGACTTGTTGGCACATTCACTGACTCTGAGGAGGATTCCTCAAGTGGAGAGTCGGATGTTGGACATGTGGAGAAAGCAAAACTTTGCTTCATGGCTAATGAGGCAAAAGATCAAAAGTCCTCATTCGATGAAAGCGAGGATGAAAGCGAGGATGGTAGCGAGGATGAAAGCGGAGAACCTACTATTGATGAAATGAGGTTAGCAAACCAAGAAATTTGGTCTAAATTTACTAAATTAGTAGATAGATATAATAAGACCAAAGATGAACTTGTTAGCCTCCAAACCTCTCCTAAGTCTACCATCACCAACAATGACACCATTGTTGAGACACTCGCCAATGAGAAAGCAAGTTTGCTTACTCATAATGGCTTGTTGAGAAATGAGGTGAAGTCCCTCAAATCTCAACTTGAGCATGTTCTTGTTGAGGATTCGGATGAACATGTGATAGCGGATTTGACGTCTCAAAACTCAACTTTGAGTATTGAGAATAAGAATCTCAAATCACGTGTTTATGCACTCACATCGCAAGTATCCACTTTGGATGCTTCTTTTCATTCTCTCAAAGAGAAGTATGAGTGCACGTTAGGCCGTATCAATGATTTCAATAAAGGTAAGGGCCATTTGGATAATATCCTAAATGACTTACTTCCGGCCAAACACCACATTGGCTTGGGGTATAAGATGGGAGACTCATCCAAATCACCTACCACCTTTGTTAGGCCGACATCCGATGCCTCGACGAGTGGGAGCAAACACCCCATTGGTAGTTCTCTTACCAATAGTGCTTCAACTTCGTACACACCCCCGATTGGAAAGAAACCCACTTTGGGTAGACCTCCAAAGAGGGGTCATGCATTTTTGTACTCACATGCTATGCCACGTAGGAACACACATCCTACTCCACCGGTGCATGCAAATAATGATTTTTATGCTCCGCACCCACGTGCACGTGTAAACACTCATATGAGACACCCATATGCACGTAATCATGCTCATGCACATCCTAATGCTTATGTTCACACATCTAATCCACATGTGAATGCCTTCTCTCATAATCATCCTCATGCATACACACCTCATGCTTATCCACGTATGTATGCTACACCACATCATGGATCTCATGCTAATCATAATGTTATTGCTAGATCTCATGCTCCTAGGCCACATGCACCACATAGAAATCAACCTTTTGTGCATGCAACCACTAGGAAGAGGATTCCCAAAATTTACACTATTTGGGGTCCCAAGAACACTAGCAATCATGATATGAATGTTTATGTGCAATCCTATATTAAGGATGTTATTTTGAATGATGATTATGTTGGAAAGTCAAGTTCCTCTTGGACTTGGTTTCCGAAGGGTTAGTTCCTTTAACTCTTCAATGCTTGGTACCATGAGTTTATGATCATTTTATGGGTACCAAGGCATTTGATTATAAAATTGATTTTGATTACATTAACTCATGGGTTACAATTATTTTAATTTCGTATTTCAAATTTGTTGTCTAACCCATTGGATCCAAAAGGGTTTTTGGATACCAAAATGAAGTTTTCTAGGTTCAATCCACCGTGGGATACCAACCCTACCAACTCCTCGATTTGCGAAGACTTTCATTCAAACAGAGTTGATGGTGCTTAGGTAATGCACCAATGTAGGGGGAGCTTAATGTTGCAAGTATGATATTACATTTGGTATCCATGAGGGTTGAATGCATGCTTGGTTAAATCTATTTCTTTACATTGGTATCATTTTGTTTCTCCTAGCATGATAGAATTGTGAATGCCATAAATGCTTTGAAATTCATATCTATTTTTGTCATGACATATTTTAAAAGTTATTATGATGATTTTCGTATTACTTTTATCACCTTGTCACTTCTCATCGCACACTTCACTTAGTTTTGATGTGCTTTTACTTTATGCTCTCATTTTCGATCGATATTGTGTCATTTGATATTCTATGATGTGCACCACTCTTCTGTTGGATCATTCCTTTGTGCACATTTTATGTATGTCTCTGATATTGATTTCGTCGCTCGACGATTTATTTTGATTCAATAGCTTTAGTTGTATGAAAACATAGAATTGTTTTCCATGCACTAAACTAGCTATAAATGTTGATATTGGAGAGTAAATTCATTTCATCAATAAGTGAATTTGCATTTGATACTTTGATGATTTAAGTTTTCGATTTTCGACTATGGTCTCATTGACACGCTTTGATTTTATTCGAATTTTATTTTGGTGTCATATGAAACATGGTCGTATTCTTAGACTCCCATGCTTAATGAATTATTTGGCCATGATTTATTGCCATTGGCTTCCTCCCACTCTTTTTGGATTATGCCAAAGGGGGAGAGATATAATAATGGCATGTGCTAAATGATAATTTACCATGAATCTAATTTTTGACATGTTAGATTCAGGGGGAGTTAAGATATAAAAATGGATTTCAAATCCTAAATTTCATATATTGGATTTGAATTTTTACTTTCCTCCTCTGCTTGATGTATGTGCTTATTATTTCATATGGAACTAATGTGTCATCAATGCAGGGGCAGTAAGTATATTCCATTTAGTTCATTATTTTATTATTATTATTTATGTTGGTTTGTCATCACCAAAAAGGGGGAGAATGTTGAGTAATGGACTCCCCGGATTTGGTTTTGGATGATGAGCAAATATAAATATATCATGAACTAACATTTTGTGAGTGCAGTTATGGAGATCGTCGCCAAATTCACAAGAACACTCAAAGCGACATCTTAAGACTTCTCAAAGCTTGTATTCAATGACTAAAGCTTCGTTGAAGCTTTTGGACCTTTTTGGACATCATGAAGATTTGATCGAAGCTTTGAAGACGGATCGCTAAGGTTTATTTTATAGTCTTTTAGCTTCGATCTATAGAATGTTAAGCCTTGAGTAATTCTTACATTTCTATCTTCATAACGCTCATATCATAGCTCTAGGATCTTAGTACAAGTCCATTCTAACTTCCTCGAAGCATCGCGCTTCGATTCGGACTTGTTTGTGCATGTTAGTTGGTACAAGAAGAAGTACTGACCGACTAGATGGTGATCTAGTCGGTCAGCAAAGCTTCTTGGACCGACTAGTATGAGTTAATCTTTTCTTGTTCAGTATTGTTTACAGTTAGTCGGTCTACGTTGACTCACCGACCGACTAGTTTGTGAACTAGTCGGTCAGTGATGCTTCTTTGACCGACTAGTTGGACTTTACTGTACATGCCAATTTTCTCCTGAGCTACTGTTTATCGTTAGTCGGTCTAAGAACGTTTGGCGACCGACTAGTTGTTGATCTAGTCGGTCAACATTTGTTCTTGGACCGACTAAATCAATTTGTATTCAGACTATTAGTTTTTGACTCTTAGTCGGTCTAAGTTCACTGACCGACCGACTAGTTGTGAAACTAGTCGGTCAGACAGTCTTCTTGGACCGACTAGATTTCTAGGTCTGAAATTCAATCTGTTCACTGTTCACCTCTTAGTCGGTTCATGTTGTCTCACCGACCGACTAGTTGATGAACTAGTCGGTCAGTGGTTGTTCTTTGACCGACTAGTCTGCTTCAGATTAAAGCCGTTGGAGATTTGAAAGTGACGTTTCTCTCTCTCTTTTCCCTTGATCCTTTAAATACCTGGAGGGGTTATTTCATAGGATCCAAGGCTGCTATTTCCAGAGTTCTATTGATTCAAAGAGAAGTTTTTCAACTCTCATCTTCAAGCTCTCTCATTCTCAAGAATCTCTCCCTCACTCTTATTCTTCAAGAGAGATTCATTGGTTGTGAGCCTTCCAAGCCAAGGGCTTGATTCTAGGTCATCCTTCTCATCCCTAGGCTTCCATTGCTGGTCATCTTCTTGAAGCTAGGGTTTGGTGACTCTTCCTCCATCAAAATCCTCTTTGCCCTAATTTGGTAAGAAATCTCAAGGCATATGTATTTTGTTGGTAAGCATTTCATTTCAGTTATATTTGAATTGTATACTCTCGGTTGTGAGAGGTTTTGCGTGAGCCCGGGTTGTGGGAGTCACGGTCATCGATTGTAGGTCGATTGCACTTGTGAGGTTTTCGCAAGTGTTCATATTGGAAATCTTGAGTTAGGGTTTCTAACTCAAGTATCCAGAGGGGATCCGGGTGGTTGGGCCGTAGGATCATCGGGAACAAGTCGGGGAGACTTGGGTGGATCCGAACCCATTAAACCATTGTGTTTGCGTTTGCATTTATTCTTCTTGATTGTAGTTATTCCGCATCGTTGTTTGTTAATTGCACGATAATTAGGAATAACACTCCTTATTATTTAAAAGTACTATTCACCCCCCCTCTAGTACATGTGCAGTGGCTTCCTAGGGCACTACAGGCCTCTTCGCACGTCTCTTTGTATATTCTTTTGTTAGGCGCATGCTTAGCAGGCGTCCCGTCGGGCGAGGCTTTCCTTGTCCCGAGTGGGATTCTTGTGAACACATTTATCTGGAAAGGAACAAATTTAAATAAATTTATTTCGTAGTAAACAATACATTTATTGAAAGTACTTGCGTAAGTGTTCCGTGTTCCAGGCGTGAGTGAGAATCCTCCCCTCCATATTGGCTAGACGGTAGGTTGCGGGTCCGAGGACCTCGATGACCTTGTAGGGTCCCTCCCATTTAGCCGTAAGCTTCCCTTTGCGAGCGATATCCGGGTTGAAGCTTGCTTTCCTGAGGACCAGATCCCCAAGGTGGAAACTCCTTCCCTTGACACGAGAATTGTAGTATCGGGCCACCTTCTGCTTCTGGCGGATGATGGTGGCTAGGGCTTGCTCCCGCCGCTCACCGAGGAGCTCCAGACCGAGCTCCAGGCCTTGCGAATTCCTGTCTTCGTCGAAGCACTTGAGGCGGAGAGACTCTTCACCCAGTTCGACCGGTACCACTGCCTCGGCTCCGTAGGCAAGCATGAAGGGGGTTTCGCCGGTGGCCTCCTTGTGGGTCGTCCGGTATGACCAGAGTATCCCGGAGAGCTCTTCCGGCCAGTTTCCTTCGGCGTCCTTCACTTTCTTTCGGAGGGGCTCTATGATGCATTTGTTGGCTGCTTCCGCCATCCCGTTGGTCTGGGGGTGCGCTTTAGAAGCGAAGAGGAGCTTGATCCCCTATTCCGTGCAAAAGTCTTTGAACCCCGCGGAGTCGAACTGTTTCCCATTGTCTGTGACGATGGCCCGTGGAACTCCGAATCTGGAGATGATGGAGTTCCATACGAAGCTTTTCGCTTTCTTCCACGTGATGGTGGCCAACGGTTCGGCCTCGATCCACTTGGTAAAGTAGTCCACTACCACGATCAGATACTTCCGCTGCCCCCGACCCGGCTTAAATGGTCCGAGGATGTCGAGCCCCCATTTTGCAAAGGGGATGGGGCTCACGATAGGGATGAGCTCCGACGGGGGAGTTGAGGTGTGGTTGGCAAACCTCTGACATTCTTGGCACTTTTGGACGTAGTTCGCTGCGTCCTGGACTAGGGTCGGCCAGTAATATCCCTGCCTCAAGATCTTCTGTGCGACCATCTTGCCCCCGTGGTGATTTCCGCAGATCCCTTCGTGAACCTCCCGTAGGACGTAGTCGGCTTCCTGCGGTCCGATGCATTTCAGGTATAGGAGGACATCCGCCTTCGTCCAGTGTCTTCGGTAGAGCGTCCCCTCATGGATCACGTATCGGAGTGCTTTCCTTTCCAGGGTCCGACGCTCGTCCCAGTCCGTCGGCACCTCCCCATGAGTGAGGTACCGTATGATCGGGTCCATCCAGGTGGGATCTTGGTCTATCGCCATCACCTCCCGCTCTTCCGTGCTGGGGGACTGTAGGTTCTCCACGTAAATGGTGCGGCCCAGCTCCTGGGTCGAGGACGAGGCTAGCTTCGACAACGCGTCTGCCCGTGCGTTCTCCGACCGAGGGAGATGTAAGACTTCCGCGCTCTTGAACCTGGACAGCGCCGCTTTGGTGACGGCGAGATACCTCTGCATTGCTTCCTCCCGCGCCTCGTAACTTCCCAGAAGCTGGTTGACAATGAGCTTCGAGTCGCTGAGGAGGCGCACGGACTCGGCTCCGAGCTTCTGGGCCAGCCTTAGGCCGTTGATTACCGCTTCGTACTCCGCCACGTTGTTGGTGGCTGGGAACTCGAACCGCAACGCGTATTCCACGATGTTCCCCTCCGGAGATCGGATCGCGATCCCAGCCCCGCCTCCTGACTGTGTTGCCGATCTGTCCATATGGACTATCCATGCTCCTGGGACTCCTGACTGGGCAGGGTGGAGGTGGTCAGCCGAAAGGAAAGATAAGGGCTGGGTGATTACCATTGCTGGGCCTTCTTCCTCCGGGGGATGCTCTCCTTCCATTGTGCATTCAGCGATGAAGTTGGCCAAGGCATGCCCCTTGATGGCCGTGCGTGGCTTGAATCGGAGGTCGAACTCGCTCAATTCCACTCCCCAGTTCAGCATCCTTCCCATTCGATCGAATCTCTTGTGATTCTGCTCCAATTGCGAGTCGGTCAAGACCAATATGGTGTGGGCTTGGAAGTAGGGCCTGAGCCTTCGTGTTGAGAGAACGAGGGCGTACGCCAGTTTCTCCATGGGCGAGTATCGCACCTCCACTCCCTTCAAGATCCGGCTCGTGTAGTACACCGGCCATTGCACCCCACCGTCTTCCCTGACTAGCACCGAGCTCACCGCTTCCTCCGCACGTGCCAGGTAAAGGCTTAGCGATTCCCCTTCTCGTTGCTTGGATAGGAGAGGCGGGCTGCGAAGGTACTCCTTGAGATCCGCGAACGGCATGGAGCAGTCTTCGTCCCATGGTATCGCCTTCTGTTGTCTGACGGTTCCGCGATCGCTTTCCTCAGAACTTTGAAGAAGGGGAGCGATCTCTCCGCCGACTTGGATAGGAATCGCCCCAAGGTCGCGATGCGCCCATTCAGCCTTTGCAGTTCTTTGATCGCCGTTGGCTCCCGCATATTGATCAATGCCTCGATCTTGTCAGGAATAGCTTCAATGCCACGGTTAGTTATCATAAATCCCAAGAATTTGCCAGATCTTACCCCGAACGTGCACTTCGTGGGGTTGAGTCGGATGTTGTGTCGCCGTAACCGCTCGAAGGTTTCACGGAGGTCGGTGATATGGTCCTCCGGCTTTCTCGACTTGACAAGCATGTTGTCGACGTAGACCTCCAGGTTCCTCCCGATCTGGGAGTAAAAAACCTTGTTGACCATTCTCTGGTAGGTGGCCCCTGCGTTCTTCAAGCCGAAGGGCATCTTCTTGTAGCAGTATGTTCCCCGGTCCGTTGTGAAGGCTGTCATCTCTTCGTCCCGGGGATCCATCTGAACTTGGTTGTACCCTGAGTAGGCGTCCATGAAGCTAAGCATCTCGTACCCCGAGGCATTGTCCACAAGGTGGTCAATGCGCGGCAGGGGGTAGCTGTCCTTGGGACAGGCTTTGTTGAGGTCACTGAAGTCCACGCACATTCGCCACTTTCCGTTGGGTTTTCTGACCATCACCACATTCGATAGCCACTCCGGGTACCAGACCTCCCGTATGAAGCCGGCGTCGAGGAGACGCTCTACCTCCTCGGAGGCCGCCTTCATCTTTTCGCCACCCAGGTTCCGCTTCTTCTGCCTGACCGGCTTGAAGTTGGGGTCGGCGTTGATCTGGTGGACGATCACCTGGGGATCTATGCCGAGCATGTCCTCTGGTGACCAAGCAAAGACGTCAAGGTTCGCCTCCAGGCACTCGACCAGTTGGCTCCTCAGGTCGTGGCTTAGCCCTCTCCTGATTGAGACGAACCTGCCCTCGACGTCCGTGACCGGGATCTGCTCTTGTTCCTCCGCAGGGGTGGGTCTCGGCCCGCTCCTTAAGTTGAGCGCGGCCATCTGGTCGACTAGACAATCTTCGGGCCCTTCCTCCTCCAACTGGTAGCAGGTATTCGTTCTCCCCGTGTCGCCTTCGACCTGCCCCATCCCCCTGGGCGTTCGGAACTTGATAGTCTGATGAAGGGTCGAGACAACTGCGTCGATGGCGTTGAGAAAGGGTCGGCCGATGATTCCGTTGTACTCCGACCCGATCCCCAATACGACGAATTCTACCGCCAGGGTCACCGAGTCTGGTGGGCCTCCGAGTGTTACTGGGAGGCGGATCGTGCCGACGATGGGGGTGGAATGACCCGTGAACCCCACCACGGGACCCGAGTGAGGTTCTAAGTCTTCCTTCCGCCGCCCCATCTTCTCCAAGGTTGACATGAAGAGGACGTCACAGGAGCTGCCGGTGTCGATGAGCAGCCGCCGTACCATTGTTGTGTCGATGATCACCGACACCACCAAAGCTACGTCCGACCTACACGCTGCTACTGTCGTGCCTGTCCTCCCGACCGGTAGGGCCGGCGAGGGTTTCCTGGCCTTCTCCTCATGGTCCTCCTAATGCTGGGCCCGGGCCCTCTCCTGCCAACCATGGCGGGCCCTGTCGCCTCGCGCCTGAGCCTTGCCCTCCCTTCGTCGAGATGGGTGAAGCCGTGTCATTGCAGGTGTGGTTTGTTTTTCGTGGGATAGTTCGTTCCCACAGATGGCGCCAGATGTTTCAGAGTGTTTTCTCACTACAGAAGCGTTGACCGTGGATTGCCCGGTCAACGTGGTCAAGGGGCCGATTTGGGTCCCTTGGGTGCGTCGAGCACGTGCAGACGCGGCGTGAATCGGAGAGGCAGACGACGTGGAGCACGTCAGCTGGGCTGGGTCTGGATCATCGGCCTCGAGGGGGCTAAGGGGAAGCCTCGGCCCGGTGTGAGATGCTCGGCCTCGGACGGTCGGACGACGAGGGGAAGCCTTGGCGTCTGGGCTTGATGCACGGCCGACGCGGAGCTGAGGGGAAGCATCTGCTCGGATGGATGCGCTCGGCCTCGGTCGGTCGGACGACGAGGGGTAGCCTCGGTCGTCTCGCTTGATGCGCGGCCGGCGTGGAGCGGAGGGGAAGCCTCGGCTCGTGGATCTGACGTCCTCCTGAACAGACGAGAACACTCGTCAGGGAGGCGGGACCTTGGTTCCGGCCAAATCCCCTCCGATGCCTAAGTCAGATGACAATCTGAAAGAGGAGGCTTGGCGGGGACGGTTTGACTCGAGAGGAGATCGGAACAACGTCCTCCGGCACGAGCGGGGGGAAGGAGATGAGGTGGGGGAACTAGGTCGTTGATGGAGTACCTTAGGTTTTGTTACCTGAGATGCCGGTCCCCTATCCAGTCGTCCTTCTAGCCCTTTTATAACCCCCTCGTCGTGATTGCCCATGATTCACTCCCTCGTCTGCCCCCAATCGTGCCCCCTCAATCCGCCTCCCCATCGCCGCTCCCTGCGCCATCCCAGCACCTCCCCATAACGGCCATTAAGTGGTAGCGGGCCTGGGGGAACGGTTATCGCTGGAGTGGGCGAGTGACTTGCGCGTTATCGGGGCCAGGTTGGATCGATGTTCAGGGGTCCTCCAGGGGGCCTTGTCGGGCGGGCCTGATCTCGCAGATGGGCTTCTGATCGGTGGTCGGGTTTCTGGGCTCGTGTCTTTCGGGCTTCGGCCAAATAGGCGTAACACAAGTGATTAATATTTTGAGGAACATATACAAAAAAACATAACTGAAGAACAAAAGGTGAAACTGTAGCCTAACACATCGAAAACCACTTTAGCTTAACACTTTAGCCTAACTTTAGCCTAACAGCATGGGAATTTGTAGCAGCATGCGAATTTTGATATATATATATATATATATATATCAAACTCTACAAAATTAACATTTATATATCGAACTATGTTCTAGGAACAACGCCGATAAATCAAATTGTGCATGTGGGAATGTTAATGAAGTTTAAAACATGTTGAGATATTTAGAAATTATGACAACCAAATAAAAAAATTATGATCATCCAAAAATTATGAACTAAAAGATGCTGGAAGGTGCATTAGTTTGCAAGGTTTCACAAGAATATAGTTTGCAGGGTGCCGTAGGAAAACTGGAAGGTTCTGCAAGAATACAAAAATTATGACAGACGAATACAACAATTATCATCATAGCTTTCTGATGCAAAATTTCAAATATGAATGAGTACAACCAAAATAAGAACCCAATGTTAGTATTTTGATGATAATAACCCAAATAAGAGCCCAAATAAGAACACAAAATTCATTAGTTTGGAATCCAATGTTATTTTATTGATATTTGTAAAGAAAATATTCATAATGTTGTATATTTGGGTTTCAATATACTTTGTACTAATTTACTGCAAAGAAATTAGAAATCCTTCTCCATTCCAGAAATACTTTGTACTAATTTAGTGCAAACATGATATATGTATCATCACCTATTCCTTGCTTTCTCCTATTTTTGTCCAGTTGAATATTGGAATTTTATAAAAGAAAAGCAAAAGTCTTTCTAAAACAAAAGTTCTAAAAGGACATTTGAACTTCTTAAACACATATAATGGAATTCGAAATAAATATCAAAATTTATATATTGGTCTTTCTCTAGCCTTCGAAGTAAAAGAAAAAAACTGAGAAGAGTAGAGACAAAAACCGACGATGATTAACAGAAGATTAAATGTGGGTCTTTCCAAGTCTTTGTGCTTGCCACACGAAGCTCCAAGTTTTTTCAACTTTACACACTGAATCAAGTAGAATTTACTTGATGAGTATCTCTCAAATGCAATCTCTCCCAGAATTATCCAATTAAAAAAATATTCATGTTGGTCGGTCCTTGCTTTCACCAGCTCACCTCATATTGGTCGGCCAATGGACGTGGGCCCGGTCGAGATTCTCGATCAGCCAGTTAGAATGCATAGAAGAATCAGAGGAATGAGTGGTGAATATAAGGATTTGCAATCATATGTCAATCATTGTGGGGACATCCAGCTCTTCAATATGACCAAAATTCTAAAAATGTGCTTCTCCTCTCTTCATCCAAGAGAAAAGGTCACATTTCAATAGGAACAGCCTACAGGCATGCCCTTTCCTGTAGAACAATAAAAAGTACTCATGAGCTCAATATTGAAGCAATTTGTTATGTAAACCCTCTTCGCTTACATTTGATAAGCAAATTGATAAACTAAATTAGATATCCTCTTAAATCATGTCTTGAAATAAAAAAACACATATAAAGATAATTACCTTGTGACTCCTTAAAAAATAGAACCTCCTTGAGAAAATCCATAGTTTTTCTTGCAAAATGTGAATACAAAAATAAATAAGATATTATTAATTAGTTTTTCCTGCAGAATGAGTTTTTACCCTCTTCCGTGAGCACTAAACTCTTGCCCACTCATGTTCTTCATTTTTTCAAGCTCATATCAATGGAATATAAGTTTGTTACATCAAATACATAAAAACCCATTTCAAAATTGAACTCATTTCAAAATGGCATTTTTTGTTATTGACAGGATATTAAAATTAATTTCAAAAAAATCAGAATATTTTGATATCAGGATATTTGACAGAAAATATAGGTTCCCATTTTGATAGAGTTCACAGTGAGTTGATATCCTGTCAATTTGTTCATAGTTTGATATAGTTCACAGTGAGTTCATAGTTTCCCATTTTGACATATCAACTCATTCTTGAAATATCAATTTGACAAACGAGAGTTGAAATATATATTTGAAATATCAACTCTGATATTTTCTGATATTGACAGAAATTTGACAGAAAGACATCTAATGTGATATTTAGAAATTTTGATATTTGACAGGAAATACCTCTCAACGTAAGGGAAAAACAAAAAATCTTGATATGCATTAGAAATTTTGATATGCATTAGAAATTTTAACATGCATATCAAAATTTCTAAATATCACGTTGAGAGGATACTTGACAGGACAAAAATTTTGATATGCATTAATTCAAATCATAATATTTTGATATCAGGATATTTAGAAATTTTAATATCATGATATTGACAGGATATCTGACCGGAAAAACCTCTCAACGTGAGGAAAACACAAAAAAATGATAGTTATGTATGCTATTTCCATATGAGCCAAAGCCCCAACAAATCATTTAATGATTCATAATGAACTTTCCAATATAATGAATTCATCAATAGAAACAAAACAATAAAATTTAGAACCAAATAATAAATTTTAGCATTTACCAACTCACCAAATGCCTCAAGATGCTCCTTCTTCACATTCAAATCCCCTTTCATGCTCTCTCTCTGAGATAATCCACATTTGATTTTCAGTTCTCCTGCTAATACCATAACCCAAGCATAACAGAGTTGGCTGCAAATAGTGGTTTATAGACCACCAAGGAAGTTGCTTCCCATTCACTAATTAACTAACATTAACCGGAGCATCCAACATCATTCTCTTGATATGGCAAGTTTATCATATACCAAAGAAGTAATGAAAATGGATTTAGATCAATATAGCTTAGCTAGAAATAGTTAACATTTAGTATTTCTTCATCTATCTTATATAAATTTACATGTAATTAATTTATCTTTTCAGCATTCTTGACATGGCAACACTCTTGCAACTCCAACTGTAAATTAATATTTGGTTATAAACATATTACCCAAATGTGGCGTGTGCTCTCTAAATGTTTGGTTCTCCTTGGCAACACTCCTGCAACTCTGACATAGGCCTTTTATACTTCCAAAGCCAAAATTGTTTCATGTGAGGTGGTAAGTAGAAGGCATTAGGAAATCCGGTCAAGTTTTTAAATGGCAAATGTTTTTAATGACTGCCTTTTTTAGGTGAGTGCTTGTGTGTGAGAGGGGGGTCATGACATATGGTGGGTGACGAAGGTGCCATGAAGTAAATTACAGGCATCATGCTATATGTAAGATTACATAATGTTTATAAATGCCATTTTTAAATAAAAAAGGGAAAAATTAAATTATGAAGGCATTAACGGTCATGTGCATCAGATGAATATGCCATACAGATCCACACGTATGTATTAAAAATTGTAAATATATGTTAAACATAAGTAATCAACTAACTATATAAGTTGCAAAATTCCATGGTCGTATGTTATGCCAAATCTTACATGTTATAGGGAGCCAAGACTATGCTATACAATTAAAAAAGAGAGGGTGAACGGTGAAGCTGAAGAAAGAACTAACACAAAAGAATTGATAAAGAATTACGTAGAATCTAGAAAATATCAATATAAAGAGATTTGAATACATGAGATAGGAATCGTCTAAAATTGGAATGAATTAGAAAAAAATCACAACCATTGCAGAGATCTAAAGAGAGAAAATCGGATAGACCTTTTTTGGTTGGAGAGCGGGGAGTCGAATCCATCAACACCAATGTTGGACTTGTCATTACGCCTCCCTGATCTGCTTCACGGTGAGCGAAATCACGCCATGGCCCCCACGGCCATGGCGTGCTTTCGCTCACCGTTAAGCAGATCAGAGCAACAGAGATGCTAAAGTTAGAACTTAAATGAGATCGATGAAACCCTAACCCAAAGTTTTTCTCAGTGGATGATGCTTGAGCGGCGTCAACGGCAACGAATAAGCAAACCCCTCGGCGGTCAGTTGGATGACCATCGGTCAGTTGGATGATTAGCGGTGGAAGGTGTCTCGGCGGAATATAAAACTCACTTGCCTGGTAAAAATGACAATGTGATTTCACATTACTGAAAACCTTTCGTAGATCTCATCATTAAGCAGCAAATTTTTCCAAGCACACCAAAAATCTACTAAAAACAACAAATTTCCTGAAATGAAAATGACATTTGGAGCATATGCCGGATGAACTGTATCAAAATGTATCAAAATGTGTCAAAATTTAATTTTACTTAATGCATTTGTATTTTCAGTGACAAAATTTTAGTGTTCATCATTTCATCCTCTAAAAATGACAACTCATGGCAGCAAAATCATAGATATTTTAAAAGAAATGGAAGAATTTTAAGAACTGAAATTAAACCAACATGCTTGTTCCAATGCAAAGGAAGTTCCAATGAAGAGAAAAGGAGTGAATTCACACAACTTTGAATTGCATTTGAATTCAACCCAGCAAGAATCTAAATAACATTATAAAAATAAAAAAAAAGCAAAATCATCATTAAATTTCCTTCAACCAAATTACCAACATGATTATTTTTACAATAGCTTCTTGAAAAGATCATGGAATTACCAATATTTACATAAAGATATCCTAGCTCAGCAAGCCCAGTTGACTCTAATTAATTGAAAAAACACATGTCACTATACGTATGTATGTAATCAAAACAAAGTCTATAATCTAATAAAAACTTGAGCCGCTATAATCGGACATGCTCTCCTCGGCCTCCAGCACAAAATCGACAAATTTCTTCACAGACATGTATATCACTAACAAAAGATAGGAAATTATACCTGAGGAGAGGGTTAAATAGTAAAGCTGAGCTTCGAGTTCTTCCCGTAATCCACAGATAATCTATCCAGCAACAATGAGCTGAGCCCAGATCCAGTACCACCCCCAACAGCATTGAACACCATGAACCCTTGCAGCCCGGTTAACATAACTCAACAACACCAATATAAGGCTATTGAAATTTTCTCATAGTTGCCTGCATGCTGCAGGCTAATATAAAAAAGCATAGTTAACATAATTCCAATCCTTAGCTTATAAAATCTGAAATCAGACACATTACAATGGATTTATAAAAGACTTGCCCCCAAAACCAAAATATTCCATATCTGATATGATGCTACGGTCATATTCTGAAAATCGCTTAAACAAACTTGAGCACATAAACTTCAATCTACCCCATAGCTTCTCTCAATATTTGCAAAAAGACAGTGCAAGCCAAATGGACACCACAAACTCAATTACATTGATAAAGATTAGACCTCAGTAGCTATTCTGAAGTTCCATCAAAAGACCTGCTCTTTTAAGATAAGTAATCCATTCTGCCAACCAAAACCAACATGGATATAGAGATGTCCACTGATTTAAAAAGCCTCAGGATGAAACCTTTAAAATCAGTGACACCAATCATATCTAACATAGATTAGAAAATATAATGCATTCAACAGAGACAGTAAAGGCTTATTTAGTGTCATGAAAGATTTCTTTTCAAGTTAAAATGAAACTGAGGTTTGCATTCAGTTTTCAAAACTCCAAACTAAGGTTTGAGAAACTATGGCATGAACGATGGAGCAAATGCAACAGCAACAAAGAAGAGCAATTTAAAATGCAACAGCAACAGCAGTTAAAATGCAACAGCATGAACTATGGCATGATACAATGGCACTTACCCAACTCAAAATTTCCTCAAAATTTCCTCAAATATGAGCATTATTGTTTGTTTACTTGACAATCCTATTGCCATCCAAAAAATTTTCCAACACTAAAAGAAAGCAAATATATGCTCTGTTAGTATATACACCTTCTTCATTCGGGTCTTGATCTCTGATTTCAAGGCCTTGTTATAAATCTACCTCTTCTCAGCTTGCCGTGCTCGCTTCATTGAAGAATCTGCCTTCTCGCTGGAGTGACCTCACTTACAAAAATCAACCCAGATCTTTGGGCTGAACCCGGCTGTAATCGAATAAGGGATCGAATTCGTCCTATGAAACAATTAGAGATGAAACCCTAGAAACCACATAGAGAGAGAGAGAGGAGAGAGACTCACCATTGAGATTTTCGAATTAAGGGTTTTAGGGAGTGAAGAGGAGGCGGAGGCAGAGGCGGAGGCGATGCCGACGGTGTGCCTCAAGCTTTGGCTTGGGGGAGTTCTTGGGTGATGTTGATTTGAGGGCGGCCGAGTTCTGAGGGGGCTGAGTTCTGAGCTGGGGGGTTGATTTTTGAGGGGGGCTGAGTTATGGGGGGGTTGATGGGGTGCTGATGCGTTTGGGGGGAGGGAGTTCTGAGGTGCTGCCGTTTGAGGGCAATGTCGTTTAGGGTGCTGCTTCGTTTGGGGAAGGGGAGAGAGATAGAGAGATGGAGAGGACAAGAGTTATTTGAGTTTTCAAAACAAAATTTCCCCCCAAAGTTTGTCCTAGTCATCATCAACTTATATCCCTTATCCAATTTCTCTTATCCAATTTCTCATATATTATCCAATTTCTCTTATCTTATCCAATTTTCTCTTAACAACATCCCTCATATATACCAAATTTCTCATCTCTTATCAAAAACTCTTATCCAAAAACCAATGATAACATCCCTGTTTTATAATATAGATATCTATTCTATAAAATAAGGATGTTCTCAAGAGAAATTGGATAAGAGAAATTGGACAAGAGAAATTGGATAAGAGATGAGATTTTGAGGGATAAGAGAGGATGTGGGGAATTTTGCACATACAACCCCGGTTTTTACATTTTTGCCCCTAGACCCTCCACACACACACATACTTTTTATTCTCCCCCCTTTCCGACCATTTTTCCCAGTCCACGTGCATGTGTGCACGGGTTATTTGCTAGTACACATATATATGAGGAGGGATCAAATGACCCCCCAAAAATAACCCCCAAAATAACACCCTATCAAAAATCATATGCCCCCCATTTTTTCGGAAGATCCGAACCGTTCATCTTGATCTACACCCTCTAAATACCCGACCCACCAATTTTCAACCCGATCCCATGTGTTTTGCCCGTTCATCAACCATTCGCAAAAGTTTTGTTCATGTGAAACCGTTAAATTTGGGTCGGATGGACGAACGGGCAAAACACATGGGATCGGGTTGAAAATTGGTGGGTCAGGTAGTTTGAGGGTGGAGATCAAGATGATTGGTTCGGATCTTCCGAAAAAATGGGGGCATAGAATTTTTGAGAGGGGGTTATTTTTGGGGGTTATTTTTGGGGGTCATTTGATCCCTCCTATATATATGTATATATATGTATATACATACATATATACACACACACACACACACTAGTCATAGCCCGTACCCACGGGCACGGTTCATTTAAGATTTTCCCCCCGCGAAATCTTTGTTCCCCAAAAAGTTATTCCCACAACCAAAATTGTGCTGAACAACAAATTAGCGTAAAAATATTTAGCGGCACCATTTGATCAATGGTGATATCCTCGCAATGGTCCTTTCCCTTGACGGCCTCGTACACCGACTTCATTGTTGCATACGTCTAGGTTGAGAAGCTTGCGTTACAGGCCAAGCTTGCGTTACAGGCCGTGAAGTCGTCGACAACGGTAAAAAATCGTCATGAAGTTCTCTTCATGTTTCTTCAAAAGATGAACAACGCGATGACTTGGGATTTTGTTCGGACTTGTTTGAGATTTGGGATTACGATTAGTGTTCGAATTCTCGAGAGAGGGATGCATTTGAGCGATCCTTTCTATTCTCTTTATAAAGGGAAAGGATCGATACGCAAAGCCACAAAGGCACCATTTCGTATTCTGTGTCGTTTACATTTTTTCGAGGTACCTCTGCGGCTCTTCCTCAACTGAATCATCATCCATACAGTAACACAATGCATGATCGAAATTCAAACAGAACAAAACCAAAATTAATTATTCCAAAAAAAATTAATGAGCCATCTCAACACTCAGCGTAAAATATAACCAAAACTAATGAAAAACAACTACTTTTGAAAAAAAAAACTAAAAATTAACCCGAGGAGATGAACTCTGACTGCCTTCATCGGTCATTGACTGGGTCAGCTTGTCCAGTGGTAATATCACCACGAAATACGGGTGGCAATTCAAACTGACCCGGTCTTAATGGGTCTGGCTAGCCTGGGTCGATTTTTCTAAATGACCAGACCGGTCCAGTCCAATAAGACTTCAGGCCATTCCAACACAGTCCAGGCACACTCGATAAAAATTCAAGCTGCTCGACACAACCCCATAAGGTTGAAAGAATGCGAACAACATGCAAATTCTAGAGAAAAAAAATTCTAATTTGAAATTTAATTATAGAAAAATAAGAATAATGCATATGATATAACATCAGAGACATCTCCTCATTTACAAAACACATTAAAAGGATACCATTATAATATGATAATCATTGTGACAAATACCATTGAAATCTACTTATATGAGAGATAATACCATAGTGATATGATAATCATTTTTCTTTTACAAAATTTCTACAGTACGGTTTTATTTCCATCGGATCTAAACTTAGCTGGAACGCTGCTCTTTTTATGTGGTGCTTGTTGTATATATTTTTTTAAAATTCTGTGCATTTTTTGTATTATTTAATTTACTCCAATATTATGGTGGTATAATAAAATTCTCAGGGTTTTGGTTTCCATTGCGTTGCTGCCAAAGTTTCAATATCTGCCAAACGCTGAATAAGAAATCGAAATTTTTTTTCAAAAATTATATCATGCTATATCGTTGTAAAAGATTTGAACTTTGAGAATAATAACTTGAGATTCGATTCATATGACGTGATAAAAGCTCGTAGGCTTTAGTTGGGTATACTAAATTTGGCAAATTATAAAAGTTAAGATAAGATCAAAGAAATCAATTTGGGTAGACCAAACATCTTAACCATTTCAAGAATAAAACATTTCAACCATGTCAAAGATAAAACATTTTAACTATTTCAAGAATAATCTTAACCTCGGGTAGACCAAACCTGCCTCTGCTTGAGGCTGTCTTCAAATTGGGTACCATTGAGACGAAATGGTAGCATAGTAGCACTGGAGTTACAAGGAGAGGGAGAATAAATTAGAAATCATCGGAATGGGAGGTATTGGAAAATTCATCTCCTAGCCAAACTTTCAGTTTATTGATCCAATTGGACAAAAAAATCTGAAGATTAGATCAAAAATAAAATATTCCAAACCAACCCCATCCCAAAAACTTCTAATAAATTCATCCACTCTGTAACGACTGGTTTTCATGTATCTGGATTATATATATATATATATATATATATATGTTTTGGTGGATTTTCTCATCATGTGTGGTTTTCGTCTCCGTAGCTTTCATTTTCGATCGTTTCGTCGTGATTTTCTAGCTTCTTCCTTAGAATCGTCGATTTCGGAGTAAGTCATTCGTGACAGGCTTCATATTGGTCATATATTATTGTTAGATCAATTCTAGGAGTCTTAGGAATCGATCCCGGAGCTTTGCGCTCCATTTCGGAACTTTTTGTGCACGTTAGTCGGTACGAGAAAGGGAACCGACCGACTAGATGACGATTTAGTCGGTCGGCAAACCTTCATGGACCGACTAGTGGGCTTTGTTAATTATTCAGGAGTTACTGTTTACTTTTAGTCGGTCTAAGAACAACCACCGACCGACTAGATGCTCAACTAGTCGGTCAGAACTTGCTCTCAGACCGACTAGTTTCTGTCAGTAAATTTCACCTAAGTTACTGTTTATCGTTAGTCGGTCCATGAACACTCACCGACCGACTAGGTTGCAAACTATTCGGTCGACGGGCCTTCACAGACCGCCTAATTCTTTACCCAGATTTTTCCCTACTTTCGCTGTTTGGATTTAGTCGGTCACAGTTAGCCGACCGACCGACTAGTTCTCAAACTAGTCGGTTAGCCAACCTTCTTTGACCGACTAATCAGTGTCGAAACCCTAATTTCTGGGCAGCCGCCAGCTCTTCCTATTTAAACCCCCCAAACATTTTTCTTTCTTCATTCATTTCTCCTGAGCCTCCTCCTTCCCCAAATCATCATCCATCTTCTCCTAGCCTTCCTACTTCATCAAGAGCTCCTCCCCCTCTCCATTTTGGCCGGCCACCACCTCTAGATCGTCGGAAAACCCCCAAAAATCCCCAAAACCCCATTTCTCCAGATTTTCCCCATCCATTCCAGATCTGAACCCTCGGTTCCCCGGATCATTTCTTCCGTTGCCGTACTTGCTCGGCATCGTTCTTCCGCTTCCAATACGGTAATAGCTCGATCTCTTAATATCCTCATAGCACATTTGTGTTTTTGTGAAACCCTAATAAAAACTAGGTTGGATGTTGTTCTAATATTTTTTTGCCATGGCAGCGATCTCAACTCCGTAGTTAGCATTTGTGTGACGGCCTTGTTGATCTTCATCCTCGGTGCTAGGCAAGTGAAACTTGCCACTTAGGGTTTTGGGCCATGTCTTAGGCCATTTGCTTGTTGTAGGCGTAAAAGAGACTAGGCGACGAAATGATACTCGCCTAGGTGCAATTTCAGGAACTAGCTTGACAACGAAGCTAGATCCGTCATTTATCATGTTGCATAACTACCATGTCATGTTTAATTTTAATTAACGGTACGCGAATTAATTGTCATCCATGCTATCCATGTTGAATGTCGCATTTGTAGCACACGCTACCATACTTGTGTTTCCTGGCTCGTGTTCCAGAAGCGGGCTACGTGAGTTGGTTGATAGCCAATGCCCGATCTACTTGTTTCTGGCTAGGCACCTGCGTTGCAGGCATAACCCTACGCCATACGTGTTAAATACACTTCCTGGCTCGTGTTCCAGAAGCGAGCATTCTGTGTGCGGGGTAACTCCCTGGCTCGATACATGTGGAGGGGTAGGGATAAGCGGTCACCTGAGCTTACGAGTTGGCCCGATCAGCCACTCTAGCCAGCAGATGAAATCTCTGTGCACAACTTGTTTACTTGACATGTTTACTTGACGTGATCACTTGACGTGAACCACTTGACTTGTACTTGTCCGTGTTTCACTTGCAAAACTTGTTATCCATGACATACTTGCTACTTGTACTTTCCTTTACTTGTCACTTCCTTACTTTACTTGCCATGTCATGCATCATACTATAACTGCTAGGGTGTTAGTTTACCTTACCTTCAGTTTCCTTGCCCCAGTCTTTTAGACTTGCTGACATGTGCCCCTTTACTCTTTTGGGTGACACATGTTAGATCCTGAGCCTGAGTTCATTGTTGAGGACGAGGTGTTTGCGGACGCCGAGCCTGAGCCTGTGTTTGGCGAGGAGTACGTGGACGCTGGGGACCAGTCCTAGTGTCTTTGTTGAGCTTTCCCCTCTTGTTTTAGACTGCTATAGTTGTCGGTGCGCAGCACCTATACTTTGTTATGTTGTCCCTCTTGTTGGCCTTGTTCTGGGCCTTTAGACTCTTTCTTTTAGCCTGGTGGCTTTTCTGGATGTTGAACTTAATTTTAATGTTGGACAAATTCTGAGATTTGAGGTTTTATTTCTGTCTATCCTTGTGTTATTATTGTTGTTCCGTTTGTGGTTACAGGGACCTGCTTATGTTTTATTGACGCTTATCGGGTTTGGGGCTACACAGCTCCATTCTCGTGCCGACCTTTTCACGTCTCGCCTCCATTTTAGGGAAGCGGGGCGTGACACACTCCTATTATCCACCGACGACCGAGAGTACTCTGATTTTCTCATGGTTTTCATATGCAAACATCTTCAGAAACAAAGAAATCAATGGATCAAACAAAAGAAAGAAATCAAACCGATTCGGCTCTAACCTAATAAGAATATAATGAAGCAAAATTAGATCATAAAATCGAGATGTCCGAGCATCTGAATGCAGAAGAAAAATGATGAAAAAGATCACGACTGCCAGAATCTCAACTCGGTTGATCTCGGCAACATACAGCGCTGAACACACTATCGAGATGAGCGTGACAGAGACTCTAATTTATTGCCTTCAACAATTTTTGTTCAAAAAACAGCGAAAGAGAAATCACAATAGGACTCAGAGATTGATTAGAAGATCGACATCGAGATCTTATAGATCCCTTCAGAGTTTTAGCTTCTGAAAACAAATCAACGCGAAAAATGAAAATAGAGATTAAAACCGAAGGGCATCAGAAGATAAAAGGATTAAAAGACGATCATCACAGAGACGGCGATTTCCAGATCTCAGATGGTACGGACAATACATCTCTTCACTGGACCACTTCTATCTCTGAAGATGTTAATGGCGAAAAGTTACGTTTTCTGTGGAGATTTTAAAAAAACAAAGCAAAAAAATTGGATCCACGTGAGAACTGTCGACATGGCCCTAGATGTCCAGGAACTGGCGATTTGTTGGGAGCTCGGGTAACGATCCACTTGAGAACTGGCGATTTGTTGAGAGCTTGGGCGATTTGTTGGAAGCTTTAATGCTGCCTCCAACACCGAGTTGAGAGCGGGAGCTAACTTTGATGCTTTCTCCAGCATAGAGAGTTGAAGACGCCAAAGAAAAAGAAAATTGGAGATATGTTGGGAGAGCAGCAGTTTTGGGGAAGAGACACGGACCTATTTTCAATGCTGAGGCTGAGGTTTTTTCAAAAAAAATTCTAAAAGTAGCACATAATTTTTAACGTTTCACCTTTTGGACTACCACTGCACGTTTCCCACCAAAATTCAAGTCCCCCCAACTTTACACAAAACCTTATCCGAACCGTTGATTTATCAAGATCAAATCCTGGCCGTCTTTCTATCAACCTGTTTGTCCTAGTCAGCTTGTCCTAGTCAGACCTAGGATACAAAAATCGCTGTGAAATGTAATATATATAAAGAATAATGGGTATCATACGCCATATGAGAGGGTCTCTCATATTCCCCCACATAAAAGGGGCAAGTACAACAAGTACAAGCCTATGTGGGCTTGTACTTGCCCCATTTATGTGAGAGGGCATATGAGAGACCCTCTCATATGGCGTATAATACACATTATTCTCATATATATATATATATATATATATATATATATATATATATATATATATGGTAAAGTGTTCCTAGGGTGACTCCTTAGATTTAATCTAAGGAGTCGCCCCCATTTTCTCCCATATCCTACATTTTTTTTCGAATTTTTTTTTCTTGGCATTGTTGTTCACCTCATGGATGATCAGCATACCAAAAATCAAGTAATTCCAATACTCTTAGAGCTCCCATCTACCCGTTGCAACTTCATGGGGTTTTCAGCACGTTTTTAGACCGTTGAATTTGCAAGGGATAGATGGTGGTTCTAAAAGTATTGGAATGAATTGATTTTTGTTATGTTGACAATCCATGATGTGAACAACAACCCCATAAAAAATAAAATCCAAAAAAATTGTGGGATATGGAAGAAAATGGGGGCGACTCCTTAGATTTCATCTAAGGGGTCACCCTAGGAACACTTTACCCATATATATATATATATATATATATATATATATATATATATATATATATATATATATATATATATATATATATATATATGGAAAAAGGGATCTAGGGTGCCTCCTTAGATTAAATCTAAGGAGGCGCCACCATTTCCCTCCATTTCCCACAATTTTTTTCCAAATTGTTTTTCATGGAATTGTTGTTTACATCATAGATGGTCAACATATAAAATTTCAAGGTATTCTAATACTTTTTGAGCCCCCATCTACCACCTACAATTTCAACGGTCTGAAAACGTGCTGAAAAACACATGAAGTTGCAAGGTGTAGATGAGGCCTCAAAAAGTCTTAGAATCTCTTGAAATTTGGTATGTTGATCATCCATGAGGTGAATAACAAACCCATGAAAAAAAATTCAAATAAAAATGTGGGAGATGTTGGGAAATGGGGGCGCCTCCTTAGATTGAATATAAGGAGGCACCCTAGGATCCCTTTACCCATATTTTTTTTTGAAAGGTTAAAGTATCTATATTGAAAATCTATACAAAAATACAAAGTGGTTAGATGTAGGCAGATGGAATTCTATAGGGAGAGGATAGGGCACAGGCGCCGTCACTCTCCACTAAAGTCTCCCCCCTAATCATAACCAATCAACACAGCATAATGTAATTTGCCTACATGACATTCTCAACAAGCCTAACACAATGAATCGGCCACTACACTAGCCATTATCTCGAAAGCCCCAATTTGATAATGCTTCCGATGCTTCAATATCCTCCACGTCTGGTTCCTGTATTGAGATTCTGACATCGGCTGCGATGTCTTCAAATACCTGGGTTTTTGCCTTCTTAATGTTTTGGAATAGCCTGCTATTTCTTTCCCTCCATACGTGCCAAACAGTTGCACTTAATACATTTCTAGCTAGCTGGCCCAAAGCATTGTTGTTGCCAAATTTGCGTAGGTACATATCCCCCACCTCACTCAAAGTAAACAGCCCTTGAAACCGGACTCCTAACTTCAACATGGCTCGCTGCAAAAGATATTGTGTGAAATTGCAACCGAAGAACAAATGGGATACACTTTCATCTACATCGCCCTCACATAGATCACATGTACTTCTTGTATTTATCCCCCAGCGATGTAGTTTATCTTTAGTAAGCAATTTACCCTTAAAAGCACGCAACAATATTAGTGACATTTTGGGAATATGCTTACCATACCATATTAATTTGTAGTATGGGAATATCACCCCGCGGGTTCTCGATACTATCCATGCTTCCCTGAACATGAATCTTGATCCAGGCCCCCAGCTCCATGTGTCATCACCGTGGGTGATGGAGAAACCGTGAAGGAGTGGTTTGATACTTTGAAGGCACGGCTCAAGCGCCCAATCCGCACCATTCCAATAATCCGCCACATAACGAGCACTTGCCCCAGTTGGAATAGCTTGAATGTATTTCAGAGGACCGCAGGGCAACCAGTTGTCATGCCAGAAGAGTGTGGATCTACCATTCCTCACCTTCTTGATAATAAATTTCTGTGAGATATCTCTGCATTGAAGCATAAATTTCCATGTACCCGAATGCAAAACAGTTCCATTTGATGCGTAGAAGTGTTCATGGTTGCCGTATTTCTCCTTCATATGATTGGCCCATAAGCTTCCTGACGATAGGAATCTCCAAATAAGACGGACCCCATATGCCAAATTGATGTCAAATAGCAGACGGAGACCTACTCCACCCTCTTTCTTTGGAAAGCACAGATCCTTCCAAGCCCATATATATATATATATATATATATATATATATATATATATATATATATATATATATATATTGGAGAGTAAGAAAAACTTTATTAAGTGTAACAAATATATACAACACAATAGAGCCAAGGAATAAGGAAGCACTATGAAGAGGATAGGGCACAAGCGCCGTCACTCTTCAATAGGGATTCCTCATCCTAGAGCAACTATACAAACAGAGGTTAAGAAAATGAACAGATTTTAGCCCAAATCTCTGAACTCCCAATTCGAGAACACAGCCAATTCCTCAGCAGTAGTAGGGTCTAGGTCTCTTAACGCCACTCGCACATCAGCAGCAATCGCCTCGAAAAGGTCCGTCTTTACCCTACTCTTATCTTCAAAGATCCTTTTGTTCCTTTCCCGCCAAATATGCCATACAATAGCCGCAAGGATGGTTTTAGCTAGTATGCTCAAAGGACCCTTACCCCCAAAATGTGATAGATAATAGTCCCCAACTTCAGCAATAGAAGTCCTAACATGATGTCTGACATTCAACTTAAGCAAAGCCCTCTTTAGAATATACCCAGTGTAGCTGCAATTGAAGAAAAGATGGTCCAAATTTTCCACTGTGTTACCACCGCATAAAACACAGTTTACCGGAGTATTAATACACCATCTTCAAATAATATCTCTAGTGAGGAGCTTACCCTTGAAAGCTCTGAGGAGGGAAAGAGACATTTTGGGCACATGCCCTGGAAACCAAACCAACTTCTGAAAACGGAATGGGCTCCCATGGATCCGAACCCCGTCCCAAGCATCTTTAAATCTAAAGACATCAGAGTGGCAGAAAGGTCCAGAAGCCGTTGCCAAAGCGGGGGGATGATGGCCAGGAGCCACCAGATGGCCTTGCCGCACGGAACTTGGCGCCCAGACCCATCTATCAACCACATCCGTGATCTCCACACTAACAAGATGATTGCGAATAGATGCAAGCTCCGGAACGTTCGCCCAAGCACCATGAACCCAATAATCACTAACCTTCTTCAAGGAGCCATTCAAAGGAATAGCAGTAAGGTTTTTGAGAGGCCCACAATCTAGCCAGAAGTCATGCCAAAATAGAGTAGACCGGCCATCTTTCACAACCCTTCTGATAAGTTTTTGAGAAACCGTTCTGCACTTCAACATGTGCTTCCAAGTACCTGATTGGGTCACCAAACCATTCGCCGCAAAGAAGCCGCCCTCTTTATCATATTTCAGCCGCATTTGCTTCGCCCACATGCCATTAGAAGTGAGAAATCTCCATGTCAGTCTAACCCCTGAGGCCACATTAAGATCATCCAATAACCTGATACCCACACCACCTTCAGACTTGGGAGAACAAAAATCCTCCCATGCCCAAGCACGGGAAGGACCAAGAATGAAACGGCTGCAAAGAGAGGAAATAGTCCGAACAATTGAATGTGGAAGGCGAAACGCTTGCATCCAAAAAGCAACCATACCGTAAATAACTGTCCTGACCAACTCAATCCGGCCAGAAATGGATAACATGGAAGATGACCAGCCCATGAGCCGCTTTTTGCACTTATCCACCAGTCTTCTGAACATAGGGGTTTTTGGATACTTCGCAGATAAAGGCAAACCCAAATATGTGGAAAAAGAGGAGGAAATTTGGATACCTAAGCAGTCAGCCAGGCCTTGCTTGTTCTTAGCCCCCTTGCTAAAAAGTGCGCTGCTCTTATCCCAATTAACTTGGAGCCCAGTGAATTCATAAAATGTATGAAGAACAGACTTTATACCCAGGAGGGATTTAATATTAGCCCTGCAGAAAACAAGCAAGTCGTCCGCAAAAAGGAGATGTGATATGGTACCAAAACGACGCATAGGCTGCAGCGACCCACTAGTGAGGGCCTTAGAGATTAGGATGGAGAAGGCTTCCATAACAATGACGAACAAGTAAGGGGAGAGGGGATCACCTTGCCTGATACCCCTATTGCCCTCAAAGAACCCCACAGGCGATCCCTTTATCATGACAGAAAAAGTGGGAGAGGAGATGCAGACTCTGATCCAGTCTATGAAAATATCAGGGAAGCCCAACTGTCCCAGAAAATAGAGAACAAAATCCCTGTTGACACTATCAAAAGCTTTCCTCAAATCCAACTTTAGGCAGACCCTGCCCCCCATAGGGTTGCTAAAGTCTCTAATCTGTTCATAGGCAATTAGGGTGCAATCCGATAACAATCTACCCTTGAGAAAAGCCGCCTGATTCGGAGATATTAACTCATGAATCACCACCTTCAGTCTGTTGCAGATAATTTTGCTAATAATCTTGTATAAGACATTGCAGCAGGCAATCGGCCTATAGTCCGCGATAGAGGAAGCAGTAGTATTTTTAGGAACCATAGATAAGTGAGTATGATTGATCTGTCTCAAAATTGTACCTGAGGAAAAGAACGACTTCACCGCAGCAGTGACATCATCCCCAATAAGGTGCCAATAATGCTGAAAGAAATGAGCATTGAAACCATTAGGCCCCGGTGCCTTATCAGGACCCATCTGGAAGACCACAGATTTAATCTCCTTGCTATATATATATATATATATATATGGAAAAAGGGGATCTATGGTGCCTCCTTAGATGAAAATCTAAGGAGGCGCCCCCATTTTCCCATATATCATACAATTTTTTTGGAAATATTTTTTCATAGGGTTATTGTGCACATCATAGATGATCAACATACCAAATTTCAAGGGATTCCAATACTTTTTGAGCCACCATCTACCTCTTACAACTTCAACGGTCTGAAAACGTGCTGAAAACCCCAAGAAGTTGCAAGGGGTAGATGAGGGCTCAAAAAGTATTAGAATCCCTTGAAATTTGGTATGTTGATCATCCATGAGGTGAACAATAAACCCATGAAAAAAAATTTCGAAAAAAATGTGTGAGATGTAGGGAAATGGGGGCGCCTCCTTAGATTGAATCTAAGGAGGCACCTTAGGATCCCGTTATCATATATATATATATATATATATATATATATATGCAAGGTAAGTTAGCTCTATATTAAATATGAACAGAAAGTTACAATGTGGACTGAGCGAAGAATGCCATGCTAAATGAGTAGGGGAGAGGACATAAGCGTCGTCACCCTAGATCAAATAGTCCAATATCCATGTGCAGAACCACGAACTACAAAATAAACACAACACCATACATTCCACAGTAATGGGATAAAAAGCGGATCATCCATTATCTCGGATATCCCAGTTATCATAGCAGTTGTGGCTTCCTCTTCCACGTCACATATATTCCGTAGGATGATGCGTACATCTTCCGCAATCTCATCAAATAGGACAAGTTTGGACTTCCTTTTATTTTCAAACACTCGCCTGTTGCGTTCCCGCCATAGATGCCAGACCACCGCTGCAAGGACTGATTTCCCAAGCTGCCCAAGTGCTCCATTTTTGCCAAACTTTGTCATGAAAAAGCTGCCGATTTCCTTTTTAGAGAACACAGCCGGTCCTGACGTATTAAGCTTTAGTAATGATCTTCGCAAAACATAATTTGAGTAGGGGCAATTGAAAACACATGGTCAATTGTTTCAGGCGCATCTTCCGTGCAAAACTCGCAATTATTGGCCGATAGAGTGCACCATTTCTCCAGGCGGGCTTTAGTGAGGAGCTTATTTCTAAATGCTCGAAGCAAAGTTATTGAATATTTCGGAATAGATTTACTGTACCACACGAGTTTGCAGAAGGGGAATGAACCTGATTTCATACGCACGGAGTCCCATGCCTCCTTGAACTTGAATGCCAAACCACATTTCCATTCGCAAGAGTCTGATCCCGTTGATATAGTATGTTGTCTTAGCAACGGCTGAAGCATTCGGATATCCAGTTCATCAATCCAATAAGCTCCATTCCAATATTCAGAGACTCGCTTACCACTTGCGCCATCTGGAATATTGTATATATTTTTGAGGGGTCCACACGGGAGCCAATTATCATGCCAAAAAAGAGTGTCTCTCCCATCTCTGACTTTTCTTTTGATTATACTTTGTGATAGACGCCTGCAGTGTAGTAGAAACTTCCAAGTTCCAGATTGAGTGGCCGATCTCACCGCTTCATAGAATCGAGACGAATCCTTGTATTTTCTGCGCATGAAATCTGCCCAGAGCCCCCTAGAATTCAGTAATCTCCAAGTAAGCTTGATTCCTGCTGCCAGATTCAGGTCTGTCAATAATCTTAATCCAACACATCCTTCCTCCTTAGGCCTACATAAGTCACTCCAGGACCAAGCCTTAGAATTACCACAAATAAATTTTCTGCACATAGATGTGAGAGTTCGCAGCACAGTAGTAGGGAATCTATAAACCTGTAGCCAAAAATTTATCATGCCATATACTACTGTTCTCACCAGTTCAATGCGACCAGCTAAAGATAATGTTGTAGAAGTCCATCCACTCAAACGTTTCATGCATCTATCAATAAGCCGGTTATACATCTGTGCTTTGGGGTACTTGGAAGACAATGGAAGACCCAAATAAGAGGTAATCGGGTGTGCATGTTTAGCTCCCAAAGAAGTCAGCCAAATTACCAGGATTCCTCACACCCTTGCTAAACATAGATATGCTCATGTCCCAGTTGATTTCCAGACCTGTGAAATTACGAAAATCCTCAAGAAGAATTTTTAGGCCATTAAAAGACCTCAGATTGGCCCGACAGAAGACCAATAGATCATCATCAAAAAGTAGGTGTGAGATAGCTCCTACCCTTCTCATAGGTTGAATGCTACCTCTGGCTAGTGCCTTGGCGAGCAGTAGGGTGAAGCACTCCATAATGATGACAAATAGGTAGGGGGAAAGTGGGTCACCTTGCCTCAGTCCTCTATTTCCTCCAAAAAATCCCACAGGAGAGCCATTCACCATGACGGAGTAGGAGAGCGTGGAAATACATTCCCTTATCCAACCTATGAACTTGCGTCCAAATCCCATCTGGTGCAGGATGAAGTACAAGAACTCTCTGTTCACGCTGTCAAAGGCCTTTCTGAGATCAAGTTTCAGGTAAGCTCTGGCTCCCATAGGATTGCTGAAATCTCTTATTTGTTCATGAGCTAAAAGTGCACAGTCAGAAATTAATCTCCCCTGGAGGAAAGCAGATTGGTTGGGGGATACAAGATCCTGAATGAAGCTTTGGAGTCTGTTGCAGAGAATCTTGCTGATAATCTTATAAAGAACATTGCAATAGGCAATAGGCCTGTAATCTCCCACAAATGTAGCATTAGAACCTTTTGGTACCAAAGTTAAAAATGTGTGGTTTACCTGTCTCAATAAGGAACCAAATCTGAAGAAAGATTGTACTACCCCTACCACATCAATACCAATGAGATTCCAATTATGCTGGAAGAAAAAGCCATTAAACCCATCTGGCCCAGGTGTTTTTGTAACGGTCGCTTTCCGACCTTATGGATTTTCTGTGTGCACGTGCTTTATCGTGCACATATTTTATTTGGCTATTTCTGGACTCCGAAATATGCGATGTGATATGCCATTGTGATCATTTGGGAGTGTAGAATTTTATAGTAATTTTTGGGAACGTCATTTCACGGCTCGTTTTCTCGCAAAACGACTTGGAATGATAGGGACGTTTTAGTCTTTTATCTCAAAACGCCGTTTCCAATTTTACGTAAATTTTTGGTAGGCGTAGTGCACAATCAGGCTCCGTAGATCTGTGTGTCTCGTCTCCATGATCGCCCGGTATTTTCGGATTATTTTTCTGACGCCCGAGGCGAGAGATATCACCCGGATTAATCCCGACCGTTGATTTTTAGCCAAATCACTTGATTTTCAAATTTAAAATCTGATCTTAGCAAATCCCTAAATCATCAAACGTATCAAAAGAGGTTGATTCATCTGTTAAGTGCACTTTTCTTTTACCTTAAGTCCACTTCCTATATTTCTTACCCCCTAACACATTTAACCCATATCCTATTCCTATATATCAAGATTTATTATTATTTAAACCCTAACCCTAACTTTCTTCACGTGAACTAAAGCTTGGGCTGTGAAATATTTTCGCAGCTGCCGCCTAACAAAACCCCCGAGACTTCTCTTCCTCCCTCTCGCTTCAACTCTCACCGGCGGCCTCCCCCAACGTCCGACCGTGCCCGACCTCCCCGGCGATTGCCAACCGCCGCAGCGGCCGCCTGAAATCCCTCGCCGCCGGGATGCCTCTTGTCTCGCATCTCCACCTCTCGCCACACGACCGTCGACAGCCAAACACCGCCGCCCCACCGCCTGAACAGCCGCGGGCTGTTCTTGTTCGCGGCTGCAAACAGCAGCGACAGCTGCTGCGATTTTCCAGCGGCCGAGTGCCCCTCCGATAGCCGCAGAGCACTGCCGGCGGCCTCCAGATCCGGCCGGCCACCCCCTAGGCCGGAGACACCCCCGCGACAGCTTCTAGGCCGAACAGCCCCTCGACTAGCGTTCCAATGGATTTTCGTCGCTGTTACGCCTCAGTTGCTCCTCCCTACTCAATGTACGAGACTATCTTGACGTCACTGACATCTTCTACGGGCCACTACTGGGCTTGTCTCGCTGTCCGTGTTTTCCGAAGCCAATAGACGTTTCCTAGACGTTACTTTGCCCGCTATTTTTGCCGTTGATTTGACCATGCTTGCTGCCCGCACTTCGTTCGCTATCCGGATGAGTCTCACTATGCTACCCGTAGCCGAGATGCCGTAGGCGATGCAGATCTTCTACTGTCCAGACACTACTTCCGCTCTACTCCAGACACCGGAGAGGTTGGTGACCCCTAACTCGTAGCAAACCCACACCGTAGCAAAATCGAACCCTAACTAAAATCGGACAACGATAACTAAATTTACTTTTTCGCACCAGTAAAACGATGTCACTGTAGAAATCGACCGTCGTACAACTTTTCTGTGCATATAGGGTAGTGGTCGATATAGGCTGATGAAACACCAAAATGTGACTTATGACAATTTGGATAGTCCCGATAATCTAGAAACAAACCCTAATAGGACTTGATGAAAATCGCGACCTGACACTGTCGCCGTGACACTGTTTCAGACGAACTACCATGGACGCGACGCCTGGACGAGACGCCCCAGACGGACGACACACTCACCACCGCAGGCAAGTGTACTCACTTGCGCTTTTGGCCGTGCTTTTGTCTTAGAGTGCTAGAACTATTAGACTGTGAATGAATAGAACCGGACATGAAATGATAGCGTCCGGGACGCCCTGACGACTTACACTTGACGACGAAGTCTAAGCGTAACAACAACTTTTTGACACCATAGGGTTATTTTGTGTGTGCGTGCATGTGGACCCCTTAGAAGAACTATCCCTGTCATGTCACATCGTGTCTTGTTTTGCACAGCCTGCGGGCAATATGGCACTCTCTGAGTGATCCCTTGTACGGATACACAGCCTGCGGGCAATATGGCACTCTCTGAGTGATCCCTTGTACTGATACACAGCTTGCGGGCAATAGGGCACTCTCCGGGTAATCCCTTGTACTGATACACAGCTTACGGGCAATAGGGCACTCTTCGAGTGATCCCTTGTACGGATTGTCTTGTGCACTTGGGTTAGGGTAGGGTTGAGCGTGCGCACGGGAAGAGGGTCTGATCCCCCTCGAACCGTAAGGCGTGAACCCTTCGAGTCACACGTGTCTTGTCTTGTCTTGTCCTGTCATGTCTTGCTGGTCTTGTCACGTCTTGTCACGACCCATTTAGGTTAGTCCCGTAGTCGGTAGCACACGCTACGACTACTGCTTGCTACGCTTTACTTTCCTGCTGCATTTACTCTATTATAACCCCAGCATGTTAATCAACCAGTAAACTGCTGTTTAATAGTTCGGTACACTTGTAGTAGAGTCTGACCTCTTTTGTAGACTTTACCTGACGTACAGTTCCTTTCTTTTGGTGATGTACGTCAGGTGTGGAGCCAGAGTACGTCGACGAGGCAGAGCTACCTGAGGACGTAGAGCCGGAGGACGTCGATCCTGAGTACGTGCCCGAGGAGGACTAGAGTTAGAGATCTTCATATTGCCGATTCAGAGGTTCCACTGTAGTTTTGTTGGGTGCGTAGCGCCGTTTACTTTCTGTCTAGGTTGGGTGCTTGCACCAGTAGTTTACTTTTCTGTCGTTGTAGCCGACTCAGGCTTTTGTTAGACTCTCAGTACTCTGGATTGATAATTTTGGAATAAAATGAATGTTTTCTTTTCTATACTTTTATTGTTCCGTACTAACCTGCAGGGACCTGTTCCTTCATCTTGGAGTACCACACAGACGCTTATTGGGTCCGGGCTTCACAGCTCCGGCCTAAGCGGGCCTTAGTCACGCTTCGCCTCCGTAGTTTTGGGAAGCGGGGCATGACAGGTTTTAGTGGTGGCCTATGCAGGTCCTTTTCTACAAAAAGTTCAGAACGATAGAAGTATTAACATTCATTTTTTTATCCTGTAATATGTGCGAGTCTAAGTTGTGTCTTTCCTGTCGTTAGGATGGTGGGAGGACGTGAAGCCCGAGTTGGACCTTCAGCTGACGGGACCATGAAAGGTCGAGGTGGTGAGTTTCGCCAATTACTGGACATTATGTGAGAGATGTTAGATGTGCAGTATCGGTTGGTCAAACAGGCACATCAGTTTGCCCGTGCTGCCCAGGCCCCTCCGACTGCACCACCACCGCCACTGCGAGGGAACCGACCAGTAGAGCAGTTCAGGACAGCAGCTAGACCTGCAGTGAGACCAGTTCAGGCAGTGCCCTTCAAGAGGCCTGGAGCACCCGTGCAGAGTCAGAACAAGGGCCCATGTCACTTCTGCGGCAAGCCGGGGCATGTTCAGGCTAATTACAGGAAGAAGCTGGGTTTGTGTCTGGCATGTGGAACTACCAAACACGTCACTAGAGATTGCCCGAGGTATCGCCATGTGGAGAGCGGAGCGCTAGTTTCAGTGCAGAGTAGTGTGCCTGACCTGTTTCAGAGAGGAGCTGCTGTCCGTGGACCACCCTTGGTCCCACAGGAGCAGATGTTTCGGTAGGCAATGCAACTCCGGAGGCCGGCATACACCGTGACAGTCGGCGAGGCTGAAGACTTGGATGGTGTTATAGCAGGTATATTCTTTTGAGATCTAGTCTTTTCTTTTACAGTTAGATTGTTTCGCTCGTATATATGTGTTGTCCTTACTAGTTGTTGGGTAGTGGGTTAGCTGTAGTTCTTTTATACCTTAGGCACCATTCTAGTGACCTCTCTCCTGGCCTTGGCCTTGTTCGACTCCGGTGCATTCCATGTGCATCATACCCCGGGAGTTGTATCAAGATACTTTATATCCCATCCATACACTTCCAAAGTGTTGGGATATCGCCACAGGGAACGGAGTGGTGACAGTGAATCTGGGTTGTCGATTTATCCCTTTGGTGGTCAGTGGACATGAACTATTAGATTTCATTGTCCATGATCTACCGCTTTTTCGATGTAATTCTTGGCATCAAATTGCTGGGAGACTTCCACGCTCTATTTGAATGCCACAGTAAGAAGGTGGTATTCAGGATTTCGGGCCATCTTAAGTTCGAGTTCTCGGGGATGCTGAGCCGATGACGAAGCTGACGAGGAAGGACATGGAGTTTCATTGGTCAGAAGCTTATGCGGAGGCCTTCAGTATCTTGAAGGTGAGGTTGATTTTGGCACCGGTCCTGGCAGTGCCGGATCGGAACGATGGCTTTGAAGTATATTGTGATGCATCAGGGAAGGGCCTAGGATGCGTCTTGCATCAGCATGGCCACGTGGTCGCGTACGCTTCTCGTCAATTGAGGACTCATGAGAAGAATTACCTGACGCATGATCTGGAGTTGGTAGCGGTGATATTTGCACAGAAGATCTGGGGACACTCCTTGCTAAGTGAGAGCATGAAGATTTTCACCGATCACAAGAGCTTGAAGTACATCTTTACGCAGAAGGAGCTCAACATGCGTCAGAGACGATGGTTAGAGCTCATGGTTGACTATGAGATAGACTTACAGTATCACCCAGGGAATGTGAACGTATTGCCCGATGCTTTGAGTAGACTTCCTACTACGATGATGCATACTGCCGATTGGAGGATACAGCAGGAGCTGAAAGAGATGGATTTAGATGTCGTCCTACCTGGTGTGGTTCATTCATTCATGAATTTGCAGATTCAGTCCACGATCGTGGATCGGATCAAGGCAGCACATGCAGGAGATCCGAAGCTACAGAGGATCGGGAGGCAGGTTGAAGCTGGACTACGGACGGAGTTCGTGATTCATGAGGATGGTTCGCTGCGGTACGGTAGCAGACTCTACATACCTGCAGGTGATGTTCGTGAGGATCTGTTCAGCGAGGCTCATAGCTCGCCATATTCTATACATCCTGGAGGCACCAAGATGTATACGGACCTCCGTCTGAATTACTGGTGGATTGGCATGAAGAGGAGTGTGGCACGGAGCGTTGCCAAGTGTTTGATATGCCAACAGGTGAAGGCTGAGCGCCATCGTACGGCTAGATTGCTACAACCGCTTCCGATTTCGGAGTGGAAGTAGCAGCATATTACGATGGATTTCGTGACTGGTTTACCTCGGACCCCAAAACAGAACGACACAGTCTGGGTGCTCATTGAACTGTTAACTAAGTCTGCGCATTTCATCTCCTTCCTAGTGGGCCTGTTTACAGAAGTCTTGGCGAGGAAGTATCTAGAGGTAAAATTTTATTTTGCTTCTCTTTTACTTCATTTTGATTTAGTTGTGACGTAGATCGTGTACGTGCAGGAGATCGTACGCTTACATAGAGTCCCGTGAGCATCGTGTCTGACAGAAACTCGAGGTTCACATCTCAGCTCTGGAGAAGTCTGCAGGAGAATTTGGGTACGAGTCTGAGTTTCAGCACGGCGTACCACCCGCAGACCGATGGCCAGTCCGAAAGGACTATTCAGATCCTAGAGGATATACTGCGAGCTTGTACACTCGATTTGAAGGGATCTTGGGAGGACCATCTTCACTTGGTGGAGTTTGCTTATAACAACAGCTACCAACGAGCATTGGCATGGCGCCGTTTGCTGCCTTATATGGAAGGAAATGTCGATCGCCACTGAGCTGGGATGACATCGGAGATCGGGAGCTGTTGGGTCCGGAGATGATAGTGGAAGCTGTGGATGTTGTGAGAGACATCAGTGAGAAGCTCAGGGTTGCACAGGATCGATTCAAGCATTGGGCTGATGCCAAGAGGAGACCGTTGGAGTTCCAGCCAGGAGATCATGTCTTCCTGAAGATTTCTCCGAACCACGGAGTTATCCGTTTCGGGAAGAATGGAAAGCTGAGCCCGAGGTATATTGGGCCTTTCGACGTACTAGAGCTTGTGGGAGCATTGGCCTACCGCCTTGCTCTGCCACCATCTTTGGAGGGAGTTCACGACGTTTTCCACGTATCTCAGTTATGTCGGTACGTCAGTGATCCGTCGCACACGGTTGATTTCTCTAAGATCACAGCATGTGCAGATTTTGGACCGTCGACAGAAGCAATTGAGGAATAAGGTAGTCGACCTGGTGAGAGTGATGTGGCGTCACGGATCACCTGGAGAGTCCACTTGGGAGCGCGAGGAGGAGATGAGGGAGCATTTCCCATTCTTATTTGCTGATTAGTGTTGTTGATTCCGAGGACGGAATCTTTATTTTAGTGGGGTAGAATGTAACGGTCGCTTTCCAACCTTATGGATTTTCTGCGTGCACGTGCTTTATCGTGCACGTATTTTATTTGGCTATTTCTGGACTCCGAAATATGCGATGTGATATGCCGTTGTGATCGTTTGGGAGTGTAGAATTTTAGAGTAATTTTTGGGAACGTCATTTCACGGCTCGTTTTCTCGCAAAACGACTTGGAATGATAGGGGCGTTTTAGTCTTTTATCTCAAAACACCGTTTCCAATTTTACGTAAATTTTTGGTAGGTGTAGCACACAATCAGGCTCAGTAGATCTGTGTGTCTCGTCTCCACGATCGCCTCGGTATTTTCGGATTATTTTTCTGACGCCCGAGGCGAGAGATATCACCCGGATTAATCCCGACCGTTGATTTTTAGCCAAATCACTTGATTTTCAAATTTAAAATCTGATCTTAGCAAACCCCTAAATCATCAAACGTATCAAAAGAGGTTGATTCATCTGCTAAGTGCACTTTTCTTTTACCTTAAGTCCACTTCCTATATTTCTTACCCCCTAACACATTTAACCCATATCCTATTCCTATATATCAAGATTTATTATTATTTAAACCCTAACCCTAACTTTCTTCACGTGAACTAAAGCTTGGGCTGTGAAATATTTTCGCAGCCGCCGCCTAACAAAACCCCCGAGACTTCTCTTCCTCCCTCTCGCTTCAACTCTCGCCGGCGGCCTCACCCAACGTCCGATCGCACCCGACCTCCCCAGTGATTGCCAACCGCCGCAGTGGCCAACTTGACCCCGCCGCGGCCGCCTGAAAGCCCCCGTCGTCGGGCTGCCTCTTCTCTCACATCTCCCCCTCTCGTCGCACGAACGCCGACGGCCAAACACCGCCGCACGACCGCCGACGGCCAAACACCGCCGCCCCACCACCTGAACAGCTGCGGGCTGTTCTTGTTCGCGGCTGCAAACAGCAGCAGCAGCTTCTGTGATTTTCCGGCGGCCGCGTGCCCCTCCGACAGCAGCAGAGCACCGCTGGCGGCCCCCTGATCCGGCCGGACACCCCTAGGCCGGAGACACCCCCGCGACAGCTTCTAGGCCGAACAGCCCCTCGACTAGCGTTCCAACGGATTTTCATCGCCGTTACGCCTCCGTTGCTCGCTGTTTTGGCCCCCGAGGCCTTTGCTCCTCCCTACTCGCTGTTCGAGACTCTCTTAACGTCGCTGACATCTTCTACGGGCCGCTACCAGGCTTGTCTCGCTGTCCGTGTTTTTCGAAGCCACTAGATGTCTCCTAGACGTTACTTTGCCCGCTGTTTTTGCCGTTGACTTGACCGTGCTTGCTGCCCGTACTTCGTTCGCTGTTCGGACGAGTCTCATTATGCTACCCGTATCCGAGACACCATATGCGATGCAGATCTTCTACTGTCCAGACACTACTTCTGCTCTACTCCAGACACCGGAGAGGTTGGTGACCCCTAACTCGTAGCAAACCCACATCGTAGAAAAACCGGACCCTAACTAAAATCGGACAACGATAACTAAATTTACTTTTCCGCACCAATAAAACGATGTCACTGTAGAAATCGACCGTCGTACAACTTTTCTGTGCATATAGGGTAGTGGTCGATCTAGGCTGATGAAACACCAAAACGTGACTTATGACAATTTGGATAGTCCCGATAATCTAGAAACAAA
>JAULAV010000066.1:0-18278 GCA_030789695.1 Scilla litardierei | reverse complement strand
AAGGATTCATAACCGACTAGTTTCACAACTAGTCGGTCGGTGAACCTTCTTGGACCGACTAACTGTAAACAGTAAGTGAGCTAGAAATTGAGAAGGCATTCTAGTCGGTTCAAGAAGCTTTGTCGACCGACTAGATTGCCATCTAGTCGGTTGGTTCTTCTTCTTGAACCAACTAACATGCACAAGAAGCCGTGAATCGAAGCGCGAAGCTTCGGGAAAGTTCGTATGGGCTTCTAATAATATCCTAGCTCTAAGATATGAGCGTTATGAAGATTAAAACATAAGACCTACTCAAGGCTTAACATTCTACGAAAGAAGCTAGAAGACTATAAATAAAACTTGACGAACCGTCTTCAAAAGCTTCAATCGAATCTTTATGACTTCAATAATGGTGAGCTTCAACAAAGCTCCAAGTACACAATCACGCGCTTTGAGAAGTCTTGAGACGTCGCTTTAGATGTTCATATAAATTTGGCGACGATCTCCATAACTACGCTCACAAAGAGTTAGTTCACGATATTTATGTTTGTTCATTATCAAAACCCAAAACCGGGGAATCCGTACTCAACAATTATATCTTACTCCCCCTGAATCTAAGGCAACTTCAATCTTAGATTCAAGTGTAATTAGAATTTACTTAGCACATTCATTATGAATCTGTTTATTTCTCTCTCCATATGGAATTATCCAAAAAGGTGGGAGTAAAATAATAACGACAATCGTGCTAAATAAGAACTAACAACAATAACAAGAGTCTAAAGATACACAAATAATAAAACTCATAAACCACATTATAAACTTAGATGATAAGATGAAAGAGAGTCCAATATCAACATTGAGAGACACATGAAAAAGAAAATAATCTCATATCACATCACATAGAGAATATAGCATACATGAGACAATTTCACAGAAACACACACATATAAGATAGACAATTATACAATGTGTGAAACATAATGAAGAAACTGCAAGGTCATATATATATATATATATATATATATATATATATATATATATATATATATATATATATTGGAAGAATAGTGTGAACTTTATTAGAGGAAAGAATGTACAGAGTACATACAAATGACCGTGTTGAGGATGAGAAGATGAAGGAGGGGGGAGAGGGCACAAGCGCCGTCACCCCCTACCTAACACTCCCCATCCCCCACAGCAGTCTAGCCAATTTACAGCATAGCCAAAGAGTCAAAAAATTAAAACTAGCCCGCATCTCTAAATTCCCAGTTTCCCATAGCTAGTTTAGCTTCAGGGGTATTTGCATCCAGAAGGTGGAGGGCGTCTCTAACTGTTGCAGCGATCTCCTCGAACAGGACCATCTTAGACTTCTTAGTCTTATTAAATATTCTCATATTCCTTTCCTTCCAAATGTACCAAGTCACGGATGATAGTACCGTTCTTGCTAGTATACCAATAGACTCTTTCTTACCAAAGTGTTGCAGAAAATAGTCCCCTACTTTTTCCAACAATGGCTCGATTGTGGTTGTCACCCCCAGCTTCAGGAGACTTCGGCAGAGGATGTACCTAGAATATTCGCATTCGAAGAAGAGGTGCTTCATACTTTCGGCTCCAGTATATTCCGGTTCACACAACACACAAATTGTGTCCAGATTCGGGTTCCATTTATTCAGAAGGTCTCTAGTAGCCAATTTCCCCTGCATGGCTCTCAGTAGGGTGATACTCATCTTCGGCACACTCAGCTTGTACCAGATCAGCGACTCGTATTTAAATTTTTCCTTGCGCAGACGGATTCCTTCCCAAGAGGATTTAAATGATGAACCGCCTGGAGATGCCCACTCCCATGAATCACAGCCCGAAGTAAGATAGACATTCTGTAAGAGAGGCCGGACTATATCAATCTCAGAATCCTGCGTCCAATCATTACCCATCCAGTAGTCGCTAACCCTCCGCTTCATAATCTCCTGTGGAACATTGTGATTTTCAGCTAGGGGTCCCCCGGGGAGCCAATTATCCATCCAGAAAAGAGTAGATGTGCCGTCTCTGACTTTCATTATAATTAGGTGTTTGGAGAAAGTTCTGCATTGAAGAAGAAATTTCCAAGTGCCTGACTGCGAAGGTGAAGCTCTGGCTGCAAAAAGCTGGCTTACATCTGAGTAGTTAGTGCGCATATACCTAGCCCATAGACCATCAGTGGCTAATAACCGCCAAGTGAGTCTCACCCCAGCCACCAGGTTAAGGTCCTTTAGTAATCTTAACCCCACACCACCCTCCTTCTTGGGGATGCACATGTCCTTCCATGCCCATACTCGGGAAGTGCCACAAATAAATTTCCTACATGTTGATGTGATGGTACGCAATACTGATTTAGGGATTTTGTAAACATGTAGCCAGAAGTTGACCATACCGTATATTACAGTTCTGACAAGTTCAATGCGGCCAGCAATAGATAGCAAACTAGATGTCCAACCCATAAGTCGCTTGTTACACTTGTCAATCAATCTCCCATACATTGAGGCCTTCGGATATTTGGTTGAGAGGGGGAGGCCCAAATAGGTGGTAAAAGAGGAGCCAATTCTAATCCCCAGCTTATTAGCAAGCTCAATGGGAGACTTAGTTCCCTTACTGAATATAGCCATACTTTTGTCCCAATTTATTTCCAATCCTGTGAAATTAGAGAATTCTTCAAGCAAAGAGAGCAGCCCAGCAAAGGAATGGTTATTTGCCCTACAGAATAAAAGCAAATCATCTGCAAAAAGCAGGTGAGATATAGAACCATATCGCCTCATAGGTTGAATAATACCAGACATCATATAGTTTTCCATTAAGAGAGAGAAAGCCTCCATGGTTATCACAAACAAGTAGGGGGAAAGGGGATCCCCTTGTCTGAGGCCCCTGTTACCTTCAAAGTACCCCACAGGTGAACCATTTATCATCACAGAAAAGGTCGGGGTAGAGATGCACTCAGTAATCCAAGAAATGAATTTTCTACTGAAGCCCATACGGTGCATAATAAAGAATATGAATTCCCGGTTCACACTGTCGAAAGCCTTACGGAGGTCTAACTTAAGGCAGGCTCTAGACCCCATATATATATATATATATATATATATATATATATATATATATATATATATGAGGAGGGATCAAATGACCCCCAAAAATAACCCCCAAAAATGACCCCCTATCAAAAATCATATGCCCCCCATTTTTTCGGAAGATCCGAACCATTCATCTTGATCTCCACCCTCTAAATACATGACCCACCAATTTTCAACCCGATCCCATATGTTTTGCCCGTTCATCAACCATTCGCAAAAGTTCTGTTCATGCGAAACCGTTAAATTTGGGTCGGATGGATGAACGGGCAAAACACATGGGATCGGGTTGAAAATTGGTGGGTCAGGTATTTAGAGGGTGGAGATCAGGATGAACGGTTCGGATCTTCTGAAAAAATGGGGGGCATAGGATTTTTGATAGGGGGTCATTTTTGGGGGTCATTTGATCCCTCCTATATATATATATATATATATATATATATATATATATATATATATATATATATATATATATATATATAAACACGAGAGTGTGACAAGGGCACAAAATCCAACCTACCCATGTACATTCATACAAAATGATCAAAAAATACAACATGATCCATACACCATCAGCACTCAAAATAACATCATATGACGACACTCAAACACTCAAACCAAAAAAAAATCTAAGGGTGAGTGTCCCTAGGAGCAGCTGAGGAGGAAGCTAAATCAATCTCGAACCCCTGAGACTTTGGGTCAACGGGAACATCCTCTGGAGGAGGAACAGCTGCAGCAGCAACACCCTGAGTAGCAGATACACCTGGATGCACAATAATCTCAGTGATGATAGGCGGAGGAGGCTGACGAGGCTGAGGTGGTACAAAGCTTCTGAGGTGCTCAGGGAAAGGAATTCCCTGATGTTGGAACGACAAGACGGCCAACTCACCAAAACCCATCTCAAACAGAATGTCATGAAAGGAAGGAGCAGAGGTAGATGGCTGGTCAGCAGGAGGAATAGTGGAAGACGAGGGAGCAGATGTAGATTGCCTCTTCTTAGATGCAGACTGCAGAGCCGAAGAGGACTTTGACTTCGCAGAAGCATCTAGAAGAGGTCCAAAAGGCAAAGGCTCGTAAGAGGTCAAATCAATCCCAAAGTGACGAAAAACAAACATAAGGAGACCGCCATAAGGAATGTGGGAAGAAGCAGTAGTAAACTCGACCTTGCCCATCTTGTCAAGGAGGACGCCGGCCCAATTTACTGACATGCCAGAAAATATCGCATACATACACCTAAGGATCTCATGGGAGGGCTGGTCAGAAGATCCATACTTCGGCAGGATGTTGGACTTCACCACAAGGTGAACAGCCCAACCCCTCGCCGAGAACATGGATACCCTGACACCAGAAGAAAGAACAGAGGGGATCTCACGGAACATGTCCCGGAGGACAGTCTGATCAAGCTCACTAACATATGAAATAGAAATGTCAGCAGGAAGGGACCCAGAGGAGGGAATCCTAAGAATGGCCCCTAAAAGAGTAGGATCAAGGCGAATGTAGGTCCCCTGGATTATAGTGTCAATAACGCCAATGTCCACATACTCATCATGAATGCGGTTAGCAAAGAAAAGCTTGACCAGAAACGGGTAAGCACGAGGGGATTGACTGTGGGAGAAGCGAAAGAGGTCAGCCAAGGGAGTAGCAGAGAGGATCTCTGATAGTCTCTCAGCGGTGAAAGACGGATAAATAATGAATCACTCTCGAAGGAGCTTGATCCTGAGTAGAGAATGGAATTTGCCAAGCACAGGTTGTCACGGTAAATGGGAATGATGGGATCAGAAGGAGGCACGGCAGGGCTTTGTTCATCGGAGCTCGACATAGAATGTGAAGGTGAAGCCCCAACGCAAGGCTCATTGATACGAACACCAACATGCTTGCGCGGACGCTTTAAGAGGGGCACAGCTTCAGAAGAGAAAGTGGCAGATGAAGGAGAATAACCATGCGAAGAAGAACGAGAGGGAGGATCGGGTTTCTTGGTGCGGGCCTAGTAGGGTTGTTTGTTTTTGGCAATGGTAGGCTTGGAGATCCTAGTATGCTTAGGAGCAACAGTTTTTCCCTTCTTGGTTTTGGGAGCCATTGCACAATCAAACGATGGATTAGAAAGGAATCGCACGAAAGAAATGACAAGAGAAAAACAAACATAATCCAAGAGACGAAGGAGTGACATTCGACCAAGCAATCGAGAGACGCAATCGAAAGATCGACGAGTGGAGCTGATGGAAATCGATGGCGGAGTGATCGACTGGGAAGTTCGAAAGAGGAGACGAAAGGGTTTTCTGTCGGATGAGAGAGAAAAAATTTGATCGAATCGAAGGATCTCGATGATATAATGAGGGGTCAAATGAATCTGGGCCGTTGGATTGAAAAATCGACGGCTAAGATCAAATTAACCAACCACCACAATATGAGACAATCGACTGATAAACAATAGTCAGTCGATTGGTTGAAATGATAAGAAATGAGCTTAGGTTGACAGACAGTCGACTGTTGGGTAACTTACAGTCGCCTGTCTGTGAGATAGGCTGCTGTATTTTACTCATCCGGCGACTGACTGATAATCAATAAAATCGATGATAGAAACAGACACTACAGATGAAATGGACATGCACCTGATGACCAAAATGCAAGCACCTGTTGATCCAACAGTCGACTGTAAATTCGTCATCAGTCGCCTGGGCAAAAGATACAGTCTGCTGAAAGAGAAGATAGAGTAGGGCAGTCGACTGTCGAAGGAATAACAGTCGTCTGTCCTGGTCCAAAATGCACAGTGAGGTTAAAATCCATAGGATAGACACAACTCACCCTAGGCCTTATACTCTAACACAAAACTCATCACGAAAACAATATCAAGAGATAAATCATTTATTACACAAATATCTTAAAACAATCTGAAGACACATGAAAACAACGAAATTTCAACAGCCTTTCTTAAAACAAATATATGAGTAACAAATAATTTATCAAATTAAGAGAGGCAACATGATGATATGAGTTCAAAAGATGATATAACAAGAAAGTTGAACTCCTAAATATCAGATTCACCCATAATCCCTAATTCTCCACGCAACCTCACAAATGAATCTTCTTTAAGAGGTTTAGTAAAGATGTCGACGATTTGTTTTTGGGTTTCAATGTACTCTAAAATGATGTCCTTCTTAGCTACATGATCATTGATAAAGTAGTGTCTCACATCTATGTGTTTGATACGGGAGTGATGTACCGGATTCTTGGAAAGACGTATAGCACTTTGCTTATCAACCATGATAGGGCAAGTATCACAATTGACACCATAGTCCTTAAGAGTGTGTCTCATCCAAAGAACTTGTGCACATGCAAGACTCGATGCAAGATATTCTGCTTCAGTCGTGGACAATGATATCCAGTTCTATTTCTTGGAGAACCAAGAAACTAGGGAATTTCCTAGAAAATGGCAAGTGCCACTAGTACTCTTCCTATCGGATTTGCATCCGAAAAAGTTGGCATCACTATATGAGATTAAATCATATGTGCTAGATTTAGGGTAAAGTAACCCATAATCTAGTGAATGATTAAGATAACGAAAGATTCGTTTAACCGCAATCAAGTGTGACTCCTTAGGTCTACTTGATATCTAGCACACAAGCATACGGAAAACATGATATCAGGCATACTAGCAGTTAAATAGAGGAAGCTACCAATCATACCTCGATACAAAAGAACGTCTACATCTTTTCCGTTTTCATCCTTGTGTAGATGGGTTATCGTACTCATGGGTGTCCTTTTGCTTGAAGACGATTCCATCCCGAATCGCTTGATAAGCTCCCATGTGTACTTGGTTTGATGTATGAAAGTCACATCCTTCATTTGTCGAATTTGTAGTCCAATGAAGTAGTTGATCACACCCATGTGGCTCATCTCGAATTCATCCTTCATTGACTTAGAAAATTCTTGGCAAAGATTAAAGTTATCGTCTACATAAACTTGAATCAATATGATGTCATTTTCATAATCCTTAATAAAAAGTATTGAATCAACTTCACCCATTTTAAAACCTAAATCCAAAAGAAAGGTTTTGAGTCCATCATACCAAGCTCTAAGAGCATGTCTCAACCCATATAACGCTTTCTTAAGTTTGAAAACATGGTTTGGAAATTTTTCATGTAAGAAACCGGGTGCTGAGAAACATAAACTTCTTCATTCACAATACCATTTAAAAATGCACTTTTAACATCCATTTGAAACAATTTGAAATTCTTATGAGATGCAAAAGGTAAAAGCAATCTAATATCTTCTAATCTAGCTACGGGGCAAAGGATTCTTCGAAATCGATATCTTCTTCTTGCCGATAGCCTTGAGCTACTAACCTTGCTTCGTTTCCTGAGGTGACCTCATTCTCATCGGTCTTGTTCTTGAAGATGCACTTGGTTCCAATAACTTGGTGACCACTTGGAAGAGGAACGAGCTTCCAAACTTCATTTCTCTCAAATTGCATGAGCTCTTCTTCCATTGCCATTATCCAAGAGCTATCCTCACATGCTTCTTGGATGTTCTTTGGCTCAATGGTAGAGACAAATGCGCAATGAGAGAATTCTTTAATTCTTGACCTCGTTCGAACACCCACACCAATATCTCCAACAATTTGGTCATAAGAGTGGTTGTGAACGGTTGGGTAAGCTTTGGGAATTCCTGCATCACTTGGAACATCTTCAACAATCTCATTAGTAGGGTTAGTCTCAATAAGTGAATCATTAATATTAACATTACTAAGAGAATCACATATAGCATCTATACTATCATCTATAACATGAGGAGAATCAAAATCTTCATAAAATGATACGTGTAGTGATTCCTCGATCATTGAAGAGGTTTTGTTGTATATCCGGTAGGCTTTGCTACGTGTGAAATATCCAACAAAAATCCCTTCATCGGATATTGGCTCAAATTTATCTAAGTTACCAAAGGTGTTCTTGATAAAACATTTGAACCAAAAACTCGAAAATATTTAACTTGAGGCTTTTTGTCATAAAATAACTCAAAAAAAGTTTTGTTCGTTCGGAGTCTCACTAGGATCCTATTGAGCACATAACATGACGTGTGCACCGCTTCTGCCCAAAATTGTAGTCCAAGATGACTATCATGGAGCATGTTACGAGCACACTCAATAAGAGTCCTATTTTTTCTCTCTACAACACCATTTTGTGGTGGTGCACGAGGAAAAGAGAAATTGTGAGTTATCCCGGTGTCATCACAAAACTTTGTAAAAGACTCATTCTCAAATTCTCCTCCATGATCACTACGGATAATGATAATGGTGGATCCCAAGAGATTCTGAATCTTCTTTGCAAATGTGGTAAACTCTTCAAAGGCTTCATTCTTATTAGTTAAAAATGAAACCCAAGTAAATCTAGAGAAGTCTTCAATGACAACTAATCCATAATGAGCATTGCCTAAAGAAGCGGTTCTAGTTGGCCCAAACAAATCTAGATGAAGTAATTCTAGGGGCCTCTTAAAAGTTATGCCTTCTTTAAGTTTGAAAGATGATTAACTAATTTTAACTCTTTGACATGAGTCACAAAAGTTTTCTTACTAAAAGAAATTTTTGGAAAACATTTGACTAGGTCATTCTTAGCTAACTTATATAAGTGCTTGAAATGAACATGACCAAAATGGTGATGCCATAATAATTGTTCATTTGTATTAGCAACTAAGCAATGTTCTACGGTTTTAGGCAAGCTCAAATAATAAATATTTTTACGCCTAATATTGGTAAATAAAACATGTGAATTAGAATCAACAATTTTACACAAGCCTTCTCCAAAGTTAACCTTGTAACCTTTGTCATAAAGTTGACTAATGGAGATGAGGTTGTGACACAAACTACTAACTAAAAATACTTTAGTAATTAAAGGTTGGAGGAATTTCCGAATATACATACTCTAATGATGGCTCCCTTTTGGTTACCTCCAAAAGTGACCGTTGCACCATCCTTGATGCTAATCACTTCGGAGAGCAATGATGGATCTCCCGTCATGTGTTTGAAGCTACCACTGTCGAGAATCCATCCTTTCCTTTTAGAGCTAATTTGACCTTTATTGCTCTCTTTATTTCTCTTGGGTACCTACATAGTATACCATAAGCTTATGGTACCCAATTTTTGTTGGGTCCAAGGGGATTAACCCTTTGGAAGCCAAGTCCAAGTGGACTTCCGCTTCCCAACATAATTACCACTATTAATAATATCATGAAAAATGAATCAACATAGGTGTTCTTAGGACCCCAAATAGTGCATGGTTTGGAAGTCCTTTTCCTAGTTACATGCATATTTGTTAGATTTCTATGTGGTGCATGCTTCTTAGGAACATGGGTTCTAGCATAAAAATGAGGAGGATGATATGCATTAGACATATGAGGATTGTATGCATGCTTAGGAACATGCATGTTTTATGAAACATATGGGGCATGCATGACATGTGGAGGGTGTGCATACATGTAATAATGATGCGCATGAGCATACGGGTGTATAGGAGCACGTACATGAGTATTTCTCATGTGTGTATTTGTACATGTCCGTGGGTATGGAGCATAGAAAGTGTCATGAGTATCCACTTGTGAAGTAGGATATTTCATCTGTGTATGAAGGTTGGTGTACATGTAAGCATGGCTTCTCTTTTGGTTTCAACCTTTAGTGGGTTTCTTGCCAAAAGAAAGAGATGGTGAAGTGGGGACTTTCTTGATAGGTTTGCTACTTATAGTGTCTTTGACACCACTTGTGGATGCACCGGAGGATGGCATCACAAAGTCTATAGTGACACCACTATAGGAGGTGCGAGCATTGGATGCATTTGCGTTCACAAAACCAAGACCAACACGATGTGTGGCCGGGAATTAGTTTGCTAGCAAATCGTCCAATTGTCCTTTCTCTTAATAAATCTCATAATATGGGAGGACATGAGCTCATATCTCTCCTTAAGAGAAGAAATGTTGGTATCCAAGGTGGACACCCGTGCTTTGAACTCGTGCACTTGTGTTTTAAGAGAATCATTCTCTAAACCCAATTGTGTGTGTCGTGAAACCAGATCACTATTGTCATTAGGATGTGTTTGATCTAGTTGAGATTTGAGGATATTCACATCATTTCTCAAAGTGACATTTTGAGAAGCTAAATTCGCTTTCTCATGGGTTAATGTATCAACAATGGTGTCATTGTTGATAATGCATGGAAAGGATGGATTACTAACATTCAATTTCTTTAAACTAGAATATCTAAGCATTAAAGATTGATACTTAGCAAATAATTCTTCATTAGCAATACGCAATTCATCCATAGTTACCTCGGGTTCATCCATGTCGGAATCACTTTCATCGGAGAGTGAATCTTCCCGGGCCATGAAACACATGTGGGCACTTTCACCCTTATCATCATCGGACTCGCTTGATGAGTCTCCACTTGAGTCATCGAATGTATCGACTAGTCCTATCTTCTTATCTTTCTTATTCTTGTCGGACTTGTGGTACTTCAGTGCCTTCCACTTCTCTTTGTTTCGTAGCATTGGGCAATCCTTCTTAACGTGCCCTGGCTTATTACACTTAAAGCAAAGAGAGGAAGTGTTATTAGTAGAATCAAATCTATTTTTAGAGGAAAATTTACCTTTGCAAAAGAAGCGTTGAAACTTCTTCGCCATTTGAGCCATTTCCTCCAAGTCCATCTCATTTTCTGATCTTCACCATCGGAGGATGAAGAATTGGCTTTGAATGCCAAAGCTTTCTTCTTGGCCTCCGAAGGGTTAATCATAGATTAAATCTTTAATTGGTTCTTCCATCTTACTTCGTAAGACATGAGAGTGCCGATAAGATTCACAACTGTGTAAGTCTTCAAGTTGTTGACCGCCTCGATGGCGATAGCTCTTCTTTCCCACTTGGAGGCCATTCATATTATGATCTTCCTTACCTTATCTTATTGGGAATAGACTTATCCAAGAGCTTCCAGTTCATTAGTGATATCGGTAAAATGTCCGTACATCGATGCTATGCTTTCATTTTCCTACATATGAAACATATCGAAATTTTGCACGACAACATAGAGTTTAGAAAGTTTTACCTTGTTCGTTTCCTCATGGGTAACGACGAGATGGTTCCAAATTTGATATGCACTCTTACATGAGCATATCTTGTTGAACTCATCTGGGTCCAACACACAATGAAGAGCGTTCATTGCCTTTGCATTATTGACTTCAGCGGATTTCTCGGAAGCCGTCCATTTTTCAAAATCCTCTTCGGTGGGCTTGACTTATTCCTTGTGGAGGGTTCTACAAAGGGAAGCACTCCTTAGGAATGTCTCCATCGTCATTTCCAATAGCCGAAGTTCGTGCCTTTGAAATGCGAAGGGCTCACCATTGATTGTCCTTCGAATACTATGGATGCTCCATTACGATCGTGTTTGTTATACGAAGACGGTGGAGGAACGTTGTTGTTGTTGGATGCGATTGCTATAAACCAGCGCTTTGAAACCAATTGTAAGGTCCATGGCAATGAGGAAAACACTAGAAAGAGGGTTGAATAGTATTTATGTAATTTAAAAAGATAGTTAAACCAAATTAAATTCCTAACCAACAGATAATGCGGAATAAGTGTAAACCCAAAATGAAAAAAATGCAAACGCAAAGATGTTTCAAGGGTTCAGATTACACAAGTCACTTTCCGACTTGTTCCCGGTAATCCTACGTCCCTTCCACCCGGTAAACAACCAGATACTCAAGTTAGAACCTAACTTGAGGTTCCTTAAAACCCCACTTGAAGCAACCCTACAAGTGAAATCAAAATACAATCGATTGACCTTGACTCCCACAACTTGGGAGGAAGCAAACCACTCTCACAACCCTAGAGTAAATCAAATAATAAAAGTTATGAAATATGAAATTAAGCAACACTTACAATCACCTATGCCTTGAAGTAGAACTTGAAGGAGAAGTGTGTTGTGTGTTGAAAGACTCTCTTGAAAGAGAGGAAAGCCATTTCTCTTGACTGCTTCAAATACCTAGAAGATTTCTCTCTGGTTCTAGGTTGGAGAGCAAGAGATGAAAGATAGGAATTCTAGTGCTTTTGGATTTTGAGAGCTTTGATCTTTAACAAAATGAAAGCTTGAATGTTTGAGCAAGAGATGATCAAAGAGTCTAGCCTCCCAATGGAACATTGAGGCTTCTTGTATAGGTTTCTCATATCCTTCAAACTGAATCACCAAAAACCCCTTTGAAATCTGTGAGGAAAAACTCAACAGATAGAATCTGCATCCGTGACAGTCGACTGTTGAAGAACTCACAGTCGACTGTTGCACAGTGACAGAGGGTAGGTGAGAATTCATAACGGTAACTTACCACGTGGACAATCGACTGAAGAGGCGTAGACAGTCGACTGTTAAAACAACAGGAAGCTGTAAAACCAAACAGGCGATTGTAATTCCTTCTACAGACGACTGTCAAAACCCTGATATTTTCCAGAGAGTTGAGTCATCAAAGAGGCTCAAAGACTGATGACTGTTGAAGCATTGACAGTCGACTGTAAATTCAACAATAGTCGACTGGCCAGATCAAACAGAGAGATAGAATTGGGCTGAGGATAGACAGGCGATTGATTAACAAACCACAGTCGACTGTCACTTGGGCATGCACATGTGCAATGTACATCAGTCACCTGAAAGAGTTAAAACTAAGAAGCCCAAAACTAGACTGAAAAGGTTTGTGCATAAAAGGGGACTGTAGAACAAAACACAGTCGACTGTTTTGAGACAGGCAACTGTAAATCGTTCAGCAGTCGACTGTTGAAATCATGACATGCACAATCTTGATAGAAATAAATTGTAGTCTAAGGAAAGTTGACCTAATGATATCCTAAGACTGAAATGAAGATGCGTGTGCTTCAATAAAGTTCTACTTCTAAGCTACATAGTAGAAGAGAAACAAGAGAATTACATTTGAAGAACTCCCTCTTCTGTCCAACGCATGAGCTTGAAGTCTTCTAGGAGCTTCAATCACCATCTATGATCATCCAATCCAGTTCCTTTGCTTTCAATGATCTTTGAGTGTCATCCATTGCAAATTGATCTTCATGACATGCTTAGGCAATGGATTAACTGCAAATAAGAGATTAGTCACAAGTATTTATGTTTGCTCAGCATTAACACCAAGTAGGGATAAGTCCAATACTCAACATGTACTACTCTTGCAGTTTTGCAAGAGTGTTAGATACAACGTGTAGTTGGATACAACGATCGATAACTTCGTGTTTGTTGATAACAAACGTGTGTGAACAATTTGATATGTGTGCTACGTATTTTTCAAAATTGGCACTCTCGCAAATACTCAAAGGAAGACTAAGTCAAGGTGATGTAAAATTTGTCATTCATTAGCAAAGTGGACTCGGTCAAAGATGGATATAATGGCTACACATATTGGACTAAGTCAAAGATGGAGAGATAAGGAGGAAATCTATTCAAATCCACATTTGAATTGATTCAAATCAATTAGTACATGAATCAAGTCCTAAGGCCATACAAATGAAGACTTGGTCAAAGATTGAGAGATATTGAGAATCTCATACAAATTAATTGTGATTAAATGAGATCCAATTCTAATCCTGTAGCCATACAAATCCAAACTCCATATCCAATTTGATTGAAAAGATCTTCCATGGTGATTATTTCAAATCATATTCAAGTTATGATTCCATCCGATCTCTATATTTTATGGGATTCTAATTGATTCTAATTGATTTCCTCTTCATATATATAAACCCACATCCAAAGGAGAGAGAACATGTAAACACGACTGGCCCTAGACTCATTTCTCTTCATTTTGGCCGAATTTATCCTCCAAGCTTCAAAGAGATCATCAAATTCGCAATAAGAAGAAAGAGCTCGATGGACGACGCTAAAAAGTAAATAACTTTCCCCCACAGAGCTCGGATCGAGAACCGTTTGTGCCAGGACTATCACAACTCAGTGCTCTATAACATGGCCAAAGTTCTTCATCATCTTTAAGCCTTGTCGCAAGCCTAAAAAACCATCCATCATCAAGCTACAAATCCAAGCATAAGCCTTCTTCAACCCAGAGGATCAAGTAACCAAAGCCACCATCTTTGTAGAAGCAAAGTCGAAGAGATTAAATTCCAAACCATACTTCCAAGATCTGAGAGTTCTCTGTACAAGGACATCCAAATTGGACCTTTCTTATTTTTCAGTCGAATAGGACGAGCTCACAATTCCAACGTGTATTTATTCGGCTTTTTCTGAGCTCGGGTCGATTTACTACAATTTCTGGAAGACGGGAAAGAAACATACTTTACGCACAGACTGCTGCCGATTCTACAAAATAGAGAATTGATTTACGCACAAACCAGATTCAGGTAGATTTGCGCATCGAACTTCGAAGGGCTATATCTTGAGTTCCAGACATCGGATTGAGACACCTTTTGCGCCAGCATGAAGCTGGCGATGAGCTTATCGATAGAGACTAATACATAGACATGAACTGAGCTTTTCTAAAATCTTTACTCTTTATATTCATGTACTAGTGTATTGATCTCTGTAGAGAAAACTTTACCATATTTTTGAATTTTGGGGTCTTGTCTAGTGTGGTACTAGAGAAGAGCGACTTGACTAGTTGTGACTAGTCAATTGAGAGCTTATAGTAGGATTAGTTTTGTTTAGCACTAGTGGAGTGCAGCTATTGAGAGCCAGATGAGTGTAGAGTGAGTTTTCCAGCTACAGGTTGTACCTGGAGCACCGGTGGAGTGTGGTACGGAGAACCAGGTGAGTGTAGAGATGTGCCCCAGCTACAGGTTATACCAGGAATATTATTAATCTAGTATTTGCTTTTGGAGCTGGACGTAAGCCGTGGAGACGACCGAACTAGGGTAAATCTGCTGCATACTCTGTGATTGATTATATTTACTCTGCATCTATTATAACTGCATGTGATTGCACGTTGGTTGCACGAGAATTTTTATTAGCCTATTCCCCCCCCCCCCTCTCGGCTCAAATCTAGATCCAACTAGTGGTATCAGAGTAGGTTAGAGGATCTAGGCTAGAATTATCATGAATGCCCCTAATAGATAAAGCAGTGATGTAAAATTGTTTTAATAGTGTTAAAAATCTTAATCCTGCAAATATTTCTTCCAATCAGAAATTGAGTAACTCATTATGTTGTTTTCTTTGCAGGAAACCTGGACACTTTATGAAAAACTGCCCAGACAGGAAATGGAGTCTGAGAAGCCATATGCAGACGACGACGAGTTAGATGAGAAGCAGACACTGATGGTCAGAAATTTCGGAAAATATATCAAGACTCCTCAAGGAAGTGCAGAAATGCAAAAAAAGGTTCATTCGCTCTAATAAATTTAATCCTGGTAAAATATCTTCAGAGCAGACTGCTACTATGATGTTCTATATTTTAAATGCAAAAGGCAGGGACACTATAAGAAGAACTGCCCACAAGCAAAGAATAACGTCGTTGAAAAAGGAAAATCTCAAGCGATAACGTGTGATGATGATAGCGAGGAAGAGCCTGAGGAGACTGCTTATATCTCCCTTTGCTTAATGGAAAAACTTGATGAGGTAACCAAAGCTCAAATTCTGAGTACTATTAATGAAATGCAAGAAGAAATTGACAACCTAAAATGTACTATAGAAAACGTGAATCCACATTAAAAGAGTATAGAAATGCCAACGATGAATTACAACAAGACACTTACCACATGTCATTAGAAATTAAGGAGCTAAAAAGAAAAATTGTTGCATGTGATTCAACTATTAATTTGTTGGAAAAAAAGAAATCTAGGTTAAATGAAAAAGCTGAATGTCTTATTTGTCCTACTTTGTTGAATGATATTAGCATGTATAAGCAAACTATGATTAAGCAAGAAACTGAAATTGAATTACTTAATGAAAAGATGAGCATGCTAAATAATGAGCGTTAAAAAAATTGTTGAAGAGGACAATAATAAGGCTTTTATAAGTAAATGCACTTTAATTGTGAATGAAAATGATTTATTGAAATCCAAAGTCGGTAGTCTAGAATTGTCATTAAATAAATTTTCTATTTGTAAACATTCATTGGATACTATTCTTGAAAATCAATTATATGTATGCAAAGTGCTTTACTTGTGCAAGTGTTGGTCATACTATATATCATTGCAAATTTAGGAACACGAATATTAAATTCAAATAAGTGGGAGTTCCTAAACCTTTGATGACTAACATGAGTGGACCTTGTGGGATTCCAATGTCACACATAACATCTACCATGTAGGTAAGATGGAGATGGCGGGGAACTTTGGATTGAACGTTTCATTATTTACTTTCTTAGCCAAACGACGACACGAATGTATATTTTCCCCTCTTTGAATTTAATGCATACCTTCATAGAATTTGTTTTTTGTGTGCATGAATTATTTTTATTTGTGTACTATTTTGTTTGCTTTCTAGCTTGTTTGGTACTTTATAAAGAAAAATAAAAAAATTGAAAAATACATAGAGTAAAAAAGGTGCTTAATATATATCTTTCTTTTGAATCCTTTAAGTGGCATTAATGAATGATAATCATATCCATGTAGAAATTGATGTATTATTGTTATGGCTACATACGCATGCTAGACTTTCTAAATAGCCATGACATGTTCAATAATTTGAATAATATGATTTCTACACCTGCACTTTCACTTCCACGAGCATTAATTTTTGTTGTACATTTGGAGACATCTTCTATGAAATATTGGAAAGTGAATGTAGGATGAAAAATAACTGAAAATCTAAGAGATATGGTGTGGCTTGCCATGGATAAAAATTGAGTACAAAAGAATTGAATATGAAACAAAAAAATTGAAAGAAAAAGAAAATATCTCCGTATGAAAAATGGATACAATCCTTGGCAAGTACACTACCCATGAGTATCCAACATATGCTTTACGGTTAATATTTAGCGTTGGTGTTATACTCATCAAGCAATGCCACCCTATATCTAAGAGTCCTTATTGGCTATGTTTTGGGTGTGGTATCTTGAACTCACTTTTAATGAGATGGGAAAAATCAATCCTAGATGATTTCATGTTTAATGGAAAATGTGGATTGGTTTTGGTTAAATTTTTTAAGGGGGAAATCACACAAAAATACCCCAACGTTTGTGGCCTCTTTCATATTAATACCCTGAACTTTTAAGTCATACACAACAGTACCTTTTTGGTTTTTTGTTTAATTTATACCCGTTTTGCCCTTTACCATATTCAGAAAATAATACCCTAACATTTGGGGTATCTTTCAAAAAAATACCCATGTGATTTGGGTTTTAGTGGGATTTGGGTATTTTTTTGAACGATAACCCAAACGTTAGGGTATTATTTTTATGAATATGGTAAAGGGCAAAACGGGAATAAATTAAACAAAAAACCAGTTGTGCCATTTCCACAACGGTTGGCTCAGGCAAAAATTGATGAGAAATATGGCAAGTTCTTCGCCATGGTCAAGGACCTAAGCCTGCAAATCCCCTTCCTAGAAGCTATCGAAACAATCCCCTCCTATGCAAAATTCCTGAAAGATTTCGTGACTAGAGGGTCTAGAAAGGAGAAAGTGGTGCTGACGGCGGAATGTAGCGCTCTTATTCAGAGGGAAAATCCGCCGAAACTCAAGGACCCGGGGAGCTTCTCTATTCCTTGCACGATCGGGGCAGTGAAGATTCATCATGCACTCATCGATCTAGGAGCGAGTGTTAGTTTGATGCCCTTGTCGATGTATAGGAGGATAGGAATGGGTGATTTGGAGCCCACCGGTATGACCCTACAACTAGCTAACCGGTCGGTCAAATATCCGGTGTGAATTGTGGATGACCTCCCCGTAAATGTAAGAGGGGTGCATGTGCCTGTGGACTTTGTAGTCATGGACATGCCTGAAGACGCACACACCCCCATTATCTTGGGACGGCCTTTCATGGCCACTGCTGGCGTTTTAATAGATGTGAAGAACGGAAAACTCTCTTTAAACGTCAGCGGAGAGAAAGTTGAGTTTGACCTGGGGTTTTCCATGAAGCACCCTGATCCCCCTGATGACCCTCAGTGTAATTTGCTTGAGGTAGAAGAGGAAAAAGCTGCTGAGGAGAGCTCCTGGGAGATTCTCCTGAGAAACCCCCCCGATGACTTGGGGGATTCGGAAGATGGAGACGGCCCTAATAACAAAGAAGC